>BSBM01000764.1:497500-1097500 GCA_027924585.1 Larix kaempferi | reverse complement strand
TGAGTTATATCTGAGTCTATGTTTTGAATACAAATCTCTTTGCAATACCTGATGCGTGTAAAGTTTGACTAAAGATTGACATCATAGAGGTTTTTGATAATTGAATTGAGTAGTGTAGCTGAAAGTTTCGATGTCAGGCTTGAAATCTTTGTTTATTTCTACTTGGTGTTTTTTTTCCAGCATAGACAGGATAATAATTAAAAGAACTAGCAGGCATAGATAAAACCCTACACTACGAATAAGGAAATACGATTCAAACAGAAAACATATACCTATAAACAAGAAATTATAATAACCCTCACCTAGAAGACAATATAAGTTGTCTAGCAAAGGCTAGCTTGGCTAGACCTGCTAGACCCTCCACTAGGTTCTGGGCAGAACCTCGAAGTTGATAGTATTGGTAATTAAACAATGCTGCAGTATCTATTCTAATTTTTAAAGCCTAAATTTATCATAACTGGAAATTTGAAACAATGAATACTCCATACCTGGCTGCTTGAATACTCGATCCTTTCCGGTGGAAGCCTAGCTGCTTGGCACTTAATTCCTTCCTGTAGAAACCTGCACACTCAACGATAGTTAATATAGAGCCTGTTGTATTTAGATAACCTGTTAGGATGATTTCCTTTAGTTGGATAACTTTGGGGCTACCGTGTTCCTCCCAACCATGATCCTACAACTGTTCCTGGTTCTGTATGGATCCCCCTGAGCTGGATTCCAACATGCAAAAGAGATAGAGGACCTAGGGTTACTGCTGGCTCAGTTTCTTAGAGCAGAATTTTTTTCTTTAGTTACCATCAGAGGATGATAATGAAAAGATGGATGATCCCCAAACTTGGGATCTGTCCTCTTTAAGTAGGGAAGTCTTTTAATTAGGACTGTTGAAATAATTAGTTTCTTTAAATTAAATAATTAATAATTAAAAGATATTATTTAATTAAATATCTAGTCCTTTTGAACTAGGACTTTTCCAACTGTTTAACTATAAGTGATTTTGATTTCAGCTCTCAATAATAATTATATTAACAATAATATAATAATAATATTTTACTTTAACTATTAACACCTCATTAATAATACTTAAATAATGCATAAGCCATCTATAATAAATATATTTCCTAATTAAAAGATGACACATTATTATTAGAGTTTTCAATAATAACTTAGCCTTGAGGCTTTTATGCATGTTAGTCATAAAAGACTACTGGTAATTTTCTTTTATTAAATTATGTAACTTCACAAGATATTTCTTTTAATCTTTTAAGGACAAGGTCCAATTCTTTGGATGGTCTTGGTAAGCTTGGTTAGGTACCTCTAGTCTCTCTCTTTGCATGTTGGATTCCCTCGTTTAACACGGTAGTTCCCGCAGTACTTGATGATAGATAAAAGATGAATCATTTAAATAAATAAAATAAGTGTGATGAAAGTAAAAGTGCTATTCAGAGTCCTTCCGACTCAACACTTTTGAGATCCAGTAACCCCGAGTGCTCTTGAGAGCCTTTTGACTCAACATTCTCACATGGGCATTACGCTAGTGCAATTCCAGAGCCTCTGCTCAACACTAATTCTAGAATGTGGTTGTGAGGCACATCTAGAATCTTTAAGTTGCCTTGGATCTGGTATTCGTTTATCAAGCTTGGAGTGCTCCAGGGCTTAGGCCCAACACTCAATGTACCTCAGGGCTTACTCACAGTACATAAACATTCTTTTAGGTACATTGGGGCTTATGCCCAGTACGTAGGTAATATGTGTGTTTCTGAGTCCACGCTCAACACACTCATAAGTCTAATCATGTAAAATCATAGCTCTGCATAGTAAGTAACAAAAGATCATCTCAATATATTAGGGTTTGTACCCATATCAAAGTTGAAGAACATCATGACAACATCTGGGTCTTTTTTCCCAGTATACACTCAAATAAAGAAGTCAGTCAGGGTCCATGCCCGATATGTCAATATATATAAAACAATAATCATAGGTGCTAGGGCTTATGCCCAATACTCCAAATAAAACATAGATGCTGGGGCCATGGCCCAATATAACAACCAAAATAGTTAGTCCAAAAATTCAGGTTATTATGTCCCTCCCCGCTTAGAAATAACACCATCCCAGTGTTTCTAGGGACTAGGAATGAAGTCATGAAATAAGGAGGGGTATGCCTCTTTCATGGTGGCTTCATTCTCCCAAGTAGCCTCATCTAGACCAAAATGCCTCCATTGCACTTTTAGCTGAGTAATGGTCCTCGTCCTAAGCTGCACCTCTCTCTTGTCCAGAATGTGGAGTGGTTCTGGCGTGAACTCCCCTTCGGGCTCCACCTGTAATAAGGACCAATCAATAACATGTTTAGTATCATATACATATTTCTCTAATAGTGAAGCATGAAAAACATTATGAACTTTTATATGAGCTGGTAAGGCTAACTCATAAGCTACTGGGCCCTTCTTGGCCAGTATTTCAAAAGGTCCACAAAATCTTGGGGCTAGTTTCTCGCAACGTCCGAAGCTTAATGAGCTTCATTTTGACTTTATTTTTAGAAACACATGTTCACCAACTTGGTAGTCTTTGTCTTTTTTTTTCTTGTCCGCACAACTCTTTTGGCGGTCTTGTGCTTCTTTTAAGTTCAGTTGTACCTTGGAGACTAGCTATTCCAAGTCCTTTAATAGGTTGGGTCCTAACATAAGTCTGTCTACTGGATTGTCCCAAGTCACGGGTGTCCAACATTTCCTGCCATAGAGTACCTCAAAAGGACTCATTTTGGCCGAGGTTTGATAACCGTTGTTGTATGCAAACTCTGCGAGGTGCAAATAATCTTCCCACTTGGTGGGGTTGTTCATGACATACATCCTCAACATGTCCTCAAGGATTTGGTTTACTCGTTCTATTTTTCCATCGGTCTGGGGATGGTATGCGGTACTGAATTGTAGCTGGGTTTCCAAACCGAAGAACAATGCTCTCCAAAAGTTACTAATGAACTTCGTGTCTCGATTGGAAATGATTGCCTTGGGTATCCCGTGCAATCGAAAGATCTCTTTTAAGAATATTTCCGCGATGTGAATTGCTTTGTAGGTAGATTTCACCGGTATAAAGTGGGATACTTTAGACAGCTTGTATACCACTACAAATATGGAGTCGTTCAGTTTCTTACTCTTGGGTAAGCCTGTAATGAAGTCCATACTTATTACTTCCCATTTCCATTCCGGAATGGGTAAGGGTTGAAGTAATCCTGAGGGGTGTTGGTGTTTTGCTTTGACTAGTTGGCACTCTTGACATTTCGTGATGAACATGGCGATGTCAGCTTTCAACTTAGGCCAAAAGTAATGCTTCTTGACGGTCGATATCATCTTTTGACCGTGACCTCATAAAGCATATGTGCTCGACGGCTCATGGCATCCAAAATCTTGTTTTCCTTGCCTTTTATATGCTTTAGCTCGAAATGGTATTCACTAATGAAGGATAACCACCTGGCCTGCCTAGCATTTAGGTTGGGTTGGTCGAAAAGGTATTTCAAGCTCATGTTATCAGTCATCAATAGGAATTTCTTTCCCATGAGATAATGTCGCCACATCTTCAGAGCATGGATGATGGCGGCTAGTTCGAGGTCATGAGTAGGGTAGTTCTGTTCATGTTCTTTTAGTTTCTTCGATTCGTAGCATATGGAAAAATTGTCTTGCATAAGGACTCCCCTGATTCCTTCCTTGCTTGCATCCGTGCAAATGATGAAGTCCCCATTGGGATCCGCAATACGCAAAATCGGTGCACTAATCAGTAGTTGCTTCAGCTTTTGAAAGCTTTCTTCGCACTTATCCGTCCAGATAAACTTGTTTTCCTTTTTCTACAAGGCGGTCATGGGACATGCAATCCATGAAAATTTCTTAATGAACTTTCAGTAGTAGCCGGCTAATTCTAAGAACAATCTTATATCAAATACGCAAGTAGGTGTGGGCCATTCTTCAATAGCTTTGACCTTTTCGGGGTCGGCGGCTATTCCCTTCTCGAAAATGATATGTCCTAAGTATTGAGTCTGGGGTTTGTAGAAATCACACTTACTAAACTTGGCATAAAGCTGGTGTTCCCTTAGTATTCGTAAAACAATTCGGAGGTGCTCCTCGTGTTCTACTTCGTTCTTGGAGTAGATCAAAATGTCGTCAATAAAGACTAGAATGAACTTATCGAGGTATTTACTAAAGATGTTGTTCATCATGCACATAAATTTGGCCGGTGTGTTTGTCAACCCAAAGGGCATCACTACCAGGGATGATTTTAAGAACCCCCCCAAAATTTACATGTATAAAAAATGGGTGAATCTCCCCGATATATAGGAAAACTTGAAGGCGATTTTATCAACAATATAATATGTTTATATAATTTTTTTGGTGAATCTTTCATTTCATTATATAATGCTATAAAATATTGGTGAATCTTTCACTAAATTATAAGATATTGTAAAATCTTGGCGAATAATTCACTTAATTATAAAAAATTGTAAGAAATTGGCGAATCTTTCACTTATTTATAAAATATAGTAAAATTTTGGCGAATCTTTTGCCAATAAGACTCAAGCTTTTGATTATGTAGATTACTAAGGTAGTGCAACAAAAGAACATACACCAGACCTCAACTCTAGACTATCTGGACTCCTAGACTCTTGAATGAACAAGTTTATGAATGAGGAGAGGATGGATTTATTTATACATTTCACAAGCAGTATTTGGTCACTCACAACTAGAAGGTGTCGATGAAACACAACTGCACTAACTAGATTTAGGGCAAGAAGGAATCTACTTTTTATCTCGTCCCTTAATGATCCAATGGACATGGTGGGGTCATGAATCTTGACATGCCAACAAACTGATGGAATTAAGTGAATATCCTAGTAGAGGGCCACTTCCTTTATATAGAGAGATAGTTCTATTTGTCAGTGAATAGTTAAAATGGCTCAATCCACACAAATTTTCCTGGACAAGTGATAACTTTTCCCATCACTATTTTAAAACGTCCCAACACTATAAAAGAATCCATAAATTGATAAATAGCAACCCCATGCACTTCTGAATTAATTAGTGATGAGAATAACACCCCATGCACTTCTAAATTCACCCAAAGATGAGAAAAACACCCCAGACACTTCAATACTTGCCCTGGGCACTTCAAAATTCTCCCAGAGATGATAAAAATTCCCTAAGCACTTCAATATTTTCCAAGCACTTCTAAATTCTCCCAAGGATGATATAAACTCCCCATGCACTTCAATATTTTCCCCAAGCACTTCAAAATTCCCTCGAGGCACTTCAATACTTACCCCATGCACTTCTAAATTGACCCAATAATGATAGAAATGCACCATGCACTTCAATACTTTCCTCATCCACTTCAAAATTATCCCAACGATGATAAAAACACCAAGACACTTCAATATTTTCCTCAGGCACTTCAAAATTCTCCCAACAAAGATAAAAATGCCCCCATCCACTTCCATGATTTCCCAGGAACTTCATTACTTGCCCAAGACACTTCAAAATTCATCCAATGATGATAAATATGCCCTATGCACTTCAATAGTTTCCCTAGGAAAGGGAGAAAAACACCCGACAATGATATAATCACCCAGGCAATCACAAAAATGCCTCAATCCACACAAATTTGCCTCGGCAAGTGATAACTTTGTCCATCACTGTTTTAAAACGTCCCAACACTATAAAAGCATTCATACATTGATCAATAACAACGCGAAGCACTTCTAAATTCACATGTAGTGAGGAGAAAAATGACCCATGCACTTCTAAATTCACCCGATGATGAGAAAAATGCCCCATGCACTTCTAAATTCACCCAGTGACAAGAAAAACGCCCTGGGCACTTCAATACTTGCCTCGGGCACATCAAAATTTTATGAAAGATGATAAAATTTCCCTAACAACTTCAATATTTTCCCAGGCACTTCTAAATTCTCCCAAGGATGATAAAAAATCCCCATGCACTTCAATATTTTCCCAAAGCACTTCAAAATTCCCCTGAGTCACTTCAATTCTTGCCACATGCACTTCTAAATTGTCTCAATGATGATAGAAACACCCCGTGCACTTCAATACTTGCCTCAACCACTTCAAAATTCTCCCAACGATGATAAAAACGCCCAGACACTTCAATATTTTCCCCAAGCACTTCAAAATTCTCGCAACGAAGATAAAAATGCCCCCATCCACTTCTAATTTCACCTAGTGATGAGAAAAATGCACCATGCACTTTTAAATCCATCCAGTGATGAGAAAAATGCCCCATGCACTTCTAAATCCACCCGGTGATGAGAAAAACACCCCATGCACTTCTAAATTCACCCAGTGAGGAGAAAAATGCCCCAGGCACTTCAATACTTTCCCTGGGCACTTGCACTTCAAAATTCTCCTAGAGATGATAAAAATTCCCTAAGCACTTCAGTATTTTCTAGGGCACTTCAAAATTCTCCCAAGGATGATAAAAACTCCCCATGCACTTCAATACTTTCTCCAAGCACTTCAAAATTCCCCCAAGGCACTTAAATACTTGCCCCATGCACTTCTAAATTCACCCAGTGATGAGAAAAACACCCCACGCACATAAATACTTTCCCCGACCACTTCAAAATTCTCCTAACGATGATAAAAACACCCATGCACTTCAATATTTTCCCCAAGCACTTCAAAATTCTCGTGGCGAAGATAAAAACACCCCCATCCACTTCCATGTTTGCCCAGGCACTTCATTACTTGCCCTATACACTTCAAAATTCGTCCAATGATGATAAAGATGTTCTAAGCAAGGGAGGAAAACACCATACATTGATATGATCACCTAGGAAATCACAAAAATGCCACAATCCACACAAATTTACCTCGGCAAGCGATAAATTTTCCCATCACTATTTTAAAACATCCCAACACTATAAAAGCATCCATGCGTTGATAAACAACAACCGCAGGCACTTCTAAATTCACCTAGTGATGAGAAAAATGTCCCATGCTAAATTCAACTAGTGATGAAAAAAATGCCCCATGCACTTCAATACTTGCCCTGGGCACTTCAAAATTCTCCAAAAGATGATAAAAATGCCCTAAGCACTTCAATATTTTCCCAAGCACTTCAAAATTCTCCCAAGGATGATAGAGACTCCCCATGCACATCAATATTTTCCCCAAGCACTTCAAAATTCCCCCAAGGAACTTTAATACTTGCCCCCAGGCACTTCTAAATTCACCCAGTGAGGAGAAAAATGCCCCACGCACTTCAATACTTTCCTCAGACACTTCAAAATCCCCCCAACGATGATAAAAAAACACCCATACACTTCAATATTTTCCCCAGGCACTTCAAAATTCTCGCGGCGAAGATAAAAATACCCCCATACACTTCCATGTTTTCCCGAGAACTTTATTACTTTCCCTAGACACTTCAAAATTCATCCAACGATGATAAAGATGCCCTGGGAACTTCAATACTTTCCCTAGGCAAGGGAGAAAAACACCTGACAATGATATAATCACCTAGGCAATCACAAAAATGCCTCAATCCACACAAATTTATGTCGGCAAGTGATAACTTTGCCCATCACTGTTTTAAAACATCCCAACACTATAAAAGCATCCATACATTGATAAACAACAATAAATGCCCCATGCACTTCTAAATTCACCAAGTGATGAGAAAAACGACCCATGCACTTCAATACTTGCCCTGAGCACTTCAAAATTCTCTGAAAGATGATAAAAATTCCCTAAGCACTTCAATATTTTCCCAGGCACTTCTAAATTCTCCCAAGGATGATAAAAACGCCCCATGCACTTCAAAATTCAGCTGTTGACAAGAAAAATGCCCGATGCACTTCAATAATTGCTCTGGGCACTTCAAAATTCTCCGAAAGATGATAAAAATTCCCTAAGCACTTCAATATTTTATGAGGCACTTCTAAATTCTCCCAAGGATGATAAAACTCCCCAAGCACTTCAATATTTTCCCCAAGCACTTCAAAATTGCCCCCGGGCACTTCAATACTTGCCCCATGCACTTCTAAATTGACCCAATGATGATAGAAATGCCCCATGCACTTCAATACTTACCTCGACCACTTCAAAAATCCTAAATAAAGTGGGAACTATAATAAAATCAAAACACTGCAGAAGGTGATCAAGGTGAAGCATGAAACTTAGTAGTTAAGATCTTCCATCAGTGCAAAAATCCCTCTGCAATGTAATCCACAATTGGTTGTTGGAAAAACCAATGGTAATGAACAGAAATATAATGAAATGAATCTTTTATTATTACCCTTGGAATGCCCAAGCGAGATTTATGGGAGATCATCAAAATGAGAAAAACATAGTACATAAGATTTACACAGCTCAATCTGGTTATCTAAGATATCTAACATGCAATTAAAAAAATTATACAGCACTCAAATTACATTGTAAATAAATATATTGAATAAAAAGTTTCATCTCTGCCCATACTAGAAAGAAGTAATTTTTTTGTCTCCAATAACTCCTTGAGAAAGCTTCCTACATACTTAGCTGAAAATTTTAGCAACATCTTCAGATCCCTGCATTGATGCATTGAATGCTTCTCTAATTTAGTCACATCTAGAATAATTTAATGACACTTGAGTTTCATCTTGGATCGCTGGTTCATCACATAGGATACATTTGCATTCTCTTCATGAACATAAATTTGGAGTAAAATTTTGGGCTGACGAAAAAATACTATGAACACCTCTATGAAAGAACAAAATGGCCTTCAAAGGCCAGTGGGGCCTCCAAAATTAATTCCTGAAATATGAAAAAAAAGCCTAAGCCTTATCTCCTTATTAGTATTATTAGTTGATAGGAATTCCTACTTGAACACCATCCTCCATTTGGGGCAATAATATGATAGGTACACAACAAGTTTAACAATGTCTTTGCAACAATCTCCAGTAATTAGCATAAATAAATTCCTTGCTACAAAAAGGAAATTGACATTTCTAGATGCTTGAGCTGGATTCACATGTTTAATTTTTGTGTAGCATTTAGATAGTGTCAAGCAAATTCACAAATTGGATTCTTATTTCTTTATGATTTTCCCCATCAACACTATTATCTATGATGCTCTATTTTTCTAAGGCCAATTTTGACAAATTTGACTTGAAACAGATTTAAAAAAATAACCTCCTAGTGGTTAGTAGGTGACAAATGTGAGTTGCAGATCTCAATGTTGAGATCTCCTCTATTACAAAATATATGTCATAATAACAAGCTATTGACAAATTGGACTTGAAACAGATTTTAAAAAATTACCTCCAAGTGGTTAGTAGGTGACAAATGTGAGTTGCAGATCTCAATGTTGAGATCTCCTCTATTACAAAATATATATCATAATAACAAGCAAAGTGTTTCCACCAATGGTGATTCTGTGTCACAAGAATTTGAATCTATTCAAACTTATAGGGTCTATTTTGGTTGTATGCTAGTGAATGGCTTGTTTGTTACAACACCATTAACATCAATCATGTTGTTTGTGATGCTCAACTAAAAGAAAAGCCTTTATTAAAAGAAGCTACAAAATCCTATGTGAACAACAAAGAGCATTCTAACAAGTTGAAGAAGAAAGGGTGTTTCAAAATGATCAGGTTTCTCAACTAAACCCCCTAACAAGGTCAAGTGCATAGGAAAATGTTTACTCCAATTTTGTTTGGAATACTGAGGTAAAGCTCCTCTAGAAAATCATCAAAGGATACCACTATATAATCACAATTTTACTCTCTCAATTGTCACACTTCATGCCCTCCCATATTTATGGCCTCACAAGATCATCTTCCTATAGAAAATGTCTACTAATTCTCGGCCTTTCTTATGTATCGAAACAATAGCCATAATTCCTGGCCTTTCTTGTGTATAAGAATAGTAGCCCATACAACCCAAGCATTGTAAACTTGTAACCTGTGGATTTGATAATAATGTGTAATGTACCTCCTCATGAAAAACACTAAAAATAATATGAAACAAATACATATATTTCCTTAAAAGAAAGGATCCAACAAAAAACATCACACACTCTTAAAAGAAAGGATCCAACAGATGTTTGAGTGGCTTACTTTTGATTGTTCACCGGATTCACAAGATTTCAACTCACAAATTTTATAGTAAAAAGCAGCTATCCATTTCAATTTATGAACATAAACCCCCAAGTCTAAAAATGGACCTATAGAGAATTTTATGGCCTCTAGAAATATTCCCATGTCCAAAAAGAATTCTCGGGCTTCTTCTTCCAAGGTATATGTGCTTGTTTCCATGCAAGCATTGGTTTTTGATATTCAGGTATGGCTTGTCCTTCGCAATAATCCCTGCTCCAAGAGGCTAACCATGTAGAGATCTTCCAATCACCTTAAGATTAACCAGTAATCATTTGCATTCTGCTATTATCTGTAATGAAAGTGTTGCCAATTGGTTAGCATCTTTAACACCCTAATTTATAGAGGCTAATCCTAAATTCCAAATATGTTTTAATGTCATTCTGCCACAATAAGATCAAGAATTATGTTGTATTGCATTGAAAATAGAAGGCAGAAGTACCTCTTTGACTATGTTGTCATCTATTGTTTCTGGAATGGACTTTTAATAGAATGTTGAATAGTAGAGAAGGGACATGACATCTGGCTCTCTCAAACATTGTAGGTCATATCGTAAACCAGATTTAACAACAATTGTGTTTCTAGTTGTGATGAGTTTCTGAGTGTTTTGTAGCATTTTTCCTTCATACAACAGTTTTTTAAGGTGATCAATTTGCGAGACATCATCCAACACCACCAAAGTTGGGTTCCATTTGACAAATCCTTTGTTGGAGTTGTATCCATGCATCTTAGATGTTAAAAAATCAAATATGATCCCACCAATAATCTCATCCCACATTCTGTCCCTCTAAAATGATCTGTAAACCAAGAATAGAAATATATCAAATTAATCAACGTAAAATATTTTGTAGCACAATCCAAAGCCTTCCATTGAAACACAGGTGTGATGTACCAGATAAGGGAACATACCAATATATATTTTCATACTCATCACCAAGAGAAAGGTGAGTGGACGACTACACATTAGGCTTTCAAAATATGTCGAACATTATATTGTCAAGCTTACTTGATTGCATTTTACTATGTTAAGTGCAACACTACAGTTTTGTGCATTGTTTATTTGCAGTGAAAACAAGTATGGGGAATGGCAAAAAGAACGTGGGATGGAAGGCCCAGCTTACTAGGAAACAAAAATGGTTGCGGTGAAAATTATCTGCCCAAGTTAGTAAGCACTCTTTCATCTAGATAAGTCACATACATGATCAAATACTAACTTTAAATATTGAACATACAAGTAATAGCGGACGACTACACATTAGGCTTTCAAAATATTGTCATAATAGCGGACGACTACACATTAGGCTTTCAAAATATGCCCAGCACTATATTGAACACATACATGATCAAATACTAACTTTAAATATTGAACATACAAGTAATAGCGGACGACTACACATTAGGATTTCAAGATATTGTCATAATAGCGGACGACTACACATTAGGCTTTCAAAATATGCCCAGCATTATATTGTCAAGCTTACTTGATTGCATTTTACAATTAATTTTTGTTAAGGAATTTTTATGGGAATCACTAAATTTAATTCTTAGAATGGCCTGGGTTGTATCAGCTCTCGGTAGAGACATCAATCAACAATCAATCAACGGATGACTAAAATTTAAATATTGAACATACTGACTTTAATTTTTGGAGAGATTGCGCTAGCTATTTTGGGCATAGTGTTAGTCTTCCTTGATGATTGACTCCTTGATTTAGTGGAGAACTCCCTTATTTGGCCTCTTGTCACATTTATTGATGGTGGTGTAAGTTGTAATGTATAAGTTGATTTCAACTTCAAGGAACTGTCCTCTTCCATACCTAGGTACCAAACGTGTTACAAACAACAAAATAGGCCTCTAAAGCCTGCAATATTATGTAAAGAGCCTCATTTTCATCCACGCCTACAAATTCCAATCCCTGTGACTGATCCGTAGGCACCTGTGTCTGTTCATGTGGTCTCTTTACATGCATCACTAATCATATTGTATTGCTTTCACTAGGACTAATCTTGATGCATCTAGTGCCTTTGGTTCCACTTCTCTATCTATCCCTCCACTTCTTCATATCTTCAAGCCTTCCATCCAAGATTGGACTGTGGGAACTCTTCTCTCTTTGCATCTCAATGCCTTCAACCTCCTCCATAACTTGATTGTGGGAGATCTACTGCCACTTGTACTATTGGCACAACATCACATGGTGAGTGCTCAATCTTTTGAACATCACTTCCTTGAAATTCTGTGGATTTGTCAGCCTCAAACATGTCATCATCAATTTGATTTAGATCCGAAAGAAATCCACCCACAGACGGATTGAAAGGCCCATTTGCATCCTCAAATCCCTAGATGAAGTTGTTTGCTCCAATCAATTTCTTGTTGCAAACAACAATTGGAGAGTGAATCTTTGATTCTATGAAAAATATTAGGAGGTTTGCTTCATGATCAAATGCCTAATGTACAAGACACTATAGAGTGTGAAACCTTGATTCTATGAATATAGGTAATAAATGTCCTGATTTTTTAAGAAGGTAAATCCTACAACATAGTTGGGTTCTAGCATAAAACATAAAAATAACAAGCACGAGGCCGAGGATTTCCCAACATTAACGTTGGAATTGTTCTTCTCCTTAGAAATACAATGCAACAATAAGGAACAAGAACCACATTAGACTATAAGGAATGTAGCAAGAACAAACAAGAATGCATGAGTATGTGCATGTATTATAATTTGTTATTGTTTTTATCGATAGAATACAATAATAAGTAAAGCAAACACAGGGACAAAATTCACCAATTAGAAAATCCATCAATAACAATGTTGCAAACATCGTCTCAGCGAAAAAATCGGCAGGGTTCAGAAAAACATCATTTCAGAATATCTCGAGCACACATAGGCAAATATCAGCAATATTCATTTTTTTCAATTTTTTACACATCTAAATCAATAATAACATCAAATAAACACATTGCCATATGAATATAGCAAGAAAACTGATATATAAGATATATTGCCATATGAATATAGCAAGAAAACTGATATATAAGATATATAAGATGTCTAGTGATACATCACACATAAAAAATGAAATGTGTCCTGAATCTCGAGTCATCAAAAAATATAACAAATGTATCAAGTTGAGGTATAAAAGTCAATTGGGAAGTGTTACCCCGTATTAGCATAGGGTGTGTGCTTTAAATTTTTCATGAGGAGTTCTGAGATGACTTGGGAATCAAGGAGGCATTATGGGCTAGTTGCACGGATGAGAACAATAATGAGCAACAATAAATCCAAGTCTGGATATTTTCTGGGCACTTCTCCACCCCCAAACAACACTGAGAAGTAATCCTAGGCTTGTTTTGACGTCAAATAAGTATCAAGAAACACTTCTGTTATATTCTGGGCAGCTTCTGAAGGTGAAGGTCATATCAGTGGAAGAAGGCATCAAAACTCAAATCAGGGCACAATTTGGATGGATCTATGCATTCCTACAGTTGTTTGGGCTCTTTGGACAAGACTGGCCATCATTCTCAACAGTTTCTCCAAGTTTTGGGTGTAATCTGAACCCTAAAATAGAAATAGACATCATATTTTGGGTCTAATATGATCCATATGGGGAATCAAGGAGGCATTATGGGATAGTTGCACGGATGAGAACAATAATGAGCAACAGTAAATCCAAGTCTGGATATTTTCTGGGCACTTCTCCACCCCCAAACAACACTGAGAAGTAATCCTAGGCCTATTTTGACGTCAAATAAGCATCAAGAAACACTTTTGTTATATTCTGGGCAGCTTCTGAAGGTGAAGGTCATATCAGTGGAAGAAGGCATCAAAAATCAAATTAGGGCACAATTGGGATGGATCTATGCATTCCTACAGTTGTTTGGGCTCTTTGGACAAGACTGGGCATCATTCTCAACAATTTCTCCAAGTTCTGGGTGTAATCTGAACCCTAAAATAGAAATAGACATCATATTTTGGGTCTAATATGAGCCATATGGGGAATCAAGGAGGCATTATGGGCTAGTTGCATGGATGAGAACAATAATGAGCAACAGTAAATCCAAGTTTGGATATTTTCTGGGCACTTCTCCACCCTCAAACAACACTGAGAAGTAATCCTAGGCCTGTTTTGATGTCAAATAAGCATCAAGAAACACTTATGTTATATTCTAGGCATCTTTTGAAGGTGAAGGTCATATCAGTGGAAGAAGGCATCAAAACTCAAATCAGGGCACAATTTGGATGGATCTATGCATTCCTACATCTTTTTGGGCTCTTTGGACAAGACTGGGCATCATTCTCAATAGTTTCTCCAAGTTCTGGGTGTAATCTAAACCCTAAAATAGAAATAGACATCATATTTTGGGTCTAATATGAGCCATATGGGGAATCAAGGAGGCATTATGGGCTAGTTGCACGGATGAAAATAACAATGAGCAACAGTAAATCCAAGTCTGGATATTTTCTGGGAACTTTTCCACCCCCAAACAACACTGAGAAGTAATCCTAGGCCTGTTTTGATGTCAAATAAGCATCAAGAAACACTTGTGTTATATTCTGGGCAGCTTCTGAAGGTGAAGGTCATATCAGTGTAAGAAGGCATCAAAACTCAAATCAGGGCACAATTTGGATGGATCTATGCATTCCTACAACTGTTTGGGCTCTTTGGACAAGACTGGGCATCATTCTCAACAGTTTCTCCAAGTTCTGGGTGTAATCTAAAACCTAAAATAGAAATAGACATCATATTTTGGGTCTAATATGAGCCATATGGGGATTTCACTCAATTTCATGGGCATGAATATCTGGTTGAGGGGTTCAAGTGCATTTAGATCATATGCCATAGTCCATATCATGGCATTGGATACCTCCTAGTTGGGATGATTGCTGCTATATTCCAACTATGTTTATAGACTAGACTTGTGTCACATACCTAATACTAACATAATAATATATGCTAGTTATATACTATAATACTTGTAACGAGCCTTACAGATGTTACTTGTGAGTATGAGAAATCAAGTAATCATATTGGTATCGATAAAATATTAAATAATTGATAAGAAGTGAGATGAAGAAATCTATTGAGAAAGTACATATTTATACAGTTACATAGGGAGGGACACAAAAACCTGTATACGGTTATAATACTTAGTAATTAATATATATTGTATTAATATTAGCTATATTACAATTTGACATTAAGTTGACATTAGCTATACCAAGGCCAATCATAATGGGTACAACATAGTTCTATTGACAAGTCCCCATCATAACCCTAGATATCACCTAGATGAATTCGGATGCACATATTTAACAATGTGGAAATATGTCAACGTCCTTTTCATCATCCTCAAATTGCACTTCTTGTAATTGCTATTGTTAATAACACCAGGCAATGCAATGATTTTATTTATGAGTTTCAAGATGAACAATTCAAAAAGAAAAAAATTTATTTCTACTTTTTAGACACTGGTGCTTATCAAATGTTCATGATTTACGATATTGCAACTCACATACCTATACATAGTAATTTTTACCACCAATAATGATAGGCAAGTACTTTTGAGAGACGATTGAATCAATAATCTGGTCAAATGCAACATGCATCTCAAGATAAAAAGAATTGTTTTTGAAGGGAAATGTGTTTTGGTTTCAAAGATGTAACCAATATGAAATTATGGAATGATAAGAATAACTATCACAATAGACGCATTTAGACATGCCACACTATTAAGAGTGTTCAAAGACACTTTTTAAGTTTGTATGATTCTCCACATAACCTCCATAAGCTTGTATGCTGTTAATTGCTCATCTTTCTTGAACCTGCATTGTTGTAGGCTAGCGAGAAACTTAGAAATAAAGAAACAATGAATCTAACTAAATAAAGAAAACATAATATCTAGATCATAAAGTCATACACCATTCCTAATCAACTTTATGATGTAAAAAATTATATGTAGAGATGGCCATCAAAAGCACTATTTGTATTTAGATGAAAAGCAAAAAAAAAAAAAGGCTCAACAAATTCTGTTTCAAGTTCCCAAAAGCTAATGACACATTCCTTGAGAATGTCAAATAAAAAAAAGTATTGAGAAGTGGCATATGGATCAGTCTTCTCAACAAAATCAATTACTGCATAACTTACAGGAATAGCCATTTCATGGAAGTCCTTTGACGTGAAGCTGACATTGGACTTGATTGTACCAAGAATATGATGAGGTACTCCTAAAAAACATATGGTAACCAAATAAATTGATATAATTAATAGATCAAATTGTAGGAAAGAAACAAAAAAGAAGCAACTTGCAATAAAGCCATAAGAGCAATTCATAATATAGGAAACGAGTTTGAAGCATTTGACTTGGTAGAAACACCCTCCAATTCCCTCATATTAAATGACAATTCATGAAAAAATTATAATTATAAAATACACCCAAGGATTTATATTCAAATGTGTCCATGACATTAATTACAAGTTAAATAAATTTAAAAACTAATATTGAAAGTATCTAAAATCCAAATGAAGCCTAAGAGTAGCATACAAGCAAATTGGATGCTACATATTTCTTCTTCAAGAAACTTAATGCTCTAGAATGATAGTATAGATCAATTTTATAATGCTTTACTATAACTGCCAGATGTTCAACTACCTTAATTTCAAGAATCAGATGTATGTCCTATTTTTCTTGTACTTTGTGTCCAAGAAATACAGAATGTCTTCTAAACCCTCACCCCCTTTCCATGATCTATACTAGTGTTTCCATGATCCAGTCTTTCTAGGTCTTCCCAATTTGGATGACAAAATTAGCGTTGCATTCCTCATCTAACTTGTGATTTGGAATATGTTCCTTATCAAATTAGCAATCAACTGCACATTGCATGTATTATCCCCAATGGGGTTGCATTGTGAATCATGACACCTAACACCCACATGAACTAGGTCAACTATAATAGTAGTAGTCGAGATGGCTCTTGCCCGGTATACTCCACACATGAACCAAGGGAAATGGTTTCTGCCGTTTCTGTGATTCCATGCATCTTCAAAGAGGTCTACCAACCCTATTATACTATGTGTATCTCCTATCCTATATTGAGGTTGAGCCATAGAGTTTGGCTTCTTCCTTCCCCTTCTCTTTGGCGTTTGAGCTTGGTAGGTCATTGTGTTCCTAATGTCTAAGTGGAGGCCTACTATAAAAAGTTGTAAGTTTGTAACACATGAGAGCTTGGCTACACATCAAAGTTGACTGCATGCAAGAGTTTGAATGTAATTCTCCACAATATCCTTCACACGAAGTTTATTTATTTAATATCTAAAATGTTGAATGGATAAATATGCTAAAGTGTCACTAACTTTATAGGCTTCTGGTGCTTTTCCCCATGGATCTTAGCTGACTGGACATGTTGTAACATCTAACTGGATGCCCTGCCTTATTATGTGGATATTTTAGATTTAATAGACAGTACACAACAAGGACTGTGAAAGTCATAGTGATGCATGTCCTTGTGTTTAACATGTACATGCAAGCCTTAAATCTATTAGTGAGAACAACTTGATAAAATCCAAGGCCTTGGGTAGAAGTCTTTGCCTCATCCATACGTGAGAAGGATGACCTCAATAGTTCTGCTATAAGTAGTAGACGTACATGAGTGGGATTTTATTGTTCATTCCCTCCCCACACTTTTTCAAGCAATGGAAGCAAACCTCTCAAGACACGTTGAGAGATGATGTCCCAAAATACAGTGAGCCTCACTAGCATGGACTCTCCAAGGGTGCCTAACTAGAAAGGACCTTCAAAGCCATCATGAATAGTGTGAATAGTGAGTGGATGTAAAAATTTGAAAAATTTTAAAATGATAGTTTTTTTTTTTTTTCTAGGTTTATTTTTTGGCTCGTTTTGTAAATTTTTTAACATTATAGACAATTTTTACTTTTTTTTCTGAGTTTCTTTTATGGCTTGCTTTTTTATCATAGAAATTTTTAGGAATTCTTCAAAAAGCAATGATTACAACTATGAAACTTGTAGTATCTGGGTACTCTGAGTATTTGATGACCCTAAATCCAGTTATGCATCCAGAAACATGATTTGAATACTTCAAAATTCAGATTTGGAAGAAACAAATTCATCGTATTTTGACCAGAAACACCTGAAAATCAAAATCATCTACCAACACAATTTGAACACTTCAAAATTCAAATTTTGGATATGAAAAAAAATTCACCAAATTATGGGAAAAAAACACTGGAAAATACAAAACATCTATGGAGTGTCTCCAACGTTGTAATCAGAACTCTTTTGAAAAGCCATACATCCGACATGAATACCATAAATTATAAACGTAATGATTAATACAATTGGTGTTAAATTTTGAGCATTAATTCACAATACTCGAGGATCTTTACTGAGAGAACAACATGTACAGTATATCTATGCGTATCAAACATAACAAGCACGTCAATCATCACAAGAACCAAAAGCATGAGAGACAATAGACACACAGAGTTTCCATGGGGAAAACCCTAAGGTGAAAAAACCCACAACTTCCTCAGAGATAGAGAGAGCAATAGCTCAAACAAAGTACAACCAAATACATAGAGATAGTCTCCTAGTAGCAGATGATCCTCCTCCTCACATGTGCCTCACTTTCTGAGTGAAGGAAGAATGAGTTTCTGAGTGATCCAAATAGAGATCTCCCGATCTCTATTTATACTTGATCTGTTTTCCCAGTGACCTTATGGGGCCGACTTGTCTAGCTAGGTAAATCAACCATATATTACATAAATCAGGGCCAACGCCACACATGGTGGTCTAATAACCCATCGGCAAGTTAACACACTTGCGACACTTGTCAATACACATGACGACACTTCCGTATAGAGGAATGACACATCTCTATAGGAGTACCATAATATATAAATGAAATACATGGATGAAATACATTCCGAAGTTACATATACATCAACACTCCCTCTTAACTAGGAAGGTATTTCTTGACACAGATCTGCTAGCACAAGTCTTCTTCTCTGGATCATCGTCATTGATGCATTGTCATCGTCATCGTCATTGCTGCTGCTATCTCAACCAATCTCTGACTCTACTCGTCATAGGAAGTTCTACAGAGCCAATCCTTTTTCATACTAGATGTAGGCCCACCACCTGCAAGTCTTCATCACTAGCCATACTGTGGAATCCTCAGGACTTATTATGTGTGTCACAAAACCTGGCGGTAGCATCCCAGACTGTTATGAGCACATAGCTCTACCTGTCGGATCTCCCAGGAGCACATTACATGTGACCCATCACAAAACCTGGCTGAAGCATCCCAGGATATTATGAGCACACAGCTCTACCTGTCGGATCTCCTAGGATTACATTACATGTGATCTCACCACAAAACCTGGCTGAAGCATCTGAGGCCCTTTTTATCCTGTCCAGATCTCCCAGAAGAAAATTACATGTGGTCCACCACAAAACCTGGCTGAAGCATCTGAGGCCTTTTTCATCTTGTCCAGATCTCCCAGGAGCAAATTACATGTGGTCATGGCAAAACCTCGTTGAAGCATCTGAGGCCTTTTTCATTCTGTCCAGATCTCCCAGGAGCAAATTACATGCCATAGGACAAAACCTTGAAAGAGCATCCCAGGATGTTACGGGTACACAACTCCGACCTGAAGGATCTCCCAGGGCGCTATTATATGTCCTCCCAAAGCAATGTCTCAAAAGAGCATCCCAGGCTGTTACGGGTACACAAATCCGACCTATAAAATCTCCCAGACATGCTCATCTGCACAAATTGTTCCACGGCCATAGAGTATCATCCTGATACTCACCATACATCATCCCGATGTACACATGATTGTCCTGATCATCATCTCTGCATTGTCCTGATGCATGTCATCTGGAGAAGCTCGTCATCCACAATCATCCTGATCATACAATGCATCTACCTGATGCATACCAAGTATCTACCTGATACATATCACCATACACAGTGTATCCACCTGATACATACATAGATACATGATCCACACAATGTATCTACCTGATACATATCAACATACATGATCTACCTAATCATACAATGTATCCACCTGATACATATATAGATACATGGTTCGAGCATCCAACATGATGCATACATACATAAATGATCCAACTGCTCATATCCAGCATCCAACATGATGCGTACATACATAAATGATCCAACTGATCATATAGAGAAGAAACTAGAACATCATCCTGATGCTCATCATCTAGCGCTTACATCCACAGCCATGTGAAGGATACCCCTTCCACCATGCTAGGAATGGCTACAGCAAATGTCTCCATCACTTCTTCCTCAAAGTGTTGTCGATTTGAAGAACACCAAGCCTCTCTCTGAAGTACTCAAACTTCACTCCGGCTAGTGGCTTCATCAACACATCTACAATCTGCTCATCTATCGCAACATACAGGAGCTTCACTGCTCCCCTCTGCACCATATCCCTGATATAGTGATATTTGATCTCTATGTGTTTCAATCTGTCGTGGAACACTAGGTTCTTAGACAGCTTCACACAACTCTAGTTGTCATAGACGATACCAGTAGCCTCCAATGGTAGATCAAATAGCTCAGACAATAGCTTCCTCAGCCATACTGCCTCACAACTAGCCAAACAAGATGCAACATACTCTGCTTCGGCTGTACTTAGTGCTACGCAGGATTGCTTCCTGCTAAACCAAGAGATCACACCTAATCCCATACTGAAGCAGCACCCAGATGTGCTCTTTCTATCTGTAGCACTGCATGCCCAATCTGAATCAACATAACCCTATAGGTTAAACTTTTGATTCGCTTCATACTTGAACCTATAATCAATTGTACCCTTCAGGTACCTCAGAATATGCTTTACAACAACCAGGTGAATACTCCTCGGATCTGTCAGGAACTGGCTCAATGTGTTCACCGCAAAGCAAATATATGGTCTCGTATTCGTCAGGTACATCAAGGACCCAATCATCTGACGATACATAGAGACATCAACCGACTTAGATGAAGCATCACATAGAAGCTCCAGATTCGATGCCATAGGTGTGGCCATGGCCTTGCAATCCATCATCTCGAACCTCTTCAGGATATCTACAGTATACTTCCCTTGTCCAAGGAAGATCCCATCTGCACTGTGCCACACCTCCATACCTAGGAAATAGTGCATCATTCCCAAGTCCTTCATATCAAACTCGGCAGCAAGCTTCCTCTTTGTATCGACAATCAATCTGTCATCTACTATTACAAACAGTTCATCTACATACAAGAGTAGAATCACAGGATTTCCTTCCTCAACTTTATAGTAAAGGTTGGAATCCGCTTTACTCTTGGTAATGCCCAAACTAGATAGGAAACTGTCCATCCTACCATACCAAGTTCTGGGAGCTTGCTTCAATCCATACAAGGCTTTCTTCAATCTACACACATGTGACTCCCTATCATGTGTTTCAAAACCGAGTGGCTGCTCCACATACACTTCCTCTTCAACTACACCATTCAAGAAAGCATTCTTGACATCCATCTGGTGTATCTTCCATTTCATCGCTGCAGCCAGTGCAAGTAGTGATATGATGGAAGTGTACCTGGCTACAGGAGCAAAATTTTCTTCATAATCTATTCCCTCTTTCTGAGTGAAGCCACGAGCTCCGAACCTTGCCTTGTATTTTTCTATGTTTCCATCTGCAGCATGCTTGATCTTGTAAATCCATTTGGAAGTCACAACAGACTTCCCTTCAGGTCTTGGGACAACATCCCAAACATCATTCTTCATTATTGATTGGTATTCCTCGACCATGGCATCCTTCCATTCTTTCTTTTCCGCTGCTTCTTCATAACTAGAAGGTTCTTTGTTCATGATATCACAAAGTAAAGCAACATAGCTGGTATGTGATCTAGTTCTCTTCTTTGCTCTGTGTTCTTCTTCTGGAATGCCAAATCTTTCTGCATCTTGAATGAGCTCTCTAGCCCATGCAGGTTTCCTCTTGTGAGAGTTGTCCTCACGTGGTGGATCTACAGGTTGTTGCGGATCTTCAATTTCACGATCAACATCTGGAATTGCTTCAATCATGGTAGTGTCTTGAAATATAGTTTCCTTAGGTTCTTCATAATCTTCAAGAGGTGTCTTTCATGATTTGATGAATGTTGAGTTTTCATCAAATGTCACATCCCTGCTGACATCAATCTTCTTGAACCCTAGAAAGTATATTCTGTAAGCCTTCGAGCTTTCACTGTAACCCACAAAGATACCCTTCTTTCCTGAAGGATCTAGCTTGGTCCTCTTTTCCTTTGGGACATGAGTGTATACTAGACAACCAAATATTCTGAGATGGCTGACCTTAGGTTTCTTACCAGAGAAGACCTCTTCTGGTGTCTTTTTGTCCAATATTTTGTGGGGTGTTCTGTTCTGCACATATACAGCTGTCCTAGCTGCTTCTGCCCATACATGTATAGGTAGATCCTGGTCATGCAGCATTGCCCTTGCTGCTTCCATAATTGTTCGATTCTTTCTTTCTGCAACTCCATTCTATTGTGGATTGTATGGAGCAGTCAACTCCCGCTTAATCCCCGAATCACTGCATAGCTTCTTGAAGTCACCTGAGGTGAATTCTCCACCATTGTCAGATCTGAATTTCTTGATCTTCTTATTAGTTTGGTTCTCCATCAAGGTTTTGAATTCCTTGAACTTATCAAACACTTCATCTTTGTTCTTCAAGAAGTAGACCCAATTCTTCCTGGAAAAGTCATCAATGAAAGAGACATAGTAAACATACCCACTCAGAGAACTGGATGACATCGGATCGCATACATCGGAGTGGATAATTTCCAAGATATCTTTTGCCTTTCTTTCACTGCTTGGAAATGCTTTCTTTATGTTCTTTCCTTTTGCACATCCTTTGCAAACACCTTCATCTTTGGTCTTGATTTCAGGAAGACCCTCTACAGCCTTGCTTGCAATTGGAAGTGCCCTATAGTACATATGAGCAAGTATTCTATGCCAAAGTTCACTTGGCTCCATGGATTCATGCACCATGGCATGTTTAGGTTGTCCCTTTAGTTTATACAATCCTCCCTCTTGCTCTCCAATCACTACTGCATCATCTATGGTCTTTCCCTTTGGCCACATTAGAACTTGGCCATCCACAAATGCAACCCTCATACCATTTGCATCCAATGCGGATATGGAGAATATATTCTTCTTGAGCCCAGGTACATACAAAACATCTTTCATCTTCAAAGACTTCCCAGAGTCTAGATTGTAGTAGGCCTCACCACTTCCTTTGATAGGGTATTGGTAGTCATCCCCAAGTTTCACCTTGTGGGGTGACTCATGTTCAAATAGATTAGAAAAGGATTCTTTAAACCCAGTCATGTGTTTTGAAGCCCCACTGTCAATAAGCCAATCATTACAACCATGAGAGATAGTACCTGTGAGAGCAGAGATTAGAACATACTCTTATTCGCTTGATGAGTTATCATCATCACTTTCTGCTCTAGCCTTCTTCTTAGGAGGTTCATCATCCTCAGCAGCATGAGCATGATACCTTCTTTTGCTTCCCTTCTTCTTCTTGTTGAAGTTGTTGTTGTCCTTCTTGTTCTTGGGACAATTTATGGCAATATGTCCCTATTCATTACAGGTGAAGCATATTCTCCTTGCTTTATGGTGATGTGAAGATTTCTTGAAGTGAGATGTCTCTCTCTTGGACTTCCGTTTCTTGGTGTGAGCTGTGAGAGCTTGATCTTCATTCCCGATATTTTCTTTTCATGCCAAAAACCTTGCTTCTTCTTGTGAGCATTCTTCTCGTAGTTTGCTGAAGGATACCAACTTCTTTCTTGCACAGATTCCTTGAATAAAGGAGTCCCATGACCTGGGTAGGCCATTCAGAGTGGTCATGACAACTTCACCATTCTCCACCATTTCATCCACTACTTCTAGTTGTTCCTTCATCTGGGAGACCCTAGAAAAATAGGATTGAATGGATTCTCCATTCTGAAGTTTTACCCCTTTCAATTGTTTCTGGAGAGTCATCTTCTGATTTATGTTTTTCCCTTCAAATAGCTTGGATAGTGAATCAAACATTTCTTTGGGTGTCTTCAAAGATGAAACATGGGGGATGAGATGGTCCTTGATAGAATCATCAATGATTCTCTTTGCCTTGACCAAGTTCTTCTTATGCAATATCTTAGCCTCTTCATCCTCTGGGATAGGGATGTCTTCTTTTATATATGAGTCCAACTCATTCTATTCGAGGATTAACCCAATCCTATACTTTCAAGCTCGGAAGTTATCAACCCCTTCAAGCTTATCCTCAAGTTTGTTGTGGTGAGACATATTAAAGAGTACTTCAAATGGAAATAGAAAAGATTTAGGTCTTACCACTTGACTTGCTGAAAACTAGATCTAGTCCCGGATTAGGGTTTGTCGGAAAAACCCTAAAAATTCAAAATATGAATTTCAACTTTCTGAAAGGGTAGAAAGATGCGCCTTGATGAGATGGTTAGCCTGGTGTATTCAGAATTTGAGATCTGCAAAGCTGCACCCTTCATAAATGCCTTTTTGTCTTCTCAGGTTCACTGAGGAGGACCTTGAATTAGGGTTTGAGTTTCCCCGAGATCTACCTAGCCAAAAATCTCGATCCAAAGTTCTAAACTTCGATTTGTGCAAGGAGCTTCCATCTATGTCTTCAGATTCCAGAAATTCCTATTTTTGTGGAAACCCTCATTTTTAGGGCCAAATCTGAAAATGCTTAGAATTGAATTCTGATTGGACAGATAGATTCTCCTTGATGAGTAGAGTCAATCTACTATACTTCTTTTCCAAAATCTGTGGAGAGAAACCCAATAAACAAGAAACCCTAGCTTCCGTCACTGCACAATGTCTTCTTCTTAGGTTAGCTCTGATACCATGTTAAATTTTGAGCATTAATTCACAATACTCTAGGATCTTTACTGAGAGAACAACATGTACAGTATATCAATGCATATCAAACATAACAAGCATGTCAATCATCACAAGAATCAAAAGCATGAGAGACAATAGACACACAGAGTTTCTGTGGGGAAAACCCTAAGGTGAAAAACCCCACAACTTCCTCAGAGATAGAGAGAGCAATAGCTCAACCAAAGTACAACCAAATACACAGAGATAGTCTCCTAGTAGCAGATGATCCTCCTCCTCACATGTGCACCACTTTCCTGAGTGAAGGAAGAATGAGTTTCTGAGTGATCCAAATAGAGATCTCCCAATCTCTATTTATACTTGATCTGTTTTCCCAGTGACCTTATGGGGCCGACTTGTCTAGCTAGGTACATCAACCATATATTACATCAATCAGGGCTGACCCCACACATGGTTGTCTAATAACCCATCAGCAAGTTAACACACTTGTGACTCTTGTCAATACACATGACAACACTTCCATATAGAGGAATGACACATCTCTATAGGAGTACAATAATATATAAATGAAATACATGGATGAAATACATTCCGAAGTTACATATACATCAACAATTGGAAATGGATATTAATGGAGAAAACTATTGCATTGAGCTACACTGAAATTTGTGCCAGTTTGATAGATCCCCTTCCATCGAGAAGGAACAAGGTCCATACCCATGTCATCAAAGCTTTTATATTCAGGCCATACCCCTTAAGCAAGAGCAACAACACCAAACATAGAAATCAAATGAGTTTATCTTGATAGTATCTGATTAGGAGCATATATAGAGAAAGAGAGAGAGAATGAGTTATTTCTATGGATATTGCTGAGAAAAAATTGTATCGATGTTAGCAACGATAATGACCTTCCCAAATTTTGATTTTCTCCATAGTGATTGCATAGCAATTACTTCAATCTCAGAGTTTTCAGCTCCATCTTCCTCTAAACCGAGGAATCCCCATGAACTAGTTGTCTGCAGAGATCTTTCTCAACTAATGAAGACATGCAATACTTGTGGGAGCTTTGAATAACAAATTCAAACAACAGCAACATCCATTCAGTTAGAAATATGAAATTCTTTGGATCTCCTACCTTGAACAACCATTCATTCATTGAATCAAAGTGAGAAAAAATATGGTTTAGTGATGGAAAATAATTCACTTGATAGAGCATGAGTGTGCTCTTCTTCAAGATGAGCAACAAAACCATTCATGGACTTGGTATAGGAGTAAAAATTAAAATATAGCCTCCTTGGATGCTTCCTTGCTATAATTTTTCATTGGAAATTGATATGTTAAAACCCAATTAATAGGGTGAAAAATCATAGTCAATTGTTCCCGACAAGTAATTATACCACGACATAATATCAATGACATGCTAAAATATGCACATCACATATTCAAATTTAAAACTAATTCTATTATATATATATATATATATAACCATTGGAGTATTTCAAATTTTACAATATATATGCACTTATTCCATTCATTCAATCAATCAAGAGTTCATTCAATATTTCCTTCCTAGTAATGATCCCAGAAGTTCATGACGGGAATCAACTACCAAAGGTCCAGATGGTGTTCCAGACTCTATTCATGTTGTCCTCCCAAGTAGACCACGTAAGACTACAACAACCAAAGCAATAAATTCATAAATTCCATTGAAGGCTTTAGCATTGACAAAACATCAAATTCCCTGATCCCAGTAAACATTAAAGTAAAATTCATCAATAAATACATATTAAGAATTATAACCAACTAAAACGGTAGCTGAAACTTCAATTAAAATATATTACATATTCAAGCCTACTTTACATTGCTGGTATAGAAGACCAATTTGCAGTCAATCTTCAGAAACAACGATTTAAATAGGAAAAAAATTAAGCCCAACTTCAATCTTAGGCTCCTCAATCCATAAAATTCAATATCCAATAAAAACCCAAATCACACTCATCACAAATATTCAATCCAAGGCTCTTGAGAAACTAACTCATAGTATCATCCAGGATACCCAAGCTAATCTTTCAAAGGAAATGTCCTAAAGAAGTGAACAAAGAAGCATATAAACATCATCAATATTAATCCAAATATGTAAATGCCATGGTATCCATCTTATAGTCTAGGTAAACAATAGAAGGGTTCTTAGTGAGTTCCTCAGCAGGTTGTAGCTTCAATGCAAAAGGTAATGGATGGATTGGAGGATTAAAGCTTGAGGAATGCTATTGGAAAATGTTTTCTTGCTAGAATTTATCAGTATGAGCCTTAGGTTAGCCCATTAGTCTTCCTCTATGTGCCCAGAAGAAATGGCTAGCCTTACTCATACCAATTTAAGTAGGAAATAATGTGTGACCAATAGGATGCACTACCTTTACTATTCTAGTATAATGATCAAGCAGAACTTATCTGCTGCGTGAGGACACAGAGAATCTCGCCAATAATGAATGGAAATAAGCCAAAAATTACTCTATGGGGCAGCGTCATCCTGAGTGTTCAATCTTTGATCTGATCTTAGATATAAACCCAAAAACTCAAGAAACTAAGACACTAACTTACAGAAACCCAAATGGGATCTATGGCGCCATCTTCCCATAGACAAGACTATAGTGATCAAAGAAAATTTAAAATAACACATAATATCCCAATAAAAAATAATTTACATCTATCCTTTTACATGTTGCAACGACATACTCCTCCCTAAAATAGGACATGGAGAAACGTTTTTCTCCCAATTACAATTAAGTAGGGATTAAAGACTAGCAATATATTTATAGCAAATGATAGCATTGCAGGCAATAAAATAGGCATTTAGCTAAATAGATGAAATACTCTAGTTTAGATAAAATATGAATAGATAGAGGAGGCTAATGATAGAATTGAGAGGAAAAAAAATAATGGTTTTAATTTTTAAGAAGATGGTAGAACAAATATGTAAAAATGTAGATGCAAAACAAGTCTAGTTTGATTTTAGGAATTTAGGAGTTCCAAGTTTCAATTCAATAGATAATTTCCACTTATTTTTTTGTTAAGTGCTTTGTTGATTGATATGTAGGTGGAATAAGTTGAAGACTATGATGAATATTGCCATTATCTCACAGGACTAGTTGGACTGGGTTTGTCACGACTCTTTCATAGAGCTCATCTTGAGGATCTTCAACTAGATTCCCTATCTAATTCAATGGGTTTGTATCTTCGGGTGGAGCATTTGAATTGGTTGTCGTATTCTCTAATTTGACATTATATATGTAATAGTAGTAAAGTTTTTTTGGTTCCATGTAGTTATTGTAGTGAATATTTCTGAATAGTTTACAATATACATGCAGAAAACAAACATTATAAGAGATTATTTGGAAGATATAAATGAGATACCAGTGCCACACATGTTTTGGGAGTGTGCTTCCTAGGACATTTAAAATTTGGCATACGCAAACAAGTATGGAGCTGTGTCAAGATTGATACAACATAATATTTCAAAAATTTCTGAGTTTTAGGGTTTTTTTGTGTAAGAAAGGAAATCTAGAGATAGGCAAGGGGAAGTACACAATTGAGATTCTGAAGAGATCCAAAATTTAATAAAAATAATGGGTTTTTAAGAGTTCATTTTTGTGATAGAAAAGCTCAGAAAAGAATTTCCCAGAAATTGGTTGATTGTTTGGACATGGTGATAAACACATTTATAGACCCTTGGAATGGACAGAAGTTACAAATCACAACAAGAGGTCAAAAAGTCGACCATACATGCCTAATTGTGGAGAACAGTAGTGTCTACAAGATTTGATGGTGACCTCTTCTGCAAAACATTTAGTTGAGTGAAGAAATCATTTATTTAGTAGGAGACGATGAATACTCTGTTTTAGCTGATGACTATTTCAAAACAAAATCTTTAAACAACAAATATTGGGGGCAAATGCAACCATACCTTTGATTTACATGAAAAATAAAGGGAGAACCAGCTACTATGAACCTCTTCTGCTGCAAATCGTGGGCGATTAAAGGATTCATGGAAAATTTAGCAAGATATCGAGGGTGAATGTAGGATTTCTAACGAATTTCAAAGGGCGAAATTGTTAGTATTTTGCTCTCACTCGTGAATAAATGAAGGCGAATGGTTTCTAAGACATTATTTTTTAAATAAATATGGGATGAATTTATTAAAATTAAAAAATCATTTCCATATAACAAATTTGCTCAACAAATATCTTAAACCTCTCTAATTTCACCCATGGGCTAAATTTCGCCCCTAAAATTATCTATGATCACTACGAACTCATAGTGGCCGTAACAGGTTCGGAATGTGGTTTTATTGATATCCTCATCACGGATCCTCACCTGATGGTATCCGTATCGCAAGACGATCTTTGAGAAGATCTTCGCTCCTCTGACTTGGTCAAACAAGTCATTGATCCTAGGGAGTGGGTAGTGGTTCTTAATGGTCATTTTGTTGAGTTAGCAGTAATCGATGCATATCTGCATCGTTCGGTATTGCTTCTTGACGAAGAGTATCGATGCACCCCAAGGGGACACGCTTGGTCGAATGTACCCTTTGTCTATTAACTCTTGTAACTGAAGCTTGAGCTCCACCAATTCTGGTGTGCTCATGCGGTACATGGCTTTAGAATATAGTACTGACCCGGGTGTTAGCTCAATGGAAAAGTCTAAGTCTCGTTTGGGTGGTAATCCTGGTATTTCCTTGGGAAATACATCCTTGAATTCCACGAGGACTAGGAAGTCTTCGATCTTTTGTTCCCTATCAGTTTCTATGTTTTGGATATTGACGGCAAAGAGTTTGCAACCTTTTCTGATACATTTCTTTGCTTGTAAGGCGTAGATCTGTCGTACCGACACTTTCTTAGGGATACCCTAAATTGTCTTTTGATTCCCTTGGTCATCCCTGCAGAGTAAGGATTTGTTTAAGCAGTCTAGTAGGACATGGTGTTCTTCTAACCAATCCATGCCGATGAGTACATCGTACAACCATAGGGGTAGGATGTTTAAATCTAACCTAGTTTGGAACCCATTTAAGTCTATCTCACAAGTCTTAACTAACTCGGAGACCTTTTGTTTGGTACCGGTGGCTAGTTGTACCAGCCACAGTTTCTCATGAGGTTATCAGTTCAACTTACAAGTGTCCACAAACTTAGGGGAGATATAACTTCGGCAAGCGCAGGGATCTATTAAAACTGAAATGGCAGTGTTAGAGATCTTACCCTCTATTTCCACCTGGTGGCTTGGTGATCTGCCTGTCGGCCGTCAAGAGCGGCATAAATCCTCGATGTCTTTTCCATGTCTCCTACGGTAGGTTCTGCTTGGACGTTGTGTAAAACTCCATCCGTTTTGCTGGGGTAGTCTCTGTAGTAGTGTGGCCCTTGGCATTTCCAACAAGAAACAGTTGGTGGGACATATTTTGTCCCTTTGTTGAAAGCTAGCCTGTTGACAGGTGGTGGGGGTGCACTTGGTCGTGCTTGTGATCAGTTGAAGCCTTTATTGGGAGGAAAATTGTTGTTATGCTTCTGGTAAGGTGGAGGTCTAAAACCCGGTCTGCGGTTGTCCGTGAAGGTTCTGAACCTATCTCTATTTTTGTTGATGTTGTCATTCCTTGGTTGTCTGTTTTCATAACACAGTCTTGCTTTATGTAAGGTCACATCAAGGGTTTTGGGCATGTCAAACTCTATCTTTTCTCTAAAGTTTGGTGGAATCCCTCCCAAGAATTGTTGTATTTTGACCTTCTCATCTTTAATGTATGGAACATAGTGCAACAAGTCTAAGAATTGGTTTATGAATGCTTCCATAGTTAGGGAGCCCATTTTTAAATCATGAAATTCTTTAATTTTCTTGTCAAAGAATCTTTCAGACATATATTTGTCCTGGAATATTCTGCTGAAAGTATCCTAGGTTATGTCTCTCAGTTCTTGTCCTTTGGTGTGTTTCAAGTCCCACCACCATCTGGCAACTTTACCATTCAGGTTGTATATGGCTAGTCGGGCTTGCATTTCACTGGAGTAATTATGGACTTTGAAGTACTTACTCATCCCTAGCAGCCACTCCTTTTCTTTTCCCCAAAGTTAATCTCTCCGTCATAGGTTGGGGCTTTTATCTTTTTGAATTCCCCTTACAAACTATCGTCACTTTTCCTCCTTTTCTTGCAAGGAGGTGGTAAACCTTTATCGTTGGAAGAGCTCTTACAGTATTCTTCCATTGATTCAGGTATGTGTTCTCCTTACTCTTCTCCCTTAGGGCTGGTAGTCATTTTCGTGTGACTGTTTCCCTTTTTAAAAGTGTTGACTAAGAGCATGGGCTGTTCATGAGGTTTTGCCTTTGTTAAAGTCTGAAGCAGTGCCTCATTTATGGCTTGTTGCTCTCTTCTTTCCTGTATGTTTTTATATCGAAAACTTTGGAATTTGGCCTGTAGATTTTGCATGGATTTCATTAAATCCGAGTTGAGTTCCACCACAATTTCTTGCTCTTGTGGTGGGGAGTTCAGATTTCCATGTATTATGTTGCCCCCTTCTACAGTCATTTTCAGAAACTGACTATACCTGCACTGTTTATATAAGCGTTAAGAACAGAAAATATGTTAGTTCATTTTTACATAAATAAAATAAAATTTCTGAAGGTATGTTTCTGTTTACTGTGTATCTGTAGAGGATGTTTGTAATGAGCCCAATAGGTCACTTAGTTTTGTAACTGGGCTCTGATACCACTTGTAGTGTCCCTTAAATAGTAAGATAAAAAATAGAAATTCTTCTTCTTGCTAATTTGCCTAATATAGATTATATATTTATGAGATTTTCCTGCAGTAATATGAAAAGTATTGATACTTGAATTTGCCGTTTCAATGTGTTAAGAAAACTTCTAGCAAGTTAACTTTTATCGGTCAAGCTCTTGTGCGAAAGTAATTAGGATGAACATGTTGGTGTAAAGTTTTGCCATGCAATAATGCTAGCAGTCTCTATTCTTCTTACTTGATCTAAATGTATGTTTGAAATGTCAATTCTCAGGCATGATGAACCTGATGAGGGAAGTTGAAACACCCTGAATCTTTGGGGTTTGGTTAAACACTTCTGGCGGAGTCGCCGAGAGGTAAGGTGTGAATAGGGGAAAACCTATGGACTTACTTAGCGATTATGCTAACGCATATTTAATTGTCATTCTCATGCAGGTGTCCTTTGGTGGCCATAAGGTTGGCAGCTTCCTATGAAAGAAACTCTAAAAGTGGAACACCCTTATGCCAACATGAAGAGGTTGAGAACTTTGTCTTTGCATTAATAACCCAAGGGTATTGTTCCTACATGAATATACTAAATAGTTTGGTAAATTCGAATTGTAGTCCTATCATGGTGGTTGCAAGTGTTAATGCCACACGTGACAGTAACATGGATTTGGCCAGCTGGATTAAGGCCTTGAGCGAGGGTTACTCCAATGTTTTCCAAATCGTGACTTCACTTGGTCTTTTGGCTGCGAGGGTTTTAGCTGTGTTTGTGATGTAGTTGAGCCTGGCCTGAGCTACGCTCATGGCCAGGGTAGGGTTTGGAAGACACGAAAGCGATGAAGAAATGATCCTACAGGTAAGATCATGTCCATGTTTTAAATGCTGAGATTTTTCATTTGCTTCATTGTAGTTTTAAGAACTGCCTAGGCCCTAACTTCTTCTTGTTTTTGTTCTCTTACAGGTATGGTGACTCTCTGCGTGGACCAGAAGGAGAAGCAATGCGACTGTACCACTCATTTTGGACTATTAAGTCCTGGGTTCTTTCAACCCTTCACCCTATCTATCTCGGTGGTTTGAAGAAGGGTTTGATAAGTTGGTAATGGGGAGATTCGTGATGCCTTTGGCTCACTTAGATTTGGAATCTCCAGGGAGGTCACCTTTGGCTTGACCCGGTGTCTGGTACATTGTTGTAATAATATTTTGATGGGTGAAGCTACTAAGGGTTTCCATGCTTTCCATGTATTTGGGCTTATGAAAATGTTGGTTTTTGAAAGAATAATTTCCCCTGTATGTATTCGTGGAGCTCATCTTTGAAGTTTGGAAATGGGGAAAGGACTTCTGCGTTTTCTGTTTCTATCAAGTTTAAATGGCCGTGTAAAGAAATGTGGCCACTATATTTTCTTTTTTAATAGTGCTCTGTTAGTCTATGATCTTGATGGAAAATCATTTATCTCTTTTCCCCATGCTAAATGTATGGGTATTATCTTTGCTGTGTTATGCGTTTTCTTTCATATGGCATAAGAGAAGTTTATAAAGATTTATAAGTCATTTGTGCTTCTATCTTGTAGCTAGTTGACTTGTTTTACTAAATAGAAACTCTGTATTAGTTGATGTCTGTGGTATTTCTGTTAGTTGACTAGCTTGTAGCGATCGTTTCTGGGCTAAGTGAGTTGCTCTAGTGGTTAATACCCCAACCTGAGGTTAATTTCTCTGCAAAGGATGACCCCTAAATGTTTGGACTATGAGACTCAATCAATGGATGGGAAAATGTGACCAACAGGGTTTTCGAATCTTTAAGATGTATTTTAAAAGATATGTGTTTATAATTGTATGATGTCGTAGCCTTCATTTTCCTGTTGCATTTATTTTTGGTTATGAGAAGCATTTGACCAGTAGTTGTATTTACATTTGAACCTAGAGGGATTCGATCCCTACCTTTGGCGTTTTATGTTTGGAGAAATACAGGCTGTAGGTGTTTTGTTAAATGGTAATGGGAATGTTTGTTTGGACAAGTAACTATTTCTGTGTAACCGATATGTTTATCTGATGGTTGTGTGCTCAATAATTTGGTTTGATATGATGAGTACTTTGATTGAGGATGGGGTTCGATCCATGAATTAAGAGGCAAGCCCGTGAGGGTCGTTTGGATTGGAAAGCATGTTAATAATGCAAAATACTGTTGAGTTATATTTGAGTCTATGTTTTGAATACGAATCTCTTTGCAATACCTGATGCTTGTAAAGTTTGACTAAATATTGACATAGTAGAGGTGTTTGATAATTGAACTGAGTAGTGTAGCTGAAAGTTTCGATGTCAGGCTTGAAATCTTCGTTTATTTCTACTTGGTGTTTTTTTTCCAGCATAGATAGGATAATAATTAAAAGAACTAGCAAGCATAGATAAAACCCTGCACTACGAATAAGGAAATACGATTCAAATAGAAAACATATACCTATAAACAAGAAATTATAATAACCCTAACCTAGAAGACAATATAAGTTGTCTAGCAAAGGCTAGCTTGGCTAGACGTGCTAGACCCTCCACTGGGTTCTGGGCAGAACCTCGAAGTTGATAATATTGGTAATGAAAACAATGCTGTAATATCTATTCTAATTTTTAAAGCCTAAATTTATCATAATTGGAAATTTGAAACAATGAATACTCCATACCTGGCTGCTTGAATACCCGATCCTTTTCGGTGGAAGCCTAGCTGCTTGGCACTTAATTCCTTCCTGTAGAAACTTGCACACTCAATGATAGTTAATACAGATCCTGTTGTATTTAGCTAACCTGTTAGGATGATTTCCTTTAATTGGATAACTTTGGGGCTACCGTGTTCCTCCCAACCATGATCCTACAACCGTTCCTGGTTCTGTATGGATCCCCCCGAGCTGGATTCCAACATGCAAAAGAGATAGAGGACCTAGGGTTACTACTGGTTCAGTTTCTTGGAGCAGAATTTTTTCCTTTAGTTACCATTAGAGGATGATAATGAAAAGATAGATGATCCCCAAACTTGGGATCTGCCCTCTTTAAGTAGGGGAGTATTTTAATTAGGACAGTCGAAACAATTAGTTTCTTTAAATTAAATAATTAATAATTAAAAGATATTATTTAATTAAATATCTAGTCCTTTTGAACTAGGATTTTTCCAACTATTTAACTATAAGTGATTTTGATTTCAGCTCTCAATAATAATTATATTAACAATAATATAATAATAATATTTTACTTTAACTATTAACACCTCATTAATAATACTTAAATAATGCATAAGCCATCTATAATAAATATATTTCCTAATTAAAAAATGACACATTATTATTAGAGTTTTCAATAATAACTTAGCCTTGAGGCTTTTATGCATGTTAGTCATAAAAGACTACTGGTAATTTTCTTTTATTAAATTATGTAAATTCACAAGATACTTCTTTTATTCTTTTAAGGACAAGGTCCAATTCTTTGGATGGTCTCGGTAAGCTTGGTTAGGTACCTCTAGTCTCTCTCTTTGCATGTTGGATTCCCTTGTTTAACACTGTAGTTCCCGCAGTACTTGATGATAGATAAAAGATGAATCATCTAAATAAATAAAATAAGTGTGATGAAAGTAAAAGTGCTATTTAGAGTCCTTCTGACTCAACACTTTTGAGATCTAGTAACCCCAAGTGCTCTTCAGAGCCTTTTGACTCAACACTCTTACATGGGCATTATGCTAGTGCAATTCCAGAGACTTTGCTCAACACTAGTGCTAGAATGTGGTTGTGAGGCACATCTAGAATCTGTAAGTTGCCTCGGATCTGGTATTTGTTTATCAAGCTTGGAGTGCTCCAGGGCATAGGCCCAACACTCAATGTACCTTAGGGCTTACTCCCAGTACATAAACATTCTTCTAGGTACATCACGGCTTATGCCCAGTACATAGGTTATATGTGTGTTTCTGAGTCCACGCTCAACACACTCATAAGTCTAATCATGTAAAATCATAGCTGTACACAGTAAGTAACAAAAGATCATCTCAGTATATTAGGGTTTGTACCCATATCAAAGCTGAAGAACATCATTACAACATCAAGGCCTTTTTGCCCAGTATACACTCAAATAAATAAGTCAGTCAGGGTCCATGCCCGATATGTCAATATATATAAAAGAATAGTCATAGGTGCTAGGGATTATGCCCAATACTCCAAATAAAACATAGATGCTGGGGCTGTGGCCCAATATAACAACCAAAATAGTTAGTCCAAAAAGTTGGGATATTACATATTATCTATTAGGTAATTAATATAATTCTTAATTATAGGATTTTGTATTTTGAAATATTAGTTCCTCAACTAATCATACATAATCTTTATTATATATATATTTCTAAGTATGTATTTGATTGCTAAAAGATCTATGTGAAAATGGAAGGGAAACTAGAAACTATCGAAACAAAAAGCTAACTTGATGGGTTAGATAAGATCCTTAAACCCTAATTAAATATCGATCTCTAGCTAACAAAACATTCCAGACTAACTAAACAATTTAATTCCAAACAATATTACTGACAACAATAGCATAAGAACCTGATACCAATGTGGGAAACAAGGATTGGCTTCGCTGTTCCACCCAACCAATTCCCGGAGCAGCCAAGCTCCTGAACCCCCGAGCTCGTCTGCTGAACTACTTGAGCAAAATCCTCTGTCCACCATCTCTTGCATTGCAATTATCAATCCCTGTCTAATGCTAGCCTCCTGCTGCTCATGGACATACTTTTTATAGTAGTTTGCCTAGTACTTGGTCATTTATGAGCCTCCTTCTCTTTAGCACTCAACTAGGAGTGGTGACCTGATATTTAGGGATGATGCCTCCCGCCTCTTTAATAGCATTTGCCATTTTTCTTTTGCCTCAAGTAGTTCAGCAGACACTCTTCAATAGCTAGATCCATCCTTCTCTCCTGTTTTATTATATTAAATAAAAATAATATCTTCAATACAATTTGTTTCATTTTGACTTCTCAATCAAAAATAATAAAATAATAATTGTTCTTAATATTCTTTTACAAGCATAAATAACTAAAATGTTTATTATTTTGGGGGCATTACATACACCTCCCCTTAGAAGGTAACACCGTCCTCGTTGTTACATTAATGATTCATTCTTCCATAAGATCTTCTTGGAACCAGTTTGGATATGCCTCCTGCATATCGCTCTCTAGGTCCCAAGTAGCTTCTTCTGGACTAAGGTGCTCCCATTGCACCTTAACTTGCCTGATGATACGTTTCCGGAGAGTGATTTCTCTCTTGTCGAGAATGCGTTCTGGTCCCACCTGGAGCTCTCCTTCTAGTTCCACCTAGATTACATTCCAATCAATTACGTGTGAGGCATCATGAATATATATCTTCAGAATTGAAACATAGAATACATTATGCACCCTAATATTAGGTGGCAGGGCTAGTTGGTATGCAACTGGACCTATTCTTACCAAAATTTCAAATGTCCCGCAAAAACGGGTTGCCAATTTGGAATACTTACCCAGCCTTATGGAACTTTTCTTAGGATTCACCTTTATGTAAACATGGTCACCCACCTGGAACTCTTTAGGAGTTCGTTTTAAATCAGCATAACTTTTCTGCCTGTCTTGGGCAACTTTTAAATTTTGTTGTACCTGTTGCACAGTTAGTTCCATTTCTCTTAATAGTTCAGGTCCTAACATAAGCCTATCTACTGGGCTGCTCCATGAGATTGGAGTATTGCACCTTCGTCCATATAAAACTTCAAATGGAATCATACCTACAGAAACTTGAAATTTTTTATTATACGCAAATTCTACAAAATGCAAATAGTCTTCCAACTTACCGGGTGTGTTCATAACATATATCCTCATCATGTCTTCAAAAATTTGGTTGACTCTTTCATTCTACCCATCCGTTTGTGGATGGTATGCAGTGCTGAAATTCAACTGGGTTCCCAAACGTTTAAACAATGCTTTCCAGAAATTACTTGTAAATTTTGCATCTCTATCCGAAACTATCACCTTTGGTATACCATGCAGCCTGAATATCTCCTTCATAACAATATCTGCAATGTTAACAGCTTTATATGTAGACTTCACAGAAATAAAGTGAGCAGCTTTGCTTAATTTGTCTACTACAACCATGATCAAATCATGTTGTCTGAAATTTCTTGGTAAGCCGGTTATAAAATCCATGTTGATCGTTTCCCATTTCCATTTCAGAATGGGTAATGGTTGCAGCAATTCTGCTGGATGTTGGTGTTCAGCCTTGACTTGCTGGCATTCTAAGCAGCGAGCTAAGTATTTTGCTATTTCTCTTTTCATGTTTGGCCAATAGAAATCCTTCCTAGCCATGGTGATCATCTTTTGATACCCCGGGTGCCCTGAACAAGGTTGTTTATGTAATTCATTTAAGACAGTCAACTTGATTTCTGTAGAATTGGGTATGTAAAGTCTGCTTTTAAACAACAATAATCCTCTTTCATTCATACGAAAAATCAGTTTTTAACTAATTACTTTCATTTTCAGCAGTTCTCTTCTTTAAAATCTGGTATTCTTTATCAAAATTTTCCACATTAAATTTTTTTTTTTCCAGATCAGATTTGTAATTACTGCTTGCATACAGCAAGTTTGCATGATGGCTTAACACGTCTGCAACTTTTTTTTCTTTTCCCTTTATATGTTTTATTTCAAAGTCATATTCGCTTAAAAAGGACAGCCACCTAGCTTGTCTAGCATTTAAATTCCGTTGGTCAAATAAGTATTTTAAGCTCACGTTGTCTGACATGAGTAAAAATCTTCTTCCAATTAAATAGTGTCACCACATTTTTAAGGCGTGTATAATTGCAGCAAGTTCCAGATCATGCGTAGCATAGTTTTTCTCATGATCTTTTAATTTTCAACATTCATAAGCTATGAAATGATTTTCTTGTGTTAGTACTCCTCCTAATTCTTTGTTACATGCATCCGTGCATACGATGAAATCTTTTAATGGGTCAGCAATTTTCAAAATAGGAGCAGTAGTTAAAAGATGTTTTAGTTTATTAAAACTTTCCATACATTTTTCATTCCAGTCAAACCTTTTACCTTTCTTTTGCAATGAGGTTATGGGGTAAGCTATTTTTGAAAAGCCCTCAACGGATTTCCGATAGTACCCCTTCATCCCCATAAAATACCTTTTGTCGGTTACACTATTAGGGACCGGCCATTCCATAATAGCCTTAATTTTATCGGGGTCGACTGAGATTCCTTCTTTAGACACTAAGTGTCCGAGATAATGAATTCTGTCTTTATAAAAGTCACACTTGCTGAAATTAGCAACCAAATTTTGTTCTCTTAAAACCTTCAATAATGTTCTTAAATGTTCTTCGTGCTCCTGTTCGTTCTTTGAATAAATCAGGATGTCATCAATGAAGATAACTATGTAGTTATCCAAGTAATCATTAAAAATATTATTCATTAGACTCATGAAGGCTGCAGGTGCGTTGGTTAACCCAAATGGCATTACAACAAACTTGTAATGACCGTAACGAGTTCGGAAAGCTGTTTTGAAGATGTCTTCATCCTTGATCCGTACCTGATGGTAATCGAAGCTTAGATCTATTTTTAGAAGACAGCTACCCCTTGGAGCCGATCGAATAAATCGTCAATCCGAGGCAAGGGGTATCGGTTCTTTATAGTCATTTTATTCAATTTCCTGTAGTCTATACATAATCTCAAGGTCCCGTCCTTTTTCTTTACAAAAATAGTTGGTGCTCCCTACGGGGAAACACTGGGACGAATATAATAATTATCTAAGAGTTCTTGAAACTGTGTTTTTAATTCTGTGAGTTCAATTATCATTATGTATGGAGCCTTAGATGTTGGTACTACTCCAGGTATTAGATCAATCATGAAATCTATATCCCTCTTTGGAGGTAGTTCCTGATTTTCTTCTGGAAATATGTCTTTAAAATCTTGTAGAAATGGTATATCATCTAAATTTAATTTACTTTCATATTCCCTGCTATCCATTATGTAAACAACAAAAAATTTACATCCTTTTCTCACAGACCTTTTTAATTGTAAAGTTGATATTTGTCTAAGGGTGGTTTTCCTGTGAATTTCTGTCACCTTAACTATATTTCCTGAAGTATCTGTGCAAGTGAAATTTTTATCAAGACAATTTAGTATAACCTTATGCTCCTCTAACTAGTCCATTCCAATCAATAAATCATAAGAAGCTAAAGGTAAAATATTCAGATTTGCACTTGTTTTTAACTCCTTCATCAGAAACTCACAATTTTTAACATGACTAATGACCTTGCGTTTAGTACCTGTAGCTAACTGTAGCAACCATGATTTTTTGAATTTTTCAGGTACTAGACTACATAATTCCACAATTCTGGGTGCTACATAACTTAAGCTTGCACCCAGATCAAAAAACATAGAAATAGGGTGATTTTTTAACATACCTGGAATTTCAACCATTGAGGTTTGGTGATCTGCCTGCCCATTTTCCAGTGCAGCATTTATTCTAGGCATGCTCCTCGCCATATCTCCAACTATTATGGCTTCTTAGAAAGAGTGAACTTTATTAAAAGTTTTGTTTCTTTTAGGGAATTCTTTAAAATAATGTGGCTCACTACGTTCCCAACACTTTAATGGTTCTTTCTGAGCAACATGCTTAATAAAGGGTTCTCTTTCTCTTACTATAGGGGGTTGGGGTCTGTAATTTCTGTGATTTGTACCCTGATATCCCCTGTAATTACTTCCAGGGTTTCGGTGAAATTTAGAGTTGTTATTTTTCGGGTAGTGATCCCGTTTCTTTACATTCTAGCTAGGCATACTTTCTCTTCTTTTTTTGTTCTGTTCATAACAGTAGTTTGCCTTCCTCATAGTTTCTTCTAATGTATTTGGATTATTGAATTCGATTCATTCTTTGAATGAGGTGGGAAAACAACTGAGGAAGCATTGTATTTTTGGCTTTTCCTCTATCATGTATGACACATAATGGAGTAAACTCAGAAATTTACTACAGAGTTCTTTCATACCCATGGCTCCTAATCTTAACTCGTAAAATTATTTTGAATTTTCTTCATAGAATTGTTCTGAAAGATATTTATCCTTAAATAACTTTTTAAATATTTTCCAATCTACCTTACGTTCCTTTATGCCCTTCACCTTCTTGATTTCCTGGCACCAGATATCAGCCTTTCCACATAGGTTGTATATGGCCATCCTTTCCTTCAATTCGTCGGAGTGGTTGTAGATCTGAAAATATTTCTTCATGCCTGATAACTAGGCTTCAGCTTCCTCACCCTTTTCAATTTCACCATTAAACGTGGGGGGTTTGATCTTCTTGAATTACCCCGAAATTTCCTCATAAGGTCTGTACTTCCTTTTACTCTTATGCTGGTCACTACTTTCAATGACGTCTTGATGTTCTTGCTTCAATGATTCCACACTGGACATTTCAACTTTATGGCTGGAAAAGTCCAGTTTTCTCCCTTTAGGTTTCGGAGGTGTGGCTTCCTCTCCCTTTTGTTTATCCTTTTGATTGCTATGAATTTTGGCCAATAAAATAGTATTCAACTCTTCTTGAGCCTTCATTATTCATTCATTTTCCTCTCTAACTCTTTTTAAGTCTACCCTTAATTCTTCAACATTTTGTTGTAAATCAGTTGGATCTCTGCTTTCATTTAACTGTACCCAAAGTCTGTTTCCTCCAGTACCTTCTGGGTCTCGAGGGGGTGTTTCTTCAGGCATTCCAAATTCTACCATTTATCCCTAACAACATAGTTTGTCTTCTAATCCTGAAATTAGTAAGAGTGTAAGACAATTACAATAAAAATATCATTAGTGAAAATATTTCAACACAACGTCAGTGTTTGAGCCGAATTAGGCCAAGTGCTGTAACACAGCTCTGATACGATATGTAATAACACTAAAATTTCATAAAATAAAAAAATTTCTTTTATCCACAGCATAATTGAAATTCAACATAAATCTTACTTCTAAATTTTCAATTACTAGTTAACGCTTGGTACACACACCGAAGTATAGATTTCCATGCAATAATTTGTGTAACATTTAATTATTTAAAGGTCTAACCTTCAAGTTGGGTTTATTTGTTTTTAACCCTTGTCTGCTTGTAAGATCAAATCTATTTATCTTAGTTGTATTGCATAGATTTCTTCATGGAACAGTATTAAAAGAGAAATATTTGTTGCTTCATTTATGTTAATATCCTAGTTGATGGAATGTTTTCGAACAACCTTTGGACCTAAGGGAGATTTTTTGGACACCCTTGGATTACTTAGCTTTAAAGCTAACACACACGTTTACTCTTCTTGGAATAGGGTTTGGAGGTGGATACATCCAAAACATCTCAGTGACGGGATCCAATGTTAACACTTGATCACCAGAAGGGTTTATATAAAAACAACTTTGGACTTTAATTGGATTGAAGTCCTAAGTGATAACCTAAACGATAAATTCACTTTCCCCTATCGAACTCTTAACATTAAGACCTAGCTATCCTACCTACATTATTACAATTATTTTCATAAATTAAACAGGTACCAAAGATTGAAAAGAACTTATGATTAAAATTTGGAAAGGACGTTTCGCTTGGGTGGAAGATAGACTGGCGCAATAATTGTAGTCCTTACACTGTCCAAAAGAACACTCAAGGGTTTGGAAAAACATTTGACGAGTTTTGGAGAAGAAGGGGGCTCTTGGACACCATGGCCAAGGAGCTCTGTGTGACTGCAATAGACTATGGTCACAATACTGGCGTAAGAGCATTTGGTCGTCTTGTCTAGGCTTACAACATTCGAAAGGAAACGAAGGTAATGTATCATTACCCTAACCCTGTACAGTTGGTGAAGTTTAAAAATATCTATCTGTTGTTCCTAATAGTTGAACCTCTGTCTTTGTAGGTGGTGCAGGGATTACCATACTTAAAGTGGGGTCTTCCATCGTTATGGCATCGAGTTCAGACAACTGGGTAAGCCACGACTGTCCACAAGGTCCCATGGCAAGAGGGTTGTTCTTTTTGGAAAAAGAGGAAGTTGCGGCCCTTTAAAATGAGAGTGGTTTGCAGCTCCTTTAAAAAAAATACAGCAGGGTCATAATTTCTTTTGAATTGAACCCTTGCATTACCGAGTAATTTAGTAACTTGGGTTTTTAAGTATTTAAACTCGAATTATCGGGGTTAACCTCCTTTTTAATTTTTGATCCACGAAGCCATTTGTAGCTTCTACGTTGATGGCCAAGGCCTACCCTGGGGTTTCACCCGGTCCATGCACATTGTAATTCCTAAAATTCAAACCTTTTAAAATACAAGAATGTTTCAACTGGTTGAATGAATATGTCGTTTTGTTTAGTCAAAGAAATGCGAATATCTAGTAGTGAATTCGAGTATATAAAAGAAATGTTTGTTTAGATCGAATTTCTTTTGCCTCTGTAAATAGATATAAGATTTATTTTTGGAAAGACAACAGGGATGGTTGTAAGCCATATCCCTGAATTGAACTTGCAAGGTTTTAAAAAAAAACTTAATACAATTTCAAATTTAAAAACCCTAAAACGCATTTTGAAGGTGTGAACCTACTCTATCATTTTTATTGATAATAAAAGCAAAAGGGCAAGTGTGCTTCAGATTTACTTTATTCTACTTACGGAGGCAATGTATAACTAGAGAATCTATAGCCAGGACCTTAACAGTAACCTTAACGTATTCCATGATAAGAAAAGGGGAAAAACGTTTTATGACTACAACCTAACTCTATCGAGTTCGATATCTAGATCTGTCATATGAATAGAATACAGTGTTATAAAAGGACATTCATTAGTTTAATTAAATGGTAGTTATGTGTTTTCAACTATGAGAGAAGCCCACATTAGTAGTGGATGTACTCCCTCAAGCGTGACTCTATTTCAAAGGAGTCGTTATAAGAATAATGCCGAATTATTTAGATAAAATGATTTAGTTGGTAAATAAAAACAAATGCCATGAAGTGAAAGATTAAATCTAGAACTTGAAGCTAGAACTAAATAATACTTTTATTAGCAGCTTTTAAACAAAAGGTTAAAACCCTAAATCTGTTTCAAGGAATTACATTGTTTTTAAGCGATTTCCAGGTTAAAAAAAATAAAAATGAAGTGATTACTTCTGAAGATTTCTCATTTGGTTTGATGCATAAAAAAAAGAAAAGTTTTCGATGAAAGAAAGATCCTAATCTGGTAATAGTAAAAGAAAAGAAAAGCTATTCTTTTATTATAGAACGATATTATGATCTATAGAATTCTTTTCTAAAATAAAAGATGAATGCTTAAATGTATTATCTATTAGGTAAGTAATATAATTCTTAATATTGCAATGTGTGAATGTTGTTTGATGCGATGTCTACTTAATATTGCCATGATGATAACTGATGTGATTACGTAATCTCTTTTATGTGATGATAAATGCTGCAGTGAAGTAATATGAATGTTGTGATGAAATAATATGGTATAACTCTCTGTTGAATGCTTAAGGTTTCTGGTTAAGTACTGCAATAGGGTTAGTCTGTGTTGCCACAACTCTCCTCCTTCCTCGGCGGAAACATGGTTCCGTCTGCTCTTCCTGGACACCTCGGGTGAGACCTCATCTGCTCTGCAGGTGTTGCTGGGTGGGCTCAAACCTGCCTGAGCCGGTGCCCAGGGAGACTGCGGTATGTGTCGATAGTGAGGTGAACCCTTGTCGACTGAGGTCGCGTTTGGTAAACAAATGGTTCCATTGTCGGGACTGTGTGTAGAGTGAAAGGAGGTCATGTTGTGGCACCCGACGAAGTTGGAGATACAGAAATGGTTCGATCAGAAGCTGCAGGAGTTTGCTGAAGAAGAAAGCCGGAACATGCAACTGATAGTAGATCACTGGCTGGGAAGATATATTCAAAACGGTCTGCATGAATGGTTTTTCTGTGAATTCTTGGTTATTTTGTGTGAATGGTTGTCGAAGCTGACCTTCCAGAAGAGGAACTTCCAGGGTGGTGAACCGACAACTTGGAACCCGAAGTTGATCCAGGAGCTGTAGGAAGTCGATAATAAGGCGCCACGGGCTGTCGAAGTTTGGCTCGATAGCATCTTGGAAGGATATATCACTGAATTTGCAGTCGACACAAAGAAATCCTATAGTGAAGCTGAAAGATACTTCTTCCAAGGACCAAGGGGAAGGTTTCTGTTGTCGCTCCAATTGTCAATTAAGATGTTAATCTGGAAAAAGGGTATATTGAAGATGCACCTTGATCAGTAGACAGCCTGGTGGGCGAAGGCCGTGGGTACCATGACTACTGGCGAATGACACATGGAATGGTAAAGGGTAGATGGGTGCAGACCATGAGGAGACTGTGAGCGAAGCCGAGGAAGAAAGTGGTCTTACGAGGGGAGGAGAAAGGTTTTGACAGGAGAAGAGGCAGAGGACGGGAGAAGGTCTTGCTGCAATCAGACCACAAAACCGCGAAGGAAGAAGCGACCTCACAGTCCTGATAGGAATGACCAGGATATGCCCAAGATAAAGGCAGGACCAAACCCCAACACCAACATACCCACACCTCCGCTCAATGACTCTCAACCATCAAGAAATACTACTTCGACACCACCAAGTTCGTCAATACCGCAGAAGTTAATTGGTAGTAGCACAGCAATAGGAGGAAGGAATCCGAGAATGGCGGGTGATGATGCTAAGTTACCATTGTTCCGTGGAAGTGCGACAGATAACCTAGAACAATATTGGTTTTTATGTGAAGCGGTCTGGACTATGAAATAGATCACTGATGCCGATGTTAAGAAAGGATAGCTAGCCATGACTCTGCGAGGTCGTGCATTAGATTGGTTCATGAAGTTTATTCTAGTCGCTACGGGGGCCCCAGAAAAGTCACTAGATGAGATCCGGGATGGGCTGATTGCTGAGTTTAGAAGGCCTAAGTCAGAGGGTCAATACATTATTGAATTGAAGGAAATTAAGCAGTATCCCAATGAGATGGTATGGGATTTCGACCAGCGATTCAAGACGTTGATGGAAAAGGTTAGTTTTGATATGAGTGTTGTCCAACATAAAGAATGGTTCATTATAGCACTGTTACCCCACATTTGGCTACCACTGATGCAGCAAAGTATATCGATGCCTAGCGAAGCTGTAGAGATTGCAATGCGATTGGAAGCGTCACCGATTGGAGATAATGCAGCTGGGATGTCGCAAATAAAGACACAGCTCGCTAACCTAACTATACAATTGTAAGATATAAAGAAGAACAAGGAACGATGCGATGAAGTATGGTGTATGCGATGCCGACGAGAAGGGAATACGAAGGACAATTGCCTGGATTTCCATAATTATTGGGTGTCAGGTGTGCCAAACCCGTTGAATGGAGGCAGTATGCCATGGTGTCGTGTTTGTCACATATTTGGGCACAGTGACGATAATTGCCCATATATGCAGAAAATGGTCACAACCCTGTGGAATCTTTATTGCATATTCTGCAAGTCGGCGGGTCACGATGACAAATATTTTCATGCATACGGGTTGCTGCAGGAGAGGATGTGTAATGCATTCTACGTCAAGGATGATCAGTGCATGGTGCAACAACCACAAATGCAACCGTAGGTAGCCCAGCCGCTACCGCAACCGCAGATGCAGTTTTCACCACAGCAACAACAACCACAGTAGTTGATGCTGCAATACAACCCAATGCAGATGGCTCCCCCACAACCACAATATGTACAGCAATTGCAATATGCACCACAAGGGAAAGGGATTCCACCAGCACCAATGCAGCAATAGTACCAGTAGTAGAGTAGTTACCGAGGAGGATACAGGGGCGGACGTGGTGGTGGATTTGGTCATGGAGGAGGAGGACGAGGTGGTCGTGGACCTGTTCAATGTTACCACTACGCGGTAAGGGGGCATTATCAGCACGACTGCCCACTTCTACAGAACCAATGTACATTTTGTTTGGGTAATGATCATACAGTTGAGAATTGTCCACAGTTGATTGCACGATGGCAGGCTGGGAACACTCCGCAACTTCAGAATCAGGCCCAGCCATAGCAACCGTTACATCACCTGGTACAGCAACCAGTATAGAACCAGCCCCCGCAACCACTGCCAAACGCCAATCAAAATGTCAATCAACTAGGGAATCTGCAGCAGAACCAGACACAGGGTGCAAATATTGCGACCATTTCTGCAGAACCGCGACCACAAGATGCTTCGGTGGCTGTTGTCACTCGTGGAGGAAAGACGAATGGGGAAGATGGTTCGCAACCACTAATTTGGTTGGCTAGTCAGAAGACGGTACCCTTCGACATTGATACAGAGTGGGAAACATTCCTGGAGGCACGACGCACTTTGGAGAAAGACCGCGGTAAGGCTGTTGTTTGCTATATGCCACCTGTCTTTGATGCTACGTCAGATGATGATCAACCACCACCACCGGGGACATTGCAAAAGTTTCTTGAAAGCTGTCTATTATTAGCCCAAGACTCGGCTGCCCTGGTTGAGATTGAAGGATGGTTGCAGCGATTTTCGAAAGGACGACAAGAATCGGTAGTAAACTCTCTACAACGACGGAAGACTGGCAAAGAGATGCGAATGAATATTCAGATTCGTGACTATGATGTTGACTCTGTGATTCTTGACCTTGGTTCGGATGTTAATATCTTAACCAAGCAGGCATGGCAGAAGATGGGGAGTCCCCCATTGAGCTGGTCTCCTGTACAACTCCGGTTGGCTAACCATGCGAAGGTTACACCGATTGGGCGAGTTCTGCGGCTCACGATTGATATTGAGGGCATGAAGACTTATGCCGACTTTGATGTTATTAAAGTAGTTGAGGGAGGAAGCTCTTATCTGACACTCTTGGGGATTGGATGGGCTAACGATAATGGAGCTGTCATCAACTTCAAGAAGCGCATGATGACCTTCGAGAATCACGATTTCAGAGTCATAGCCCCATTGGATCTGACTGAAGGACACCGATAAATTGAACTTGTCAGAGATGGTGATACCGCTGGATGGGACCATGCATTCAATATTTCTGAAGATTATATCCACCCTACTGTCCACGGTGAGTTGGAGTGGCACAGCAAGAGCTCTGTGTCTTCCGACTCTGATGATGCTTTAGAACATTGGTAAAACCGAATGCATGAAGTACCATTCCGAAAATGTGGCTTAGTTACGCAATCCTTATGTCGTGTTGCAATAGAGACAATCACATTACCTGTCTACGAGGGGTTTCCTGACCTAACCACCTTTTTGACAGAATTTGAAGACCGCGTCCCAAAACCACAACGATTGCTGGCATTGGAGGAAGCGCTAAAGCCTACTCCAGCACGGTGGTGGGCGACACATAAGAAATTCATTAAGAGTTGGTCACAGTGTCGAAGGTCGATGATGGTTCGATTCGGCGATACTGAGGTTTATCACATTGGCAAGTACGATGGCTGGACTAATCCCAGTGATCATGTGATGGAATGCCAACGATTGTGGGTAGCGTGACCCAGAGATGAATGGGTCCATGCTTTTGTCCATACTTTGGAGGAGATACTGTGCTCATTGTATACTACAGCTGAGTTGCGCCGAGACATTACAACATGGGGGGAGTTGACGATCTATTTCACTCATACGTTCACTTTTGCGGATGCCAACCTTGATGTCCATAATGCCCTGTAGCTCATCCGCGATGTGATATTTCAGGTTGTTCCGGTGGCCTACCCTTTCGACCCACAGATGCAGTCTCTCATGGAGTGCTTCAACATCAGTGGTGGCCCGAAGGACGATGATGATCCCCAGAATGTTAGCATTCCTGAATCTGAAGGAAGTCATGATCTGGTCCCACTTGTTGCACCAAGTAATCCGTTCAGTCAGCCATTGCAGCTTCACAAGATGAATATCGGCACCGAGGCTACTCCAAAGTTTGTTAATATTGGGGATTATTGGGACGATGAGATGATGAGTAAGGTTACTGAGTTACTTCATGAGTTTCAATATGTGTTTCCCATAAAGTTTTCCGAAATGAAAGGCATCCTGGGTGATTTAGGAGAGATGAAGATTCCATTGAAACCAGATGCTAAGCTAGTCCGACAGCGACCTTATCGGCTGAATCCGCGACATAAAGAGAAGGTCAAGGCGGAACTTGATCAGATGTTGGATGCTGGTATTATCGAACCTATGGAATAATCCAAATGGATCAGTCCTATGGTGGTGCAGGACAAGAAAACAGGTGAAGTGTGCATTTGTGTCGACTTGTGGAAGTTGAACGATGCCTGCTTGCATGACCCTTTTCCGACCCCATTTACTGATGAAGTACTTGAAGGAGTGGGTGGCTAGGTGATGTACTCTTTCACCGATGGATTCTCTAGCTACCATCAGATTCGCATTGCCAAGGAAGATCGCCATAAAACCACTTTTGTTACTGAATGGGGTTACTTTCAGTACACGGTAATGCCGTTTGGTTTGAAGAATGCACCTGCGATATTCTCTCGGGTCGTTGTTGCCACATTCAAAGATTTTATTAAGAAGTTTTTATAGGTATATATGGATGATTGGACTGTTTATGGATTGATTCATGATCATCTGGCCAATCTGCGGTTAATGCTTGAGCGATGCTGACAGCACGAGATATCGCTGAACTTGAAGAAATGTATTTTCTATGCACCATTTGGGATATTGCTGGGTCATATCGTGTGTAAGCAGGGATTGCTGGTTGATCCAACCAAGATTGTGCTCATTTTGGGGTTGCAACCGCCAACCACTGTTAAGCAGTTGCGCGCGACCTTGGGTCATATGGGATATTATCGCAAGTTTATCAGGGGTTATGCTGCGATTACTACCCGTATGGAAAAGTTGCTGAAGAAGGACACAGCATTCCAGTGGAGCCCAGAATGTTAGGATAGTTTCAAAATGATCATGGCGAAGATGGCATCGGCACCAATCTTGGTCTTTCTTGATTGGAGTAAGGAATTCCATGTTCATGTTGATGCTTCATCGATTGCGCTAGGTGTTGTGTTGGCTCAACCTAGAGAAGGCGACATTGATCATCCTATTGCTTTTGCAAGTCGGAAGCTGTCCTCTGTAGAACTCAATTACACTACCACATAACGCGAAGGTCTAGCCATGGTTTATGCGCTACAGAAATTCATGCACTATTTGTTGGGTGGCCACTCTAAAATGTTCACTGACCATTCTGCATTGAAATACTTGGTCAATAAGCCTGTATTGGGGGGGAAGATATGCCATTGGCTACTTTTATTTCAGGAGTTTGATTTCGAAGTCATTGTGAAACCTAGGTAGTTGAATGCTGGACCAGATCATCTGTCACAGATTAATATAGGGGAGGGGCCGATTAATATCGAAGACGGGTTGCCAGATGCCCAACTATTTCATGTTGTCACTGATGATCAATACTTTGATGACATCCTTCAGTTTTTGGTGACCGACACCGCGCCTGCTAACTTTACCACTGCTTAGAAGAAGCAATTGGTTGTCAAGGCTACTAACTTTCAACTGATCATGGGAGAGTTGTATAAATTGGGAACCGATGAGATATTGTGCAGATGTGTCTTGCCGCATGATCAAGTGCAGATATTGGCCGATGCACATGGTAGAGTTGTGGGATGACACTATGGCGGTCGGGCAACTTCCCGAAAGATACTGTGGGTGGGACTTTGGTGGCCCACATCACATAATGAGTCGACAAACTATGTGTAGTCTTGTGATGTTTGTTAGCGAACTGGAAAGCCGTCCAGACATGACAAGATGCCACTGCTACCTCAAGTAACATTGCAACCGTTCAAAAAATGGGCTGTGGATTTTATAGGACCGATTCCTCCACCAGGGAAACGCACAGGTGCGCGGTATATTGTCACGGCGATAAAGTATTTGACCCGATGGGCTGAGGCAGCACCAGAAGTTGATTGCTCCACCGCAACGGCTGTTCGATTTTTGTTTGATCACATTATCACTCGATTCGGCTTCCCTAAGATATTGTTGAGTGATCAAGGCATCCACTTTCTGAATCGCACCATCACTGCATTGACGGAGGAATTGCAGATACAGCATAAGAAGAGTACACCCTATCACCCATAGGCGAATGGAACAGTGGAGGCATTCAACAAGGTATTGGAGCATGCACTGACAAAGGTATGCAATGTGAACCGTGATGACTGGGATCTAAAAAGACCAGCAATGTTGTGGGCCTATCGCACCACATGTAAAAGGTTGACTGGTCAAACACCTTTCAAGCTGGTATATGGGAAGGAAGCAATTATGCCTATGGAGTACATTGTTCCAAGTCTACGAATTGCGGCTGTTACGAGCATGGATGATGTTGCAGCATTAGATGAGCATCTAGCTCAATTGGTGGAGTTGGAAGAGGATCGATTTATCGCTGGCTTTCAATAAGGGGTGGAGAAGAATCGCCAGCAAGCATGGCATGATCGCCACATCAAAAACAAATACTTTCAGCAAGGCGACTTAGTATTACTATATGACAGCAAGTTTATGAAACACCTAGGCAAGTTGCAGATGCATTGGATGGGTCCATATCGCATCAATAGTATTACGTCAAGAGGAGCAGTTCAGTTGCAGCCGTTGGATGGGGAGATGCTCCCCAAGCTGGTAAATGGTCACAGGTTGAAGCCCTATCACTCGAGCTTGGAACAATGCGATGTTTGAGTCACATCACGGGGGAAAAAAAAAAGTGTGTGTGGTGCAGGTTGCTTAGTGGCCGATAGCGCACCAACAGAAGAAGGTATGCGAAAGCAGGGAGGCTTGTGCTGCAAGTTTGGCACAGTCAGAGACACATGGCAGCGTTGCGACCCGGTCAAATCAGTAATAAATGCCAAAAGTTGAGACAGTTAATTAACAGTGTTGTTCGAGTGATGGGCATTAATGGCGGATCCGGTCGATCGGTGGACAGGCTCGATAGTGGATTTGCATCTTTAATACAGGATTTGGTTGAGTTAATGCACGATTTAGTCATGATTAAGGTAGATTTGGGTAAATACTATAAGAATGGGTTAGCATCCGGCAGAAGACAACGAGGATTTAGCAAGTCGTGTTGTTGTGGAATGCTGTAGTGATTTGAGCCAGTTGCTATTAAGTATATAACGAGGAGTGGTGAGGTATGCCAGGCGAACTGGAGACAATGGACATTAGTATTGAAGTGGAGTCTCCCTTCGTTCCGATATTTGTAGAGCAAGAAGTTGTTTCCTCGGACACTATTGATCTTGGCGCTGAGGTTTCCAACATGCTGGTGGGAGCATCAAGTGTTGCTAAGAAGCGTCGAGGGGGTCAGGCTTCTGAATCCCCGCAGAGTAAGAGATTTCTTTGGTCTACGGTGGCTTGTGAAGCTCCAGAGTAGGTGGGGCAGTCCAGTCACACCATTCATCCATCTGCCCAATGGCTGGGGCAGTCTGCGAACAATATCCTTGGTTACATCCCTCCTGTTCGGCTAGATGCCACCCCACGTAAGATAAATCTGAAACAAAAATTTAGCGTAAAGATGCCCGCACTCCCGATTGGGATGGCGTGCTTAGTGGATATTGGGCCAACACTGATGTGCCTGCACTATGAGGACCACGACATGGTGGCCCAACCCGAAATTATGGTAGCACCATATGTGACTGAGGCGCGCAATTCACTAGTTCCAGAGATACACGAATGGGCACGAGGACTACGGCAGGCCAGATTGTTGGGGCTAATTAACATGCTGCATTTTGGGCATCTACCAGAAGTTGATGCCTGTGTAAAGCAACTCTTGTCATGCTTCCATGGGGGTTTGTTGTGGCTGGACATAGAGGTCCCAGTCACTATTGACTTGATTTCTTACATTACCGGCTTGCCCAAGAATGGCGTTGATCTGACATAGTTTATTCAAGGCAAGGCAAATGAGAAGAAGCGGGCATGTTGGTTAGCACTAAAGTATGAATTAGAATTGGATGGGCGTGGGTATCGCACCAGTAGCTGCAATAATTAGGCGATACTCACCGGTATTAAGATCCTGTCCTGTAAAGTGATTAGGGGAGGTTGCCCTAATCAATGTAATTTGGGAATAGTTTCTTGTGCAGAGCAATGTGCGGAAGGAGTCTAGATGAACTGGTCCTTATATCTCTTGAATCAGCTAATGGAGGATGCCGCAGACGTCCAAGTGGGTAGAGGCGCTTTCTCATACAGTTGGCTGTTGCTGCTGATCAGTCTAGTTGCATGGAAAGAGCCTGACACCTACCAAAGCATGGAGTGCCCAGCTACAGCAGAACGACGAGGGGCACGTTATCAGAATCTATGGTATGTACGAGAGACCGAGCGAATCCAGGAGTGCCAATTGCATTCTGGCTATATTCGGAAATGCTTTGTGATGCTGCGACACAGATCCCACGACTATCTGAAGATACTGTGGCACGGTTCAAACCCATCATGGCATTTTCAATACTGCCCAGTGTCATACATATCCAATCTCGTTGGGATACTGCTCAACAATGGTTGCAGACAAGGTATAAGGTGACAGCGGAAGAGTTGGAGGTTATTGTGAACGAGTGGCCAGAGGCTTGGTGACAGCCCATGAGTTCACTAGAAATTGATGCTCGAGGTCCGTCGGTGGGTCTTGCGGATCGAGTATCGGCCCAGGATTAGCAGAGTCATCATGATTCTGATCACGAGTCGACCCAAACACCAATGGCGGATGATTGTAACTGTTCTCTCGAGGAAAACTGATCAAAACGGCACCACAAGCAAGCGATGATCAGTGGGATGCCTTTACTAGCGGAGGTGCAGTTGGGCCAGCTAATCACAGCCATTGACCATGTTGCCACAGCGGCTACCGACAAGATGTCCATCAAAGTGTTGGAGGGATTCTCTACGCTTGCTGCTCGTATGGACTCTTTGTGTAATGCAGTGTTGCAACAGGAGATGGTCAGAATCCACACCATGCCCCGGGTAAAGAATCTCAACATTCCCCCAGCTGCGGTTGCGACTGACAACGAAGCTTTGCAAAATGTGTTGCAGACGATTACCCAGATTACTGTCAATGTTAATGAACTGCCGGCAATGGCGCTGGAGACAATGCAGAAGGTCACCTCCTAGGAAATGTCGGATAGAATGCATGAAATCAGCAAGAGCTTTTATCCCTTGCAGGCAAGTGAGGTAGCCGCAAACATCGCTATTGACAAGCTTACAAGCCGAGCTGCTACAACGCGGACAACAGTAGATGACCTCGCAGTCGACCTTAAGAAAGAGCGGGTTGAGAAGGGTTGTGCCATTGAAACACTTAAAAATGAACAAGACTTCCTTATTGCGGAAAAGGCTCGCATGTGGGACGATAGTGTTCAAGTTGACCGGGCGATCATAGAGGCTTATCAACATGTCCTAGAGCCCACTAAAGAGGTCGATGTGCTCCACTGAGTGCAGCAGTTGGGGGCTGCTATTGTTCAGTTGCGACAGGAGAATGACCTGTTGAAAGCTTAGTTGAAACCAAGTACCCCTCATGCCGAGGTGGATGAACGAAGAAGGGCACTTGAGGAAGTTTCCACCGAGATGAAGGAGCTGGAAACACAAGCAACCAGGCTCACCGCAGAAATGGTACAGTTTTGGGGATGCATCATTCACGATGAGCAAGTTGAATAGCTTACTAAAGTCTGGCAGGAAGCAGAGGGCCAGGTGGCCACACTAAAGGCTGCGATGAGAACCCTACCACCAATGGAACAAGTTGCTAAGTCGCATGAGATGAAGGACTTGCAACAATGGGTCGTCAAGGAAGACAAACAATAAAAGACACGGGCGTCCCAGTTGGAAGAATTCCAGGACACTGGCGAGAAACTGATGCTGCAAGCTAGTGAATCACTACAAGCAGTATAGAAGTCTCGACATCAGGTCATGGACAAGCTTGCCGATCACCCATCAGCTGAAGATGTGATCAGTAGCCAAGCAGCAGCTAAGGATGCTCAGGAGCTGGTCCAGAATGTCGAACAGCCATTTGCAAAATTTAAGGCGACAACCACGACGTGCCCTATGTCCAGTAGTTGATGTGGCTTGAGGGTGAGCCACAAGATTGTGTTGGGGGCCTGTTGGCAGGCGGTTTGATGGGGAAATGTTGTGATACCGTCGACGCTGAGACAAACCGGAGGAGGGCGTGAAAGGAGTATTTTGTGTTAAAGAATACTACAGTTGACGGGTTTTGGGTCACTTGGACCACATATTATGTAATAGTGAGTCAGTTGTACCGTAGTATATAGGTTTTTGGGTCATTTGGGCAGTTGATCATTTGTCCATAGTGTCGATTAGGAAGTCGTTTGTAAGTGGACAAATATGGTAAGGGAAAAATCCTATAAATACATGAGAGTTGTAAGTGTTAGGGGGCAGGCATGAAGAAGAAGAAGACAAATTATGTGCGAGATCTGTGTTTTTTCTTCTGGTGTATGATCGCGACAATAATATAATGATGTTTTGGCCCAAACCTTGTGTAATATTGCAATGTGTGAATGTTGTTTGATGTGATGTCTGCTTAATATTGCCATGATGATAACTGCTGTGATTATGTAATCTCTTTTATGTGATGATAAATGCTGCAGTGAAGTAATATGAATGCTGTGATGAAATAATATGGTATAACTCTCTGTTGAATGCTTAAGGTTTCTGGTTAAGTACTACAATAGGGTTAGTCTGTGTTGTCACAACTCTCCTCCTCCCTCGGCGGAAACCTGGTTCCGTCTGCTCTTCCTGGATGCCTTGGGTGAGACCTCATCCGCTCTGCGGGTGTTGCTGGGTGGGCTCAAACCTGCCCAGGATGGTGCCCAAGGAGACTGCGGTATGTGTTGACAGTGAGGTGAACCCCTGTCGAATGAGGTTGCGTTTGGTCAACAATCTTCTTGGAACCAGTTTGGATATGCCTCCCGCATATCGCTCTCTAGCTCCCAAGTAGCTTCTTCTGGACTAAGGTGCTCCCATTGCACCTTAACTTGCCCAATGATACGTTTCCAGAGAGTGATTTCTCTCTTGTCGTGAATGCGTTCTGGTCCCACCTAGAACTCTCCTTCCGGTTCCACCTAGATTACATTCCAATCAATTATGTGTGAGGCATCATGAATATATATTTTCAGAATTGAAACATGGAATACATTATGCACCCTAATATTAGGTGGTAGGGCTAGTTGGTATGCAAATGGACCTATTCTTACCAAAATTTCAAATGTCCCGCAAAATCGGGTTGCCAATTTGGAATACTTACCCAGCCTTAAGGAACTTTTCTTAGGATTTACCTTTATGTAAACATGGTCACCCACATGGAACTCTTTAGGAGTTCGTTTTAAATTAGCATAACGTTTCTGCCTGTCTTGGGCAGCTTTTAGATTTTGTTGTACCTGTTGCACAATTAGTTCCATTTTCTTAATAGTTCAAGTCCTAACATAAGCCTATCTACTAGGTTGCTCCATGAGATTGGAGTATTGCACCTTCGTCCATATAAAACTTCAAATGGAATCATACCTGCAAAAACTTGAAAATGATTATTATACGCAAATTCTACTAAATGCAAATAGTCTTCCCAATTACCTGGTGTGTTCATAACATACATCCTCAGCATGTCTTCCAAAATTTGGTTGACTCTTTCAGTTTACCCATCCAATTGTGGATGGTATGAAGTGCTGAAATTCAACTGGGTTCCCAAACCTTTAAACAATGCTTTCCAGAAATTACTTGTAAATTTTGCATCTCTATCCGAAACTATCACCTTTGGTATACCATGCAGCCTGAATATCTCCTTCATAAAAATATATGCAATCTTAACAGCTTTATATGTAGACTTCACAGGAATAAAGTGAGTAGCTTTTCTTAATTTGTCTACTACAACCATGATCAAATCATGTTGTCTGAAATTTCTTGGTAAGCCGGTTATAAAATCCATGTTGATCGTTTCCCATTTCCATTTTGGAATGGGTAATGGCTGCAACAATCCTAATGGATGTTGGTGTTCATCCTTGACTTGTTGGCTTTCTAAGCAGTGAGCTAAGTATTCTGCTATTTCTCTTTTCATGTTTGGCCAATAGAAATCCTTCCTAGCCATGGTGAACATCTTTTGATACCCTGGGTGCCTTGAATAGGGTTGTTTATGCAATTCATTTAATACAGTCAACTTCATTTCTGCAGAATTGGGTATGTAAAGCCTGCTTTTAAACAACAATAATCCTCTTTCAGTCATACGGAAATCAGTTTTTAACTGATTACTTTCATTTTCAGCAGTTCTCTTCTTTAAAATCTGGTATTCTTTATCAAAATTTTCCACATTTCAAATCTGTTTTTCCATATCATAATCGTAATTACTGCTTGCATACAGCAAGTTTGCATGATGATTTAACACGTCTGCAACTTTGTTTTCTTTTCCCTTTATATGTTTTATTTCAAAGTCATATTCACTTAAAAAGGACAGCCACCTAGCCTGTCTAGCATTTAAATTCCGTTGGTCAAATAAGTATTTTAAGCTCACATTGTCTGACATGAGTAAAACTCTTCTTCCAATTAAATAGTGTCGCCACATTTTTAAGGCATGTATAATTGCAGCAAGTTCCAGATCATGCATAGCATAGTTTTTCTCATGATCTTTTAATTTTCGACATTCATAAGCTATGACATGATTTTCTTGAGTTAGTACTCCTCCTAATCCCTTGTTACATGCATCCATGCATACGACAAAATATTTTAATGGGTCGAGAATTTTCAAAATAGGAGCAGTAGTTAAAAGATGTTTTAGTTTATTAAAACTTTCCATACATTTTTCATTCCAGTCAAACCTTTTACCTTTCTTTTGCAGTAAGGTTATGGGGTAAGCTATTTTCGAAAAACCCTTAATGAATTTCCGATAGTACCCCGTCATCCCCATAAAAGACCTTTTGTCGGTTACACTTTTAGGGACTGGCCATTCCATAATAGCCTTAATTTTATAGGGGTCAACTGAGATTTCTTCTTTAGACACTACATGTCCGAGATAATGAATTCTGTCTTTATAAAAGTCACACTTGCTGAACTTAGCAACCAAATTTTGTTCTCTTAAAACCTTCAATACTGTTCTTAAATGTTCTTCGTGCTCCTGTTCGTTCTTTGAATAAATCAGGATGTTGTCAATGAAGACAACTACGAAATTATCCAAGTAATCATTAAAAATATTATTCATTAGAATCATGAAGGCTGCAGGTGCATTGGTTAAGCCAAATGGCATTACAACGAACTCGTAATGACCGTAACGAGTTCGGAAAGCTGTTTTGAAGATGTCTTCATCCTTGATTCGTACCTGATGGTAACCAGATCTTAGATCTATTTTTGAGAAGACAGCTGCCCCTTGGAGCTGATCGAATAAATCGTCAATCCAAAGCAAGGGGTATCGGTTCTTTATAGTAATTTTATTCAATTGCTTGTAGTCTATACATAATCTCAAGGTCCCATCCTTTTTCTTTACAAAAATAACCTGTGCTCCCCAAGGGGAAACACTGGGCCGAATATAATTCTTATCTAAGAGTTCTTGTAATTGTGTTTTTAATTCCATGAGTGCAATTACATTCATTTTGTATGGAGCCTTAGATGCTGGTACTACTCTGGGTATTAGATCAATTGTGAAATCTATATCCCTCTTTGGAGGTAGTTCCTGAATTTCTTCTGGAAATATTTCTTTAAAATCTTGTAGAATTCGTATATCATCTAAATTTAATTTACTTTCAGATTCCCTGCTATCCATTATGTAAACAACAAAATTTTTACATCCTTTTCTCATAGACCTTTTTAATTGTAAAGCTGATATTTGTCTAAGGGTGGTTTTCCTGGGAATTCCTGTCACCTTAACTATATTTCCTGAAGTATCTGTGCAAGTGAAAGTTTTATCAATACAATTTAGTATAACCTTCTGCTCCTCTAACTAGTCCATTCCAATCAATAAATCATAAGAACCTAAAGGTAAAATATTCAGATTTGTACTTGTTTTTAACTCATTCATCAGAAATTCACAATTTTTAACATGACTAGTGACCTTGCGTTTAGTACCTGTAGCTAACTGTAGCAACCATGATTTTTTGAATTTTTCAGGTACTAGACTACATAATTCCACAATTCTGGGTGCTACATAACTTAAGCTTGCACCCAGATCAAACAACATAGAAATAGGGTGATTTTTTAACATACCTGGAATTTCAACCATTGAGGTTTGGTGATCTACCTGTCAATTTTCCAGTGCAGTGTTTATTCTAGGCATGCTCCTCGCCATATCTCCAACTGTAATGGCTTCTTGGAGAGAGTGAACTTTATTAAAAGTTTTGTTTCTTTTAGGGCAGTCTTTAAAATAATGTGGCTCACCACATTCCCAACACTTTAATGGTTCTTTCTGAGCAGCATGATTAATAAAGGGTTCTCTTTCTCTTACTGCAGGGGGTTGGGGTCTGTAATTTCTGTGATTTGTACCCTATTATCCCTCGTAATTACTTCTAGGGTTTTGGTGAAATTTAGAGTTGTTATTTTCAGGTAGTGATCCCGTTTCTTTACATTCCAGCTAGGCATACTTTCTCTTATGTTTTTGTTCTATTCATAACAGTAGTTCGCCTTCCTCATAGTTTCTTCTAATGTCTTTGGGTTATCAAATTCGATTCGTTCTTTAAATAAGGTGGGAAAACAACTGAGGAAGCGTTGTATTTTTGGCTTTTCCTCTATCATGTACGGCACATAACAAAGTAAACTCAGAAATTTACTGTAGAGTTCTTTCATACTCATGGCTCCTAATCTTAACTCATAAAATTCTTTTGACTTTTCTTCATAGAATTGTTCTGAAAGATATTTCTCCTTAAATAACTTTTTAAATATTTTCCAATTTACCTTCTGTTCCTTTATGCCCTTCACCTTCTTGATGTCCTGCCACCATATATCATCCTTTCCACTTAGGTTGTATATGGCTATCATTGCCTTCAGTTTGTCGGAGTAGTTGTAGATCTGAAAATATTTCTTCATGCGTGATAATTAGGCTTTAGCTTCCTCACCCTTTTAAATTTCACCATTAAACATGGGGGGTTTGATCTTCCTAAATTCCCCCAAAATTTTCTCATAAGGTCTGTACTTCCTTTTACTCTTATGCTGGTCACTACTTGCAATGACGTCTTGATGTTCTTGCTTCAATTATATCACTGGACGTTTCAACTTTATGGCTGGAAAAGTCCAGTTTTCTCCCTTTAGGTTTCGGAGGTGTGGCTGCCTTGCCGTTGTGTTTATCCTTTTCATTGCCATGAATTTTGGCCATTAAAATAGTATTCAACTCTTCTTGATCCTTCATTATTTGTTCATTTTCCTCTCTAACTCTTTTTAAGTCTTCCCTTAATTCTTCAACCTTTTGTTATAAATCAGCTAGATCTCTGCTTTCATTTAACTCTACCCAAAGTCTGTTTCCTCCAATACCTTCTAGGTCTCAAGGGGGTGTTTCTTCAGGCATTCCAAATTCGGCTATTTATCCCTGACAACACAGTATGTCTTCTAATCTTGAAATTAGTAAGAGTGTAAAACAATTACAATAAAAATATCATTAGTGAAAATCATTTAACACAGCGTCAGTGTTTGAGCCGAATCAGGCCAAGTGCTGTAACACAGCTCTGATACCATATGTAATAACCCTAAAATTTCATAAAATAAAAAAATTTCTTTTATCCACAGCATAATTGAAATTCAACATAAATCTTACTTATAAATTTTCAATTACTAGTTAACGCTTGGTACACACACCAAAGTATAGATTTCCATGCAATAATTTGTGTAACATTTAATTATTTAAAGCTCTAACCTTTAGGTTGGGTTTATTTTGTTTTTAATACTTGTCTGCTTGTAAGATCGAATCTATTTATCTTAGATGTGTGAAAATATTCACAGCAGATCTAAGAGATGATGTATACATCACAAGAAAGTAATTGATTAAGCAAGAAAATAGAATAAGAGTGGTCAATGTAGTATAATGAGCAACATAATAATAATATAGTAGAACATGGATAGAAGAAAAAATACTTCACACACACTAATTAATTAATCACAATATGGACAAATAAATAGTACAATGCATGAGGATTCGAATGCCTAAGGTGGCAATTCGAATTAGCCTTCATGGAGTGATCAAAAGATCACTGGAGTGTCATCGGAGCACAACTAGCAGTCTTCATCATCATATGTGGAGTCATCAATGCTCAAGTAACTATCAACCATCAGTCAAAATGAGTCTGGTAGGTGTAACTGAGTGTAATTGAGTGTAACTGAATGTAACTAAGTATAAACTGAAGACAATTGGACTGGTAGGTGAAGAAGGGATATTTGCTTCCTAAAATCAAGGAAGAAGAGCGCATTAAGCAATTGGAGGGCTAAAACTGATCAGTGAGAAGCTCTCGGGGGCTGGCTAATTGAGGGCTAGGTGCTGGACTGATGACTGGAATGCATGCAAACCCTAATGATGCATGCAAACCCTAAAAGTGCATGCATGACTGAAAATGTAAATGATCAAAATACTGGTGGGACTAGGATGGAGTATAGGAATATCCTAACAACCCCCCCCTAAAAGTGCATGCATGACTGAAAATGTAAATGATCAAAATACTGGTGGGACTAGGATGGAGTATAGGAATATCCTAACACCCCCCCCCTAAAAGTGCATGCATGACTGAAAATGTAAATGATCAAAATACTGGGGGGACTAGGATGGAGTATAGGAATATCCTAACACCCCCCCTTAATCCATCCTGGGCCCTGGTAACTAATACCAAAGGTCACCCAATACAATGAATAATAACAGTCAATAAACCAAGGAAGTGGGGAAAATTTCATGGGAAAAATACCCCCCCCTCAAAATACACTGTAAGGCACACATAAAAAATAAATGCTCCAAACTCAAGTAGGTGTGATGCTTGGTCATATGTCTGGAGGTATCTTCTTCTTGGGAAGAAGTGGATCATGCTCAAAAAGCATGTGCTTGTACTTGCTCTTCAGATCGAATGTGATGAGAGCAAATCCAAAAGTATGAGGATGATCCTTGAACCTATGATTCGAATCAGCTAAGGTAGGATCAAAATCATGAATATGCAGATAGTCTTTTGTCTTCTCCTTCGAACCATCGTGGGTGAGATTATGCCAAAAAGAACCATCAAATAATAATTGCTTGAAATCCAAATCCGATTTAAGACTTGAAGAATAGTTTCTTGAGATCTCCTTCAAGTGGGTGGCAATGGCCATATTCTTCAATAACCTTATGAAAGCATGAATTAATGATCATATAGTAGTAAATAAGAGATGATTGCTTGAGAGGAGCGAATGCATTACCTCCAATAGCTGATTTTACCTCCGAAATAATCATGTGATCATGATGCCAACCAACAGACTCTGGTGCAAGATAGGATTTAGGACCTTTTGCAATATCTAGAGTGTGAGCTGGCACAGAAAGAGAAGCAAGTTGGAGCATGAGTGGAGAATATGCAAGTTCTTTGTCAACAACTTCAATATGAGATGATACTGGTTCATGATTTGAGAGACCATCAAGGGGAGCGAATGCATCATTTTGCTTGCTTTTGAAGGAGTTTGGACCAAATCCTTCATTCTATTTGCCGAATCTTTCATCCAGGTGAGCCCATAGCTCTTTTGGAGTTTCAATATCAATAATGAAAGGGTACAATATGTACTTAGGCATAATAAGCATCATTCTTCCAAGGTGCATGTCACCTTTATTCAACCAATCAATCTTCTCTTCAGAGGATTCGAACTCTCTTTCAAAATAACAATCAAAGAGATCATGGCTCTTTAAATATGCTATCATATTCGGTTTCCATTCATCATAGTTGAATAGAGAAACAGGAGGGATTCCTTCTAAATCATACATTGAAGCTGTAGAAGAACTGCAAAAACAATAGAGAATATCTACAACTGCTACTGCTGCAAAGATGCAGAAACTGCTGCACTCGAAATCTTGGTAATAACCTGCAAAAAACTCTCAAGAATGGAGATAAACAATACTCTCAACCTGCTGTGATACCATGTGAAAATCCTCACAGCAGATCTAAGAGATGATGTATACCTCTCAAGAAAGTAATTGATTAAGCAAGAAAATAGAAGAAGAGTGGTCAATGCAGTATAATGAACAACAGAATAATAATACAATAGAACTCGGATAGAAGCAAAAATATTTCACACACACTAATTAATTAATCACAATATGGACAAATAAATAGTACAATGCATGAGGATTCGAATGTCTAAGGTGGCAATTCGAATTAGCCTTCATGGAGTGATCAAAAGATTACTGGAGTGATCAAAAGATCACTGGAGTGTCATCGGAGCACAACTGGTATCATCGGAGCACAACTGGAAGTCTTCATCATCATCAATGGAGTCATCAATGCTCAAGTAACTATCAACCATCAGTCAAACTGAGTCTGGTAGGTGTAACTGAGTGTAACTAAGTGTAACTGAATGTAACTAAGTATAAACTGAAGACAACTGGACTGGTAAGCGAAGAAGGGCGAGTTGCTTCCTAAAATCAAGGAAGAAGGGCACATTAAGCAACTGGAGGGCTGAAACGGATCAGTGAGAAGCTCTCGGGGGCTAGCTAACTGAGGGATAGGTGCTGGACTGATGATTGGAATGCATGCAAACTGTAATGATGCATGCAAACCCTAAAAGTGCATGCATGACTTAAAATGTAAATGATCAAAATACTGGTGGGACTAGGATGGAGTATAGGAATATCCTAACAAGCTGTATGGCATAGATTTCTTCATGGAACATTTATAAAAGAGAAATATTTGTTGCTTCATTTATGTTAATGTCCTAGTTGATGGAATTTTTTCGAACAACCTTTGCGCCTAAGGGAGATTCTTTGGACACCCTTGGCTTACTTAGCTTTAAATCTAACACACACTTTTACTCTTCTTGGAATAGGGTTTGCAGTTGGATACATTCGAAACATCTTAGTGACGAGATCCAGTGTCAACACTTGATCACCAAAAGGGTTTATATAAAAACAACTTTGGACTTTAATTGGATGGAAGTACTAAGTGATAACCCAAAGGATAAATTCACTTTACCCTAGTGAACTCTTAACATTAATACTTGGCTATCCTATCTACATTATTACAATGATTTTGATAAATTAAACAAGTACCAAAGATTGAAAAGAACTTATGATTAAAAGTTGGAAAGGACTTTTTGCTTGGGTGGAAGACAGACTGGCGCAATCAATGCATTCCTTACACTGTCCAAAAGAACACTCAAGGGTTTGTAAAAACATTTGACAAGTTTTGGAGAAGAAGAGGGCTCTCGGCTGCCATGGCCGAGGAGCTCTGCGCAAGTTAAACATACTATGGTCATGATAATGGCATAAGAGAATTTGGCCGTCTTGTCTAGGCTTACAGCATTCGAAAGGAAATGAAGGTAATCTATCATTACCCTAAACCCTATACAGTTGGTGAAGTTTAAAAATATCTATCTGTTGTTCCTAATAGTTGAATCTCTGTCTTCATAGGTGGCACAGGGATTACCATACTTAAAGGGGGGGTCTTCCATCATTATGGCGTTGAGTTCAGACAACTGGGTAAGCCATGATTGTCCACAAGGTCCCATGGAAAGAGGGTTGTTCTTTTTTGCAAAAGAGGAAGTTATGACCCTTTAAAATGAGAGTGGTTTGGAGCCCCTTTAAAAAAAATACAACAGGGTCATAATTTCTTTTGAGTTGAACCCTTACATTAGCGAGTAACTTAGTATCTTGGGTTTTTAAGTATTTAAAATCGAATTATTGGGGTTAACTTCCTTTTTAATTTTTGATCCGTGAAGCCATTTGTAGCTTCTGCGTTGATGGCCAAGGCCTGACCCAGGGTTTCACCCGGTCCATGCACATTGTAATTTCTAAAATTCAAACCTTTTAAAAGACAAGAATGTTTCAACGGGTTGAATGAATATGTCATTTTTGTTTAGTCAAAGAAATGCGAATCTCCAGTAGCGAATTCGAGTATATAAAAAAAATGTTTGTTTAGCTCGAATTTCTTTTGTCTCTGTAAATAGATAGAAGCTTTATTTTTGGAAAGACAACAGGGATGACTGTAAGCCATATCCCTGAATTGAATTCGCAAGGTTTTTAAAAAAAACTTAATACAATGTCAAATTTAAAAACCCTAAAACGCATTGTGAATGTGTGAACCTACTCTGTCATTTTTATTGATAATAAAAACAAAAGGGCAAGTGTGCTTCAAATTTACTCTATTCTACTTACGGAGGCAATGTATAACTGGAGAATCTATAGCCATGACCTTAACAGTAACCTTAACGTATTCCATGATAAGAAAATGGGCAAAACGTTTTATGACTACAACCTAACTCTATCGAGTTCGATATCTAGATCTGTCATATGAATATAATAGAGTGTTATAAAAGTACATTCATTAGTTTAATTAAATGGTAGTTCTTTGTAGAGGAGTCGTTATAAGAATAATGCCCAATTCTGTAGATAAAATGATTTAGTTGGTAAATAAAAACAAATGCCATGAAGTGAAAGATGAAATCTAAAAATTGAAGCTAGAACTAAATAATACTTTTATTAGCAGCTTTTAAACAAAAGGGTAAAACCCTAAATCTATTTCAAGGAATTGCATTGTTTTTAAGCGATTTCTAGGTTAAAAAAAAAAATGAAGCGATTACTTCTGAAGATTTTTCATTTGGTTTGATGCAGTAAAAAAAAGAAAAGTATTCGATGAAAGAAAGATCCTAATCTGGTAACAGTAAAAGAAAAGAAAATCTATTCTTTTATTATAGAACGAAATTATAATCTATAGAATTCTTTTCTAAAATAAAAGATGAATGCTTAAATGTATTATCTATTAGGTAAGCAATATAATTCTTAATTATAGGATTCTGTATTTTGAAATATTAGTTCCTCACAGAAAGCTAACTTGATGGGTTAGATAAGATCCTTAAACCCTAATTAAATATCGATCTCTAACTAGCAAAACATTCCACACTAACTGAACAATTTATAGATAACAATTTAATTCCAAACAATATTACTGACAGCAATAGCATAAGAACCTGAAACAAGGAGTGGCTTCGCTGTTCCACCCAACCAATTCCCGGAGTAGTCAAGCTCCAGAACCCCCGAGTTCGTCTGCTGAACTACCTGAGCAAAATCCTTTGTGCACCATCTCTTGCATTGCAATTATCAATCCGTGTCCAATGCTAGCCTCGTGCTGCTCATGGACCTACTTTTTATAGTAGTTTGCCTAGGACTTGGTCATTTATGATCCTTCTGCTATTTAGCACTCAACTAGGAGTGGTGACGTGATATTTAGGGATGATACCTCCTGCATCTTTAAGAGCATTTGCCACTTGTCTTTTCCCTCAAATAGTTCAGCACACACTCTTCAAAAATAATATCTTCAATACAATTTATTTCATTTAACTTCAAAAATAATAAAATAATAATTGTTCTTAATATTCTTTTACCAGCATAAATAATTAAAATGTTTATTATTTTGGGGGCGTTATAATAATTCAAAATTTTCGAATTATATATAATTATTATAAATATTATTTAAAAAATACTAACTTTTATTATGACAAATAAAAGTAAGATTTAAATCATAAAAAATAATGTTAAAAAATGCTCCCCAAATTGAATCTCTCCCCGAAGGTCATGAAAAGTCATGAAGCGGAGGTTCCAGGTCGGCTTAGCTGGCGTTGAGGAAAATGTGGAAGGTGCAGGAGATTACGAAGAAGAAACGCTGCCGGCATCCTAGCAGGGCCACAAAAAAACACTTGTCAATCGTCAAATGATCGTTGGGCAAGTCGCTGTTACTTATATGCGTCGTGGCTAACATTTGCTTCAGTGCATTGAATATTGTTTATTTGGGAGCAGGATAAGACACATCCAAAACGTATTTTATTCGTTGGAATTTAGTAAAAAACAATTGTTGAAGTTGCAATTTTTATTGTTCAACTTATTATTTCTACGATTTGGGTAATTTTAAAATGTCAAGGAAAAATGATTATAATTACTGAGATAGCATAATATACAATTCCAATTTTCAGACATAAATTTAACAGGATTTGATTAAAAAAATACCTAAAAAAGACTTTTTAGTGGGTTTTTATCATAAGCGATAAACCGCTTAGTTTTTTAATTAAAGTGATACTCCTTTGGGTTATAACTGTCATTGAATTATTCACCTCCTGACCACTTTAATCATCTTCTTACTACGATTTATCACGTGCACAACAACCGGCACTTCAAAATGTTTTTGACCACAAATTTCGTTTCTGGCAGCGACTTCATTCGAGTCAACCTGGAATGAGTTAGCGTTAAGTGTGTGGTTTCAAATTGCCGTGCAGAATCGTTACTATTTAGTTTTTATCTATTTTATGTGAAAAGATAGTTACTATTTAGTTTTATATTTTGGTTTCCAATGATAAAGAAGTTTATATTTTTTTTTTCAACTAAGAATTACCACATCGTCTGAAGGGCAAAACCAGCTCTAATGTTAAATCGAAAAGGATCTAATAAACAAGTTTACTTATTTCTTCAAAGAAAAGTATGCGCACGTTTATCGTGTTACTGCATTGCATTATAAGAAATGTGATTTAAGACTTTTTCAATGAAAATGTGCGTTATAACAGTCATGAGAATTATGACATGTGATTAAGACTTCTTCATTGAAAATGTGCGTTATATTCGAACATCAGAATTAAGACTTTTTCATAGAAAACGTGATTTTAACTAATCTAAACATGATTTGAACCACGCTATAATTTAATTAAATATTAAATTATAATTATCTATATATATATGAAAATTTGGGTAGTGGAATACGTTTTAAAATGCTTTTGATAGCTCAAGAGTTTGTTTCTATGAAAACTCAAACATTTAAAAAAATGAAAGCCTTAAGTCCTACACACCATAAACAAATTATTTTAAATAATCAAAATTTATATTACCTCTTTATTTTGTAATATCGAATTCATGCGATCGTTGTTGTCTTAGTAACTTTCAAACAATTGGAAAACATCTGAATTCACACAACGGATTCGGAATGTAATAGTCAATCGAGTGAAGGATTGTCGAGCTGTTTTCTCTATGCCCACATTGGACGTACATCTTATGGAACTTTGTGGTAAATACAGCTTCAAAATTCTTTTAGACCCTAAGATTTCGTTTGCCCATTTTTTAATGATAGCTTGATTGCACGATTTCATTTGCCGAATTTGGAATTTGAAATATGATTTCATTTTTTACATTGTAGTTCATATTTTTACCATGGCTTAACAAAGTGCATTATCTTCAAGCTCTTATTTTATTGAACGGGATTGCTGCTAACTTTATAGAAATCAGTTTTCAGTATGTATGGTGAAAGAAATAAAATTGCAGAAGGTTTATCAAAAATTGGGTTACAATTTGGGGATGGTATACGCATTCACCATGAAGAATGTGATTAGTTTTTAAATATAATGAATTAAGATATCTTTTCCTTGGAAAAAAAAAGTTCAAGCTCTTATTTCCTGTGAGGGAGGTAATTATTCAAAAATATTAACTATTAATATTGAAAAAAATAAATAAATAAATTATATATATTTTGAATTTGGGTGAAAAGAGAAGAATTATTCCTTTCAAAATTTAAGTTAAACAATTAATATTTTCTAAATATAGTATATCATTTTATTAACTTCTAATATATCATTGCTATATAATGATTTAATACAAACATTTATTTAATAATAATTAATAATTTTTAAATATATACCAGTAAAGTGGAGTATAACGTTATTATAATAATTTAATAAAAACTTTTATTTAATAATACATTAATAATAAGATAAAATAATATATAGGATAAATGAAAATTATAGAAATTTATGGAATGATATGGAGTTATTTGTGTGAATGTCAAAAGTGAAGGGACATGTGATTGCCATTCTTAAAGCCCCATCTTGACATAGCATATAAGATTTACAAATGATATAGCAATGACCCGAAAATCCTAACCTAACAAACATATAAAAAAGATAATAAATAATAAATAATAATAATATTTAAACACATTATAATAAATAGACCAATAATGTGTTATAATATTATATATTATTTGTATAAAGAAAATAATAGTATAATTTTACTAAAATAATTTTTTAATTATTTATATAAAATATTAATGTGTTTAAATGGATATGATAATAATTTCAAGTTTATCTAACTTTAATTATACTTTATAGATTTGCCTACACAAGTGTGACTTATTGGCTATTCGCTTGATATGCAGTTACATGTTAATTACTAAGACTTGAAATCTTTTATATGAAGAGTTAATTTCACCTGTTAGACAATGCATAAGCTCACTACTCAAAAATATGGTTATGTGGATTAATGAAGGTGATAATAATACAAAAATATTTTTTAAGGTGATAATAACACAAAAATATTTCTCTATTTTACAAAATCATAGAAAGCTCATAAACATTATTTGGGATATCATAGATCCCAATAACTGTAAGGTCAATAGTTAATGAACTGCAAAACTTCATTTCATTTTTTAAGTCTTTTCTCTATTCTCATTCATAATGATTTGAATAGAACTGTAGAGGTATAAGTTTCTTTTGAATACATATTTAGAGGTATATGTTTTTTTCTTATTAAATGATATTTTACCCTTGCCATACTTTATTTCAAATTTTAAGTGTTTTCCCTACTCTCATTAATGAGGAATGGAATAGAGATTTAGAGTCATAAGTTTCTTCTTTTGAGTTTAAGGATTTTTGTCATCATTCAATAAAGAGAAAAGCGCCTTATGCTTGATGGCTTATTAGAGTAATTTTACTTGGGTTTTTACGACATTTTATATCTATTGCATGTGGTAAAATAAATAAAAAAGTTTTTGGAAAAGTATCGGAGTTTTAAATACAACCTTTATAGTCCCTATTCATAATTTTTTTTTAAAAATGTGATAATTTTTAAGACTATAGGCCTATTTATTTATGCAACCTTATTTACAAACTTATTTCCAAGATATTGCTAACAAATTCAAGTTTATTATATCATGTTTTCTATTAGAAGATCATATTGGATTTCCTTACAATAGATATATTCACTATGATGTTATAATAGCACAAGATTTGCCTACAAGATATACTCATTATGATGTTATAATAGCACAAGAAAACATGCATACTATTAAAAAAAATATATTCTGAAGGTTGAGTTGTCTAAGGCATATGATGGGGTAAGTTAATTTTTTCTAAGATCATACATTTTCAAATGGAAATGAATTTGATGAAAATAGACTACATTATTGGTTATTGTCGTTTTAATAGATGTGTATTTTAGGGTGTCTCTTTATCACATTTTTTTTACTAAGCATGGTAGATAAGCTCGACATGCTCATAAAAGAAGAAAGAAGGAAAGAAGATTTTAAGGGGATTCTAGTTGCGTGATTTATGCATATCTCTTATGTTATCTTCACAGATAGTACTATGTGTTTTGGTCATGAATCTGTGAAGGAATTGGAGAGTAGTTGTTTGTCACATACCCAAATTCTGAATATTTTATTTCATGAGAAAAACATTATGTTATATGTTATTGTAATGTTTTATGATTATTGAACAAGTGGGGTTAAGGATAACTGTAATTAATTAATTTAATATTTTATTATTTATAAATAAAAGAGGAAACAAATATCCCAAGGGGACTATTGAAAGAGTGTTCACTGACCCACTAGGAGGAATGAACTTGAGTGGAGAACAAATTGACACTTGGTAGCATCATTAATGCACCTCTAGTTGTTGCAGGTGGCAACTTCCCTACATTAATGGCCATGTTCCCCAAGAAAGTGCAATAGAGCAGGTGGCTCAATAATTGCAAAAATGACCAAAGACCTAGGTAATCGATTAATACCCATTGAATTGGAGCACGATCCTAATCAATTTTTACGTTGTGATGAATTTTGGACTGGAGAACAAGATAATTCAATGACGGGACAGCTAGATGGATAGACTGGGATAAGACTGGTAATCTTAGTCAGTATTGCTTTATGTAGAACTCAATATTGCTGAAAAGTAGAAGTCTCATTTTGGAGTATTGTCAACATCACTGCTGAGTTGCAGAGGATAACATTTGCATCCACCTAGCATGTTCACCCTAGTGGTTCAGTGAACAGGCTTAGGGGTCCTAAGGAAAGTCATTTGGTTGTCTTCAGGAGTAGGTTGGGAGGAACGGGCTCCCTTGGGTGTTTGTTTCCCTCTTCAATTTTAAGGTTCTTATCTTCTTATGTATTTATTCTTACTGTATATCTATTTGTGAAAATGTTTAAGTATTATAGAAATCTGTAGAGTTATTCAAGTTAGTTTAAGAGCTAATTATAAATGTGATTCTGTACTCAGATTAAAGAAATAAATTTAGGAATGCAGTATGATTGATTAAAATAATTTTCTGTATTTTTCCACACACGTTATGTGTTGTACTCCAATACAGAAAATCTAAATTATAGATAGATTCAAATGATTGATCATCATAGATAAAAATCTGTTTTATTTCAGCATAACCTTTCTGTCTACATTTCAGTAGATATCTTCTGTACTAAATGCAGAAAACATAGTATTCATCTAGTAAATAGAATATTTAAATAGAAGCTCACTACATAGCATCACATTGAATTTTATAGAAGTAATAGTCCTCGAATAAATTTCATACTCATAACAGAACCTAGGCTAGAAGCATAGCAATTTCATTTATAAGTAACAGTAATCAATTAATTTTTTAAATGATAAAAGGAACCTATTCAAAACCAAACCATTAGGTTTATAAACCGTGTATTTGCAAAACCTAGTAATACCTTTCACTATTTATGCAAGATAATTTGAAAAAGCAAAACCATCATCGGGAACAAACTCTCGTAGTTCCATCATACCATAATAATCGCAGAGATGAAAATATTCTTTAGTTCTGTACTGTTTAAAACCCTTCTTAAGATAGTATACACACGAGTACCTTTTCCTTTTTTTTTCCAACACAGTAGTAAGTACATCATGGGCCGAGCCATTTGAAAGGCATTGCGAGGGTTTAAAGAAGATTACTCTTATAAGGATGCGATACATAAATTGTAAAGTAAATAACACAAGACTAGGGTTCGAGACCGTAAAGGCTCACCGTAATGGTGATTACATTTATAAAATTTATAAATGAATGTTACAGGTATCCTAAAAACACAAAGGTGTAGGGTTCGAGTTTCGACTCACCCTTAGATATTTAAACTATCAAATTATATATGAAATGTGTTTTTAAGGCCGGGATTCAAAACCCTTAACATTTAAAAGAACAAATCATGAGCATTGTAATAGTTAAGATAGGGTTTCAACATTGCGTCCCATTCATTTTGGAATGACTGCTACCATCAAACAACACAAACTACATTTGCTAATAGATTTAAAAGACGGGTGTAGCCCTAAGCACATATAACTTGCATCATAATTTATTCGTTTAAATAAATAACGAAAATGTCGAGACCATCCCTCTGGATGGAAATCAAACCATACGTTGAAATTCTTGAAAATCATTTCTTTATTAATCCTTAAAAAAGGTCTTTACAAAACAGTTTAAAACGGAAATGTTGAGAATCCAACGCAGAACAGGACTCAAGGGTCCAACCTTTCTGGTTACAATTTCCATTCGGCTTTTAAAATATAAAAACAAACTATATAAAATCAAACACCGAAGAAACCTTCATCTCAACACAGTACCGTTTGACTTCTTCAACTGGCATCACCATTCCAGAACAAGATTTTTGACTTAGGGTGTTAAAGAATCATCGAGGCTTAGCAATGCCTATCGTTGGAAACCACGATGGAGTAGTTTCCAGGGAGTTAGTAGCAACCTAGCCTTGATGAAACCCTGCCACTCCACGACCATTACAACAATAAACAGGTTTTAGTAATGAGTTATAAAGGATGAATAAAAAACGATGAATATATTGCACCATGAGTTATGGCCTTACCTATTTGGAAGAGTCTTCAACCAACTTCCATTTTTCAAAGTGAAAACTGCCATGGAAACCCTGAAATAGAGTGAAGCTTTCAAACCCTACCATTTCGACAGGCTATCAGCCTCCACCACCTGCCTTGCGCAATGAACAAATGGAAATGAACTTTCGAAGGGTTTGATGGTCATTCAATTCTCGGTTAGGGTTTATCCCAAATCCCAAGGTCATCACATGAAGCAACTTCCACAGGTTGCTAGTTAGGCTTTCCATTTCGACTACATTGAAGAGTGTATTAAGAGTCACCTTCCATTGTTCCAACGAAGGATCCACTACGAGATCATACAAGAAGGATATACATAGTATAGTTCCAAAAGTTCATAGTTGTATCATCATCTACCAAATTCCTTTCATGTCTAGGTTTAATAGTTTAATCATGGCCAAGGTTAATACCCTGCCACATACAAGTATAAACATTTAAGTGCCATATAATACTTGAGATTTCGACTATATAATATTAATCACTATCACACAATAATATTAACAAAGGGTCAATTAAATTATTAAGTCATCATGAAGCCCTTAAGAATTATCCCATGTCAAAATTTAAATGGAGAACTCCATAACAAAGTCTAATGCAAAAAGGTATTTTAGATTCTTTTTATACTTGTAAATGTATATTCAATCTTTAAAATGAAAATAGCATCGTAAGCTAGGGTAGGTCTTACCCTAGGTCCTATAGTAGGATTTTTCCCTAGTTAGGTATCGTTAATTCCAAGTATAGGGTAGTTCTTCAACAAACTATGTTTAACATAAAGTAAATGGATCCTCAACTGATGATAATAACCTCACCTGCAATTTCTATACAAATAGGGGTAAGAGCATTAGCTATGTAAATAGCTAAGTAAGCCTCGGGGAATCCATAAGACCCCTTTGTCAAAGAAAATAAAAAGGTTAGTAGATATAAGAATTATATGTCATTACAATGCTAAGGTTGAATTAAATGTTGATACAAAAATAAAGACGACACATTAATGGTGTAAAATTTTGAGACAAAAAGAAGCGACATTCATTTACGATATAAAATTTACTAAGTCTTAACATTTATTTTCCGACAGTAAAATTCATAAACATTTATGACACTACGATAGTTTAAAATGAATCGAGACGATGCATTAATAAATACAAGCACAACATCAGAAAAAGGATAAAATAGTCCTTTCTGAGACAACTGTCATTAAGAATATCTTTCGCATAGCAAATAATTGACATATATACTAATAAGAAAAAAATTTAAATTCTTGTGAAAATTGGGGATGTTACATGTGGTATCAGAGTGCAAGTTCAAACTATAGGCCTGTAAGTGGCTCAAATCGCACAAACAAAATTCAGAACAGAAAATACATAATACTAATTTTGTTTAATTTTGTTTTTTAGTTTCAACACTTATTTAAGTTTGTAGGTATGGAAGGACGAGAAGAGTCAGCTAAAGACAGGTCCCACCCTAATGATCAGAATAATAATGAATAGGAACACATTAATGCAGGGAATATATTTGTTGAATTAAACGACAACTCATCTGAATTATTGAGAACTGTAAGAGAATTAAAAATAGAAATAAAAACGGTTAAAGAGGAGAATGAACGAATTCTAAAAGCTCAAGAGGAGCTGAATCAAATCTTGTTGGATAAATACCATAATAATGATAAGAATGAAAGAACAGAAAATAATTCCGAATCTGAAATCATGCCTTACCAATGAAAAGGTAAAAAGCTAAAACTTATTGATTATGGAACTAGTTCTTATGAAATTAATGTTAAATCGCATAGAAAGAAGCATCAGTATTCCAGCAATAGTAGTAAAAGTGACTGCTACATTAAAAAGAAGAAATATAAACCATCTGAAGAAATTTCTGGAGAATTTAAGAAGATTAAACCACCAACTTTTAATGGAGAAATAGAAAAGAGTGAGGAAACCGAAGCATGGCTATCCGGTATGAATAAATATTTTCAAATTTACAACTACTCAAGTTAGTTAAAAACTAGAATGGCAATTTATAATCTGACAGGTAAAACTGACATTTAGTGGCAATATTTAAAGCGGGTAAAAGGATTAAAAGAGAGAAATGTAAACTGGAGTAGTTTTATAAACTATTTTAAAAGAAAATTTATGTCAAAAAAACATTACGAAGAATGAGCTAAAGAGTTTTATGAATTAAAGTTAGGTTCCATGGATATGAAGGAATTGAGCAACAAGATTTTGAATTTATTAAGGTATGTGCCTTACATTACGGAAGAAAAGCCTAAGGTACATAGGTTTTTGAGCTGTCTACCCTCTCATATAAAGGATAGAATTGAGTATGATGATCCTAGAACCCTTGAAGAGGCCATGAGGAAGGAGAATATTTGTCATGAACAGAACAGGAATAGGGAAGGCATACCAAGCTGGAAAGCAAGGAAGCCTAATAATTTTGAACAAAGAAATAAATATTACTCATTAATCGAAATTTCAAATAAAATAATTCACATAATTTCGCTAACAGAAAATTTCAAGGAAATAATCCAAGAAGTAATTTATAGCCAAACTTTACAGTTGCAAGAAACATAGATTCACCTATTAATTATGTTAAAAGCAATGAAAATGTTGGGACTGTCAAGGGCCTCACTATGCATCAAACTGCCCGAACAAAAAGAGAGTAGTCAACAACATACATACTATACAAGGAGAAGCAACAGTTGGAGATTTAGCAAGGGAAATGCCCAGGATTAATGCAGCATTGGAAAGCAGACAAGCTGATCATCAAACTTCCATGGTTGAAGTAGAAGGTACGCTGAAAAATAAAACTATATCTATTTTGATTGATCGAGGGGCAAGCTTGAGTTATGTATCTCCAAGTATAGTAGAAAAATGTAAACTGCAGGTAGAAAAGTTTGACAAATCCCGGTTGGTGCAACTAGCTACAGGTACAAAAAGAAAGGTAGTCGATTTTGTTAATAACTGTGAATTGCTTATGAATCAGTTTAGAACTCAAGTAAAGTTAAATGTACTACCTTTAGGATCATATGATGTCTTGATTGGAATGGATTGGCTGGAAAAGCATAGGGTAGTATTAAAGTGTTTTGAAAAATCTTTTACTTGCTTAAATAATAAATCTAAAATAGTAACAGTAAAAGGGATTCCTAGAAACACTTCAGTTAGACAAATTTCTTCTTTGCAGGTTAAAAGGGTTGTTCATAAGGGTTGTAAAATGTTTGTTGTAAATGTAATTAATGACGAACATGCAACTAAGGAAGAAAAGTTAAAATTGGAATACATACCCATTCTAAAAGAATTTTTTGATATATTCCCGGAATAAATTCTAGGACTACCTCCGAAAATGGATTTAGATTTCACGATTGAGTTGGTACCGGGGGTGGTGCCAAACTCAAAGGATCCTTACAGAATACATATTCTGGAACTTAACGAACTTAAATCACAATTAAAAGAATTGATTGATAAAAATTACATAAGGCCCAGTGTGTATCCATGGGGAGCACCTGTTATTTTTGTTAAAAAGAAGGACAATACATTGCGTTTATGCATAGACTACAGTCAGCTAAATAAAATGACCATTAAAAACATATATCCTCTCCCCCGCATAGATGATCTATTTTATCAGCTACATCGAGCGATGATATTCTCTAAAATAGACTTGAGGTCTGGGTACCATCAATTCAGAATTAAAGATGAGGACATCTTTAAGATTGCTTTCAGAACCCGCTATGGGCATTACGAGTTTGTGGTTATGCCTTTCGGGATAACCAACACTCCAACAGTTTTCATGTGTCTTATGAATAATGTTTTACATCATTACTTAGATAAGTTTGTAATTGTTTTCATTGACGACATTTTAATTTATTCTAAGACTAAAGAAGAACATGACGAACACTTAAAGATAATTTTACAAGTGTTAAGAGAACACCAACTTTATGCTAAATTCAGCAAATGTGATTTCTTCAAAGATAAAATAAAATATCTAGGGCATGTGATATCCAAGGATGGAATCGCAGTGGACACGGACAAGATAAAAGCAATTAATGAATGGCCTGCCCCTAAAGACTTAACTGGTTTATGATCTTTCATGGGAATTACAAGTTACTACCGAAAGAGTATAGAAGGATTCTCACGAATCACTAATCCTATAACTTCCTTGCAAAAGAAAGGTAAGAAATTTGCTTGGGATCAAAAATGTGAAGAAAGTTTTAAGAAATTAAAGGAATTATTAACATTTGCACCTATTTTAAAAATAGCGAACCCAAACAAAGACTTTATTGTATGCATAGATGCATGAAACGATGGTCTTGGCAGAGTCTTAACACAAGAGGGTCATGTAATAGCTTATGAGTCTAGAAAGCTAAAAATTCACGAAAAGAACTATGCTACTTACGACTTAGAGTTGGTTGCTGTGATACATGCTTTAAAAATGTGGCGCCATCATCTAATCGGAAGGAAGTTTTCATTAATGACAGATAATAAGGGTTTAAAATATTTGTTGGATAAACCAAATATGAAGGCAAGGCAAGCTAGGTGGCTAGCTTTCCTTAGCAAATATGATTTCGAGATTCAGCACATTAAAGGAAAAGAAAAAAAAGTTGTTGATGCTTTAAGCAGAAATGCAAGAGTAAATTTTATAGCAGCAATCAACACTTATAGAATATATTTAGGAAATCATCTTGAAGAAGGGATACAATTAGATGATAATTATTTATAATTACAGCAAAAAGTTGCTGAAAATATATCAGAAAATTTGATAATAGATTACAGTCTGAATGAACAAGGGTTAATGATGTATAAAAATAGATTGTATGTACCCAATGTACCTAAAGTTAAACTATTGATTTAACATAAAGTACATAAAAGTCCTTATTCAGGACATCTTGGTTACCAAAAGATGATAACCATGCTGAGGAAGGATTATTTTTGGCCGAATATGAAAAATGAGGTAGCTGAATACATTGCTAGGTGTATGGAATGTCAGCAGATAAAGGTTGAACACCAACACCCAGCTAGACTATTGCAGCCACTACCTGTTCCAAATTGGAAGTGGGAAATAATTAGTATTGATTTTATAACTAGTTTACCTAAAAATTAGAAACAGAATGATTCTATAATGGTAGTTGTGGACAAGCTTAGTAAAGAAGCCCATTTCATACCTGTTAAAACCACTTATAAGGCTGTTAACATTGCTGAAATTTTTATGAAACAATTTTTTCGTTTACATGGAATTCCTAAAGTCACAATTCCTGATAGAGACTCTAAATTTACGGGAAATTTTTGGAAGTCTTTGTTTAAAGGTTTGGATACTACCTTAAATTTCAGTACATCATTTCATCCACAAACGGATGTGCAAACAGAAAGAGTAAATCAAATTCTAGAAGATATGTTAAGGATGTATGTTAGAGATTAGCGAGGTAAGTGGGAATATTTTTTGCACTTAGCTGAATTCGCTTATAATAATCATTATCATGCTTCAGCAAAAATCAGTCCATTTGAAATATTATATGGTAGAAAATGTAATACACCTATCCCATGGAGTAATCCAGTTGACAGTTTGATGTTAGGACCAGAGTTATTGAAAGAAATGGAACTAACAGTGAAACATGTACAAGGAAATTTAAAAATTACACAAGATCGACAGAAGAGTCATGCAGATCTAAAAAGAACTCAGAAAAAGTTTTAGGTTGGTGAGCATGTTTTTATCAAGGTAAAACCCAAAAAGAGTTCCTTAAAACTAGGAAGTTGTGCTAAACTAGCAGCAAGGTATTGTGGACCTTTTGAAATACTGTTCAGGGTTGGACCAGTGGCATATCAACTGGATTTGCCACCAAACCTTAAAGTACATAATGTATTCCACATTTCTATTTTGAAAACGTATGTGTAGAATGCTACTCATGTGATTAATTGGAAGGATGTACAGGTGGAACTAGAAGGAGATTTTCTGGTGGAATTGGACTATATCCTCGACAGGAGGGAAATTTCACTTCAGAATCAGGCCTCTAGATAGGTAAAGGTGCAATGGAAGAACATTAGTCCCAACAAAGCAACGTGGGAGTTGGAAAGTGATATGCGGGTGGCATATCCAGCTCTATTCCAGGAAGATGTAGAGGATGACGAATAAAGCAACATCGATGACGATGTTGAATTTAAGAGGGGGTGTTTGTCACATACCCAAATTCTGAATATTTTATTTCATGAGAAAAACATTATGTTATATGTTATTGTAAATTTTTATGATTATTGACCAAGTGGGGTCAAGGATGAATGTAATTAATTACTTTAATATTTTATTATTTATAAATAAAAGAGGAGACAAATATCCCAAGGAGACTGATGAAAGAGTGTTCATTGACCCACTAGGAGGAATGACCTGGGGTGGAGAGCAAATTGACACTTGGCAGCATCATTAATGCACCTCTAGCTATTACAGGTGGCAACTTCCCTACATTAATGGTCATGTTCCCCAACAAAGTGGAACAAAGCAGGTGGCTCAATAATTGTAAAAATGACCAAAGACCTAGAAAATCGATTCATACCCATCGAATTGGAGAAGGAGGCTAATCAATTTTTACATTGTGATGAATTTTGGACTGGAGAACAAGAGAATTCAATGAGGGGAAAGCTAGAGGGATTGACTAAGATAAGACTGTTAATCTGAGTTAGTACTGCTATATGTAGAACCCAATATTGTTGAAAAGTAGAAGTCTCATTCTGGAGTATTGTCAACATCGTTGTTGAGTTGTAGAGGATAACATTTGCATCCACCCAGCATCTTCACCCTAGTGGTCTAGTGAACAAGCTCGGGGGTCGTAAGGCAAGTGATTTGGCTGTCTTCAGGAGTAGGTTGGGAGGAACGGACTCCCTTGGGTGTTTGTTTCCCTCTTCAGTTTTAAGGTTCTTATCTTCTTATGTATTTATTCTTACTGTATATCTATTTCTGAAAATGTTTACGTATTATAGAAATATGCAGAGTTATTCCAGTTAGTTTAAGAGCTAATTATAAATGTGACTTTGTACTGAGATTAAAGAAATAAATTTAGGAATGCAGTATGATTGATTAAAATACATTTTTTTATTTTTTCACACATGTTATGTGCTGTACTCCACTATAGATAAGTTAAATTATAGATAGATTCGAATGATTGAACATCATAGATAAAAATCTGTTTTATTTCAGTATAACCTTTCTTTGTACATTTTAGTAAATATCTTCTGTACTAAATGCAGAAAACATAATATTCATCTAGTAAATATAATATTTAAATAGTAGCTCACTACATAGCATCACATTGCATTTTATAGAAGTAATAGTCTTCAAATAAATTTCATACTCATAACAAAACCTAGGATAAAATCATAGCAATTTCATTTACAAGTATAGTAATCAATTAATTTTTTAAATGATAAAAGGAACCTATTCAAAACCAAACCCTTAGGTTTATAAACCGTGTATTTTCAAAACGTAGTAATACCTTTCACTATTTATGCAAGATAATTTTTAAAAGAAAAACCATCATTGGGAACAAACTCTCGTAGTTCCATCATACCATAATAATCACGGAGATGAAAATATTCTTTAGTTATGTACTCTTTAAAACCCTTCTTAGGATAGTATAGACATGAGTACCTTTTCATTTTTTTTTCCAACACAATAATAAGTACAGCATGGGCCGAGCCATTTCAAAGGCATAGCCAGGGTTTAAAGAAGCATCTCTTATAAGGATGCGATACATAAACTCTAAAAGAACTAACACAAGACCAGGGTTCGAGACTGTAAAGGCTCGCCCTAATGGTCATTACATTTATAAAATTTATAAACGAATGTTACAGGTATCCTAAAAACGAAAAGGTGTAGGGTTCGAGTTTCGACTTACCCTTAGATATTTAATATATCAAATTATATATGAAATGCATTATTAAGGTCGGGATTCAAAACCCTTAACATTTAAAAGACTAAATCATCATCATTGTAATAGTTAAGATAGGGTTTCATCCCTGCGTCCCATTCATTTTGGAACGATTGCTACCATCAAACAACACAAACTGCATTTGCTAACAGATTTAAAAGACGGGCGTAGCCCTAAGCACATATAACTTGCATCATAATTTATTCATTTAAATAAATAACGAAAATGCTGAGAGCATCCCTCTGGATGGAAATCAAACCATACATTGAAATTCTTGAAAATCATTTCTTTATTAATCCTTAAAAAAGGTCTTTATAAAACAGTTTAAAATGAAAACGTAGAGAATCCAACGCAAACCAAGGCTCAAGGGTCCAACCTTTCTAGTTACAAATTCCATTCAGATTTTAAAATATAAAAACAAACTATATAAAATCAAGCACCGAAGAAACCTTCATCTCAGCACAGTACCGTCTGACTTATTCAACTGGCATCACCATTTCATAACAAGATTTTGGACATAGGGTGTTAAATAATCACCGAGGCTTACCAGTGCCTATCATTGGAAACCACGATGGAGTAGTTGTCAGGGAATTAGTAGCAATCCAGCCTTGATGAAACCCTATCACTCCACGACCATTACAACAATAAACAGGTTTTAGTAATGAGTTAGTTATAAAGGATGAATAAAAAACGACGAATATATTGCATCGTGGGTTATGGCCTTACCTATTTACAAGAGTCTTCAACCAAACTTCCATTTGTCAAAGTGCAAACCGCCATGGAAACCTTGAAACAACGTGCAACTTTCAAACCCTACCATTTCGGCAAGTTGTCGGCCTCCACCACCTGCCTTGCGTAATGAATAGAGTGAAATGAACTTTCGAAGGTTTTGATGGTCATTCAATTCTTGGTCATGGTTTATCCCAAAGCCCAAGGTCGTCACATGAAGCAACTGCCACGAGTTTCTAGTTAGTATTTCCACTTTGACTTCATTTAAGACTATATTAAAGAGTCACGTGCAGGGTAATTTTGAAGGGCAAAATTTCGCCAATCGCCTATTTTTGGGGCTTTTTTTCAAAAGATAAATTCGCTATTTGGTCATTTTTAGTCTCGAATATCACCTTTATTTACATAAAATATGTTTTTTTACCATAGTATTCGCCAAAATTCACACGTTTTAGTAGTAAATTGTATGTTTCAAATTTAATATTAGCCTACCTATCTATATACATGTTTTTTTAAATCCATAATAATTGCCTACAATACTATACTTAATTATAATATTAGAATCCTTAAAAAATACCTTGGTCACCTACCATCATGCTAGTGAAGAATCCACTACGATATCATACAAGAAGGCTATACATAGTATAGTTCCAAAAGTTCATAGTCGTATTATCATCTATCAAAGTCCTTTCATGTCCAGGTTTAATAGTTCAATCGTGGCGAAGGTTAATACCCTACCACATACAAGTATAAACATTTAAGTGCCATGTAATACTTGAGATTTCGACTATATGATATTAATCATGATCACACAATAATATTAACAAATGGTCAACGAAATTATTAAGTCATCGTGAAGCCCATAAGAATTATACCATGTCAAAATTTAAATGGAGAACTCCATGACAATGTCTAATGCAAAAAGGTATTTTAGATTCTTTTTATACTTGTATTTATGTATATTCAAGCTTTAAAATGAAAATAGCATCGTAAGCTAGGGTAGATCTTACCCTAGGTCCTATAGTAGGATTTTGCCCTTCGGTATCGTTAATGCCAAGTATAGGGTAGTTACAACAAACTATGTTTAACATACAGTAAATGTATCCTCAACTGATGATAAAACCTCACCTGCAATTTCTATACAAATAGGAGTAAGAGCATTAGCTATGTAAATAGCTAAGTAAGCCTCACGGAATCCATAGGACCCCTTCGTCAAAGAAAATAAAAAGGTTAGTAGATATAAAAATTATATGCCATTACAATGCTAAGGTTGAATTAAATACTGATCCAAAAATAAAGACGACACATTAATGCTATAAACTTTTGAGACAAAAAGAAGCGACATTTATTTATGAGATAAAATTTCATGAGTCTTAACATTTATTTTCCAACAGTAAACTTGATAAACATTTATGACACTACGATAGTTTAAAATGAATCGAGACGGTGCATTAATAAATACAAGCACAACATCATAAATAGGATAGAATAGTCCTCTCTGAGACAACTGTCATTAACAATATCTTCCGCATAACAAATAATTGACATATATATTAATAAGAAAAAAAAAAATTTCTTGTGAAAATTGTGGATGTTACATTGTTGGACTTGCAGTGCAAGTTTATAGGCATGGAAATAATTAAAGTCTATTTTATTGATTAACAAGTTACCTAGATATTAGAGAACAAATTACTATTTTATTTCTGATGAAGACTCGTGATTTAATAAAAGGGTTAAAGTATTTTATTTTTTATAACCTAATAAATATCACCATGATAATATAATATGGTTATATAATAAAATGGAAGTTAGAGTTTTAGTATGGTGTAATGAGTGGCTCTCTTGAGATGGAAGACATGTCTTGCTTAAGGTAGTCTTTTAGAGTATCCTACTTTAGTCACTAGCAATAGGAAAGATTCATTAAGGCATGCCTAAAAAAATAAAAAATAAGTGTTTTAATTTTTTATGGACTTAGAGCTAGAAAATACATTACTCTTATTTATAAATGGGGAAAAGTGTCCTATTAAAATATTTGGGAAGGTGAGGCATAAAAAATGTACATGTTTTTAGCCTAGTCCTTACTAGAATGAGGTTAGTCTAGAATGAAGGACTATAGGGAAGAGTTATGAAAGAAAAATACTTTAAGAGGATCATGATGGAGGAATGGTTCAAACTAGAAAACAACCATACTTTAGGTGCATCCATGGTCAAGAAATTCTTTGTTAAGGCCCATCCTTTGGATGGTAAGTGGTCAGCTTGGAAAGTTGGGAATGAAGGCAAGGTCATAATTGGGGAGGATTCTTGGATAGAATTTAATGGTAATTTTGTATTCCTAAAAGGATAAATAGAATACTTAAATGAACATGGAACTTATTCCCTAAGAGAGGCAACTTTTACGAGGGTTAAATGGGACTGGTTGCAATGTTGTAATCCTAAAGTTTTTTCTTTTAATTTACAGGGGAATTGTATGAAGGAATGGAAATTTTATATGAGCCAAAATTGTCACAGTGTGCTTAAATTATCAATAGAAGAAGAACTCCTTAAGTGGCCTAAGAATAATCGAACAACTAAGTACACAATTAAGTTATTATATGAAGGTGTTCCAATGAAGATGGGTAACAACTTTTGGCAAGCCACGGGGGTGGATTGCCACAAACAATAGCTTGATTGAGTTTTATTTTAGCACTCGATCAAGATTTCAAAAGCTTGATCAAGGGATTAAACAAGCCCTCGGTCAATCTTTTTTCAATAGCTTGATCAAGGGTTTAAAAAACTGTCGATTGATATTTTGGAGCTCGATTCAAGGTTATTTAAATCATTGATTGAGTTTTCAGGGCTCAATTGAGGGTTATTTAAATCGACAATTGAGATATTTAAAAAATATCGATCTAGCTAATAGCTCGATAGAGGAATTTCTCAACATAAAAAAATATAGAACATATAGTTTGCAGGCATGTCAACTATCTATCCATTTCGAACCTTGACCGAGCGATAAAAAGCAACCCCTCCACCAACCAATGATCCACCCACCAAATGGTGACCACAACCGAAAACCAACCATGTAAACTAGAAAATGGCATTTAAACTCATAGGTAACCCATCAGTTTAAACCCTAAATTTTATTTTGATAAAATTGCATTTAGTTTATTTTGAATTTTCAAATTTAATTTTAATTAATTTTTTATCAATCACCGGTGTTTATGTTGTTGGTTTTATTTTCAAATGTGTATTGACAAGTAGAAATGCTGTCAATTTTTTTCCAATCCTCTGACAATTCAAGGAGGATTGAAAAAAAATCCAATACATACACAATTCAATATAAAATTGGGAACATAAATGTTGTCGTTTTTTTCAATAAATTGCATGATAATCTAAAATTAAACTTAAAAAATATTTAAAATAGGTTTATTTTTAACTTCATGAACCCTAAACCTAAACTAGCAGTGTTTATGTTGTTGGTTTTATTTTCAAGTGTGTATGGAGAGGAATAAATGTTTCCGGATTTTATTCAATCCTCCAACGATGCTTGTAAGATTGAAAAAAATCCATAACATAGACAATTGAAATTAAAACCTGAAACATAAATGTTGTCATTTGTTTTCAATAAATTGCCATACATTTTATTTAGGTCAAACATAAAGTGAATTGAATGATACTTGGACAACCCTTATGACCCAAAATACATTATACATTTGTAACCCATTATGTAGATTACAACACACTAGACTATTTAGGAAAATGAATTCCTTCACTTTCATATGTTTTCTACCCCAAAGAAATTTAATGTGCATAACTTTATGAATTTCCAAATAAACTACCAGGTAACATATATGTTAATATATTTAACATATATGTCCAATCTTCTTGAATCTACGTTAGAGTTTTCCAATTGTCTCATATGTTTGGTTATAGGAACCATAAAATATAGTGGATAAATAGTTGGAGTGCAATGAACCAAAATGATAGTTGTGTCTATGGGATCCTTATATGAAAACTACAAATTCAACCATATAACTTCATCAAAAAATGGTTATCCTAAAAGAAACTTTGATTTTTTCGTGTGAGAACCTTCGTTAGTATATTTTTGTTTATAGGAACTCGACTAGGAGAAGAGTGATTACATTACTGAGCACATTTATGTTCTTTATGGTTTGAAATATTTGATAACTTCGAAGTCATTGTAAAACACATTTTATTGCATACACTGTGTGTGTGGTGTGATTTCAATTTAGTTTGAGATAGGAAGCTACCAAGTTTTGTTATTAAACAACCATTGCATTCTAGTTATCCCTAACACTAAGCTATGAGAACACTCTACATTATAATCATATAGTTCTAAAAACTTTGGGGTGAAAAGGAATGAAAATAGGTTGGGTATGAAAAAAACATAATGATTGCAAAAATCTTAAACAAGACTAATAAATTTTATATTGAAGTATTCATGGATTGGATGTCTTATTTAATGTTCACGATCTAGAAAGTTCCTTTTAGTTGTGATGTTAAACAAGTTTATATGATTTGGATTAATTTCCTATTCTATACATACTATTGATCACTATAGTTGTTATTGGTATATTGAAGTATGGGTTCTCTAAATATTAAATTTAGTTTTACTTGGTTTCTTTATCACCCGATAGGTTCGGTGATTATCTAGACTATAATAGTTTGTAGACCTTGTGGAAGATTGCCGGATCATACTCTTTCCATTATTATTCATAGACTTGACTAAAACATATTAATCAAATAATGTAATTTCAATTGATTCAATTTTACATGGATATATTTTATTTAATTATATATAGTATAGAATTTACATGGCCCGTGACTACTTGCAATTCAAAACACTCAACTTCATAGGTAATTCACATGGTTTCACTTTTTATACATACATAGCCATATATGATTATATAAAAAACTAACACTGAATTTAACACCCAATTTAAAAAATAATAATAAAATATATACTTAATTATATTTATAATGAATATCACATACATGTTGGAGGTTTTCCAAATTTAAAATACATGAAGTACATCTCATTACAATACAATTGCTTCTTTTTAATAGGAACGAGTATTGGAATATATAAAATTGCAGCAAAAAAAACCAAAATTTTACAAAAATGCTAGACCTGTAACAACTCTAAGAATCCATAAATAATTTTTTGTGTATATGGTATAATTACCCATAAGATCTATAGTTTAGATTAATATTTACTTATTTATCTTGTTATCTATCGGAATGCATACACAGTCAATGACATTACTTCTGTGAAATATATGTTTAACTTGTTTATCTCCAAGTGTTAAAATCGACGTTTATCTATTTTATTTATACCTCCTATTACCATTGTAAATCAATTTTAGTGTTCTTGCAAAAGTAATGCTTATTATGTTTGCTTTTGTTGAAGGATGTGTTTTCAGTGGTGACTGGGCTTACTTAGCTTTCATGAAAGCTAACGCATGTTGAAATCCGTGTACAGATTTTAGGTAAGGATTTACCCTACCAAGATTTGGGTTGGAGTTTAAAAGATTTGCTAAGGTAAAATGGAACCCTAGCTATGAAAGTAAAGCATCAAGTAAAAGTTAATCCATGGCTCCAAACTATAGGAAAAGTGGTTATCCTAGATTAACAACTCGATGGTGTTAATCCAATGTTTAAAGGCATGTGCAAACAACTATAGGAAAAGTGGGTATCCTAACTAGAAGCTTGATGGAATTAATCCAAGATTAAAACATGTGAAAATGACTATAGAAAAGGAGGAAAGAATCAAAATCGCAGTGGTTAGAAGCTATAAAGTTAAGAGGCCATGTGAAGGCCCTTTGGTGGAGATCCATGCTCGCACAAACCCTAAACCCTCATTTTGAAAGGGACTGTATCGACGTTTCTATTTTTCATTTGTTTTTTGGAGGAGAGCAAAGCTCTGGACCGTCATGGCTATGGAGAAACTCCACTATTTGTCAAACCACGCAGAGTATAACTTCTAGTTCGTAGAGGTAAACTCATTGTGCCAAAACTATTGTGCAAGTCTTTCAATATTTTCTTTAATGAACAACTTTTAATATAATACGTTTTATGTGTGTGATGACAGGAGGTTTCACACTGCCTTTGAGTCTTCTGGTCATGTTTTAAAGCTTGGAAGAGGAAAATGGAAGGCTTCAGGGTTTGGAGCAGCCTCAGTAAGCCTCGGGCCTCCCTATAACATCTGTTTCCTGAGTTGTTGTGGGTCTGGTTACGTTTATAGTGTACCAACCAGGATAAGGCAAGTTGGCCTCTTTTGATTGGTAAATAGTTATGATGTTGTTTGCTACCAATGTGGGTCCGTTTAGGGTTAGTTTGTTTATTTTGGATGCCATAATGGAAACCCTGTAATGTCATTGTATAGTGTTACTGTATTGTAAATATTTTTGGGCTAAAATCCTTTGGTTGGGGTTTCTCCCAATAGTTTTGATGAAAATAAAATAATTTTGAAAGGAAAACAGTGTTCTAGTAAGTTGTGGCCAATAGGAAATTATATGGGAGAAAATTTGTATTATGTTAAGTGCATTTTCCTTGGTTAATTCCTTCAGGTTTTCAATGTAATTGTTTAGAGTTTGACCCTCTTTCACACTTCTGGTGATTGTAATGGTGTTCTGTTTGTTTAAAAAGAAATGGCTTCGTATAAACGTTTTTAGGAAAAACCCTAACTAGTTACAATGATTTGATAGTGGATCTTATGTTTGTGTCAATAAGGGATCTGTTATTCTATTGTTTTTCTTCTGTTTATGTATGAGGTTATGAGGATATTTGCTATCGAAACTGGGAAAACTCTAATTGTGAGAACAAGTTCTCGTTCTTGTAATAAATTAAGGATTTGATTATATATTTTGTTAAATCTGGTCCAAGCCCTAAATGTAATTACGTGCTCTGTTCTTTGTAAATTGGGAAATTTGAAATCATTTTACTTGTTCTAGACAAAGACCCGATTATAGATACTTTGTTTGTCTATGCATATTTTTAAATGCTTAGCTTCACGGGATTTTACCAACGACTGAGTTTTCTTACAGTTTTGTTGTTTATAACGATTACTATCGAATTCTCGGCAATGCCTTACTGTAGAAAATATATGTACTATGTGCTTCAATAGTGTTTATATTCAAACTCTATGTTAATTGTATACTTATATAAATAATATGCCGATATTGTATGATATTAGTTAATATGTGATTAAGAGAGATATTCTACATTTAGAATGTAGTCATGATGATAATTATTATTTATGTATATGTATATAAATATATACTGTAATAGTTATCTGTGTGTGTTGGTTTGCAATGACTAACCTAACCCTGTATACTATACATACGAGCTTATTCGAAAATAAAAATAGACTTCTTGTTCTGTTTTAAACTATTATTAGTCTGCTTGAATTCATATAGTCAATTACAATAATACATCTGTCTAAACAATAATAGTCATTTCTTCTGTAATAAATCTATAATTTACACGGAAGAAAAAATTCCTACTTAAATTCAAAAGTATAACAATAAATTTGGAAACCTTCTTCATTCATGTAATTTTTCAGAAATATACAGAAAACATTGTAAAGATAATAATAACCAGAGCAATGAAGAACCTGTTAACTTTTGAAGTGGACAATATCCAAGGAAGACCATTCTTCCAAACCATCTCATGAAACAACCAAGTTTACTTGCTTCAGGACCCCGAGCATATTCAGTGAACCACCAGGACGAAGACAAAGTGTAGAATACTTTTTGTTGTAACTTATGTTCTTGTCAGTCACTTAAACTCAGTTCTACTTCACCTCTCCCCTCATCAAATCTCTTGTGTGCTTAACTTTTCAGTATACAACAAATCCACAAAATCTAGTGTAGTGAGCCTCCTGCTCATTCAATGGTTATATTGCTTGCCTAGGTCTTTGGGTCATTTTTGTAATTAATGAGCCACCTGCTCAGTTTTCCCTATCTTTTGGGAACATGACCACTTTTTAGCGAGGATGCCTCCTGCATCAACTGGAAATTAAATATTGTTTTTGACATTTGTAGCTTCTGCATTCTACAATTTTCATTCCTCTCTATTGGGTTAGTGAACACTCTTCAACAATCCCTTTGTATATGTGTCTCTCCTTTTTATTTATTAAATAATAAAATATTCAATTACAATTATCTTTGACCATCTCTAGTCAACAATATAAAACTTTACAATAAATTTTAAAGTAATGTTTTTCCACAACATAAAATGTTAAGTTCTAGGTGGGTTACAAGACTCATGTTGTCTCTGAGCCCAAGAAAAATAAAAACAAAGAAGAGTCTAGAGACCCATCACCTAACACACAATAAATGCTCACCTGCCCTCGAAATTCACATATACAAGGTTGTGTGTTAGTTTCATGTAATTTTAGGAGGATGGCTAGATAAATCAAGGATAGTTCAAGTTCATTAGGAGAGCCTTATTTGGTGTTGTTGGTGCCCATGTTTCTCAAGTGTGCCCTTGTCCAAAGTGGCAACCAAGTTGGATAAGCGTTCTGCCTCTGCATTGTTTTCCCTCTTAATGTGCATCAAACTGTAGGTCGAGATCTACTACATCAAGTTATCGATTCAATATTGCATGCTTTTAAAAAAAGGGTCATAAGATTTAATGTGCTTGTATGCTTGCGAGTTAATGAGCAAGGATTCACCTATAATGAGGATATTGGTTGCACATGTAGCAATCAAAATTTCCAAACCCAAGAATAGTGCATATGTCTTTGCTTAATTATTCATAGCCACCCTTGGACCCCATGCATAAGTTTCTACCATTTCTCCATGGAGATCGAGAAGAATCCCCACAAATGCAACCCTAGATCTCATTATAGTTGTTATAATTATAATAAAATATAAATTTACTTAAAATAATAAAGTAATTCTCAAACCATAATTTTCAAATAATATAATACATATTTTGTTAATTAATATTAAAACAATTGTAATGGATATTATCTAGTTAAAAATAATCAAAACTATAATTAATAATTTATTCTTTACTATATATTAATTATAAAATAAAATTAAAATATATAAAATAAATGAGAATGTTTTTTAAGAATGTCTAACCTAGATTTGGACGTTCCAATTCTAAAATGTGTTTGTGATAAACCACACTAAGTTAACAATTGTAGAATAAATAACTAAAAGCATATCTTCCAATTTGTAGAATAAATTAAAATATATAAAATAAAATAAAATAAATGAGAATGTTTTTTAAGAATGTCTAACCTAGATTTGGACGTTCCAATTCTAAAATGTGTTTGTGATAAATCACACTAAGTTAACAATTGTAGAATAATAACTAAAAGCATATCTTCTCACATATAATATATTTCCATGGGATCAATAGATCCACTCAACTTGGTGCAACATAAGTTTTGGGCAAAACATTTTAGTTGGATTTCAATTTATAATAAATTTAGTGTACGTGACATTCTTTGAAGCAGTATGTTGAACTAGTGGGACCCTTGATTTGATTTCGTAGGATGATGTTTACATGTACAAAAGCAAAATCTAGACAAACTTCACCTAGTTTCTTTGCTTAAAACTCAAGATTGGACATAGATCCGGAGTGGGATATTCTCTCGACCATATGCACTTGAGGCCCACTGGGTGTCCTCGAGAGAGCCCTAACACCGTCAGCTCTATCTCTGTTCACCCTCAATATTTTGGTTCCCTCCGACCTTCCTCAGTTCATGCACTAGGATGATGCGGCTCCCCCACGCAGTCGACGTTCTGACATAATCCACTCCAATCCACTATGAGCAGTAATCGGTGGATCCCCACATCAACGTAGTTAATGCAAGGAGAATTTGAACATAGATATACTCCCTCCTCACCCAGCTCCCATGTCCAAACTCTGCACCCTCCAGCCTGCTTGATTGATCCCCTACAACTCCATCCAGCGGGCAGTTAGTTGGACAACATTAATAAGGAATCCATCATCTATCAGGCACCAAGCGGGAAGTGAAGTGGATCGATCATCTATCAGGCACCTTTCACATTGACTCTGCACCCTGCACATTATTTTTGTAACTACATGAACCCATTCAGCGAGCATATTGAAGTCCAGAAGTATAAATTCGATTAAAATTTTTGAAATTCATCTATTCTTGCAAACGTACACTACGAACAGTGAAAAGGTACTATTTTTAATCCAGAGGCCTTCCTCAAGGTTTTGGCTATAGTTTTTATTATTATATAATATGCCCTACAGTAGCTATTGATTTTACCTACTCGACACTGTACACTGTAGTTGTAAGTAGCGTATCTACATTATATGGATTGTATCGGATTTGAGAAAGCTCACTGGCTATTCAGTAACTATATTGAATATTGTTTTCAAGTTTACTAGGTCGATATTTGATAGTGGAATTCTAATCCCAGAATGCAGAGCCCGCATTTACTCTAATTAGTCTCTCAGAATGGTTTTTTGCTTTTAAGCCTTCCAAGATTGATTACATTAGAAAAGAATTTAGGGTACTTAAACCAGTGACCTTTTTTTTATGGAAAGAATTAAATAAAGAGATCTTAAACCAACGATCTTTTTTATGCTTCTATGTTTCTTGAATTGGCCATTAAATTATCATTAATAAATCAACGGTATAACATGTTTTTAATATAGGTAACATTACTGTTTACTTTTTTGTTTTTATTGAATTTAAGTGAATAAAAATTAACGAAGAGTCGACTCCTCTTAGTTTTTTTTAATTCGGAAAGTGAAAAAATTCATAATTGTTTTAAATATTTACCACTCCATATTATTTCTAATTAATGGTTTATAAGTCTATAATCTTTTGAAAATTTGTTTAGCAGTATTTTTTCCTGATTAATTGTTTATGAGTCTACAATATTTTAACAGATTGATTAGCAGTACACAATATTTTGATTTGTTGTTATTGTTGAAAAATTAACGAAGAGTCGACTCCTCTTAGTTTTTTTTAATTCGGAAAGTGAAAAAATTCCTAATTGTTTTAAATATTTACCACTCCATATTATTTCTAATTAATTGTTTATAAGTTTATAATCTTTTCAAAATTTGTTTAGCAGTATTTTTTTCTGATTAATTGTTTATGAGTCTACAATATTTTAACAGATTGATTAGCAGTAGACAATATTTTGATTTGTTGTTATTGTTGAAATATAGCCTCATGTTATTTTACCTTGTTATTTAAGTAAAATACTATCTTAGTGTTGCAAGAATTTGTAAAAATATTGTAAATTGCCATTTTTAGAAATGTCACCTCAATTTTGAGGTTCTCTAAATCTAATGCTTGTTAACTTCAAGCTTAAGGCCTAAGGGATGCTTTGAAATATTAAATTACAGCAATAATATTTCATTCAGCAAACAAGTTTCACAGCGCAACCCAGGAGAATAACTACCATACTAATGTATTTCAATATCACAATGCTAGAAATTTTAAGGCACACTTTTCCAATCATATAATAAATTTGAATTTTTTTATAAAAATAGATTATAATAGTAGTAAATATGCTCCTTTACCTTCAAAATACATATTAATTTTCTTAACCAAGAGCTATATGTATGTCAAATCAACATAAACAAGTGCTAGAATTTATTGAATCGAGAAGATAACATAGGATGAAATTCAAATCTACAAAAGAAAAATATTTTAATAGTTAGAAACCTCACACACACATGTATGTATGGGTGTGTATGTATAACAAATGAATTATAAGTTAACACCATAGCTTTATTACAAAGCTAGTCACTCCCCCAAGGATCCTTATATTCTCCTCCTCAACAAGCATAACAAGTAGCACTTGGATTTCTAAAACACTAGTTTTCATCTCTCTCAAGTACTACAAGACACAATGCTTCTATAACAATCCTTAGTTTCTCTACCTCCACAGGGTGAAATTCTAACTCTAGAATTTCCCTTGGACTTCCTCAAATAACCCTAGTGCCTAAATTAAAGAGAGAAAATGCATAGAAGAAGACTAAAAGAAGACAAGTTTTCCTTGGTCTCAAATCTATAACTCAATCATGTGAGAACAAGAGTGAACAAGTACAAATATGAACAAATGATTCTCTACTCTCTCTATTTATATCAGTTGTGAGGGAGGCCTGCAATACAAAGTGGACCTAGTCCACTACAAGCATCCTAACCCTACACAAGATAGGCCCACATGTGGATCTCTCCAAATCTAGGTGACACCTGTCAAGCTCAAAGGCATGCACGCTCAACAGGTAAGGCTCCAAAGTTGAACACTCCTCAATTAAATTCCAACGCTCCTCCTCCAAAGGTCATGAATGGTTTAACACTCCCTCCTAAGTTAGGTGTACCTCTAGGTCCACCCCACATATATGATCACTCCTTGACCAAAATGTCCCTAAGTCAAGTACAAGCCTCCATGCAAGAAACCAATTGTACCCATGCCATCTAGGACTCAATTTCATCCTGCAAGATCCCGAACATTCCTCCTTTGAAAGTCGTTCTTCTAAACATGCAACCACCTTCCATGTTCCACCTACATGAAGAAGTCACCAAGCTTCATAGGTCTACAACACTCAAGGGAAGGAAACCACATAATAATAAAGACAAGGCATAGTAATCAACGTGTAATCCAACTCCAATGTGTATGTTCATCATGGTAGAACCAAGCATCATTCATACACCATGTACCCCACATCACATGAAGCACACCATGGTGTAAACACTTTCAGATTAACCCCAAAAATTAACAATCCCTCCTTATGAGGAAAATGCTTTCACCAACACCAATATGCTCCCTCTACAACTCAATCAAATCGACCATCTTCAAATTTGAACTTACTACAATCTTGAAATCAACCACTGGTTCTTGGAAAGGGACTCTCGCCCAAACATCACACTCCTCCATGAAGGAATCACACCTCACCTCCTCAAAACAATTGGAAGGCTCACAAGTGGAAGAATCTAATACTTAATGGTTTCATATATTTTAGGAGGCATACTCATCCTCGTTGAAATTCTGGATACTCCTACATGGTCTTGTGCATGTTGTAATTTTTGGGAAAGCCATCTTAGTGTCTTGTGTACTAGAGTAGATGGTGAGGGCATGTTCACCCCTAATTTGATCCCCTCCTATATTTGAATCATCTCTAACCTCTAAACCAACCACAAGAAAAAAAACCTCCACACTCCCTTCAATATTTGATGGAGATACCTGTCAACTAGAGGATCTCATATCTTCATCAAACATCCCATCTCTCCTCACCAAAGTCTTGTGTTGTGCTAGAATATCGATCCTTTGAGTTGTGTAAGTATCGCTATATCCAAAAACAAAAGATGTTATCACAACATTTTGAACATCCAAACAACACTGACCACCTGTCAATTTGAAGGAACATAACTATGGATTGTAAGCCACTTGCTTAACTCCAACACCCAAGTCATTATCATAGGCCAAAACCATGAACAATTTGTAATCATGGGTATTTTTCCTATGAACCTAAAAACCACCAACAACTAAAGCATCAACCTCAACATGGTCACCTCCCTGTTTTTGAGACTTTTGAAGCAAGAGTAACATTAAGGTCAACTCTATCTCCCTGAGACAATCCAACAATCTTGTACTTGTATTCTACAACATTCCCATTAGCTGGAAGGTTGGAATTGATTAATGATTCCACAATAGGTTTGAAACCTGTCTCCCTGACATTCTTCCATAGTTCAATAATCCAGAACAATAGAGGAATCTTGGACAAAGTGGTAATATCAAAACACTATAATACTAATCATTTAATCTGATGAGAACCTTTAGCGATACAATGCAATCGGGATCAAAGCATATTAAACAGATAGTGTAACTTAGTATTTTGAATTTCAAAGGAACTTTAAAGAATATCAAGTTGTTTGATATGAAAGTTGTGTATGCTATCTAGATTATTATTTGATTGGTTAGATGGGTTTTTTATTTAATGCACTCTAGTTAAATATTGACTAGATTATTCTACAATTTCTTAGGAAGAAGGCTAAAAGTTCTAGGATTTTGAATTTTTCGGATTTGACATCACCACAATCCGGTTATGAAATATTTGTTGAATTTGCAAGTTTGGATTGTTGAAATTTTGTCTTTTTAGTGCATAAATGGATTCACAACCCTTGGATACCCCCATTTCATGCTGATTTTGCAATGTTAATGTTTTATAACTAAAATTTCATCAATCCAATATGAGTCTTGCTGGATTATGTTCAAAAACTGCCAGTATCCCTTCCCTTTATTTTGAGTGGCTGGAAAATTTTTAGATTCATGGAATATTTAGAATACAACATTTCATAGTTTTAAAGACCAAGTTATCCATTGTTTCTCGGAGTTTGGGTTACATTAACTAGATTATGGGTTTGTCTATATTGATGTAAAACTTATATAATTATTAGATTAATATTAAAAAAAATTGGAATATTTCACCACATGTGGTAATTTGTGTTATACGAGGGACTGGAATATTTCAGACAAGTAACCAAAGGAATTTTTGATGTGACTAAAGTTTTGGGATAATGCATTTTCCTTTTGTCCTTGGTACATCTATAGTTGTTTGAACTTTGTATGATGTTATTTTAATATTTAAAAAGTATGTTGCTATTAATTTTGTGTCTCCATCAAGGTTCCATAAGATCTATACATCAAATTTCCTCCATGGCAATTTGAAATTTGAAATTTTTGGAACCAATACTTCGGTATTTTATCTTTCTAGGTCTAGTGCACTTTGTATGTTTTTTGTAATGAAACATATAATCTATGATATTACTTTATTACATTTGGATCTTTAAATAAAAGAATCATTTAAAATAACATTGATATAGATCTATGGGAATTTGCATATTTGTGCTCATCAGAAATTTTCGGTATTATCATAATTCATAAATTGTCCTATTTTTGTTGATGAAATTATCCTAGCTCTGCTGATTTTTTCATACAAATATAATGGACTTTGATTTTGTGTAGTCAAAGGAGAATAAGCATTACTTTTTGTCTTCTTATCTCAAGTGTTCACACAATTTTTGCAGGCTTCAATAAAAAATTTGCAGGAAGAACATATGGGAGACTTTAATGGGCCTAGAGTTGCAAGATCCCAAAGACATGACCATTTTTTCTGGTAAAGATCTTGCTTGGTTTGAAATTCATCCAAATATTGGAACCATTGATCGAGTTTCCAAAATCCCGTTGCATTGAGTTTCTATTAAAGGGGAGGAAATGAATTATGATTCTCCTTGTAGTTTCTATCGTAGCCAAAACAAATCCTCAGGCAAGAGCGATACTGCAACCTTGAGATATAAAGTGTAAGTATTTCAAAATTTAATTGTTTGGATGTTAGCAATCATAGTACATTTTGTCACATGTCATATGTATTAACATTTCACAATATTTTATGCAGTTATTATTGTTCATATGGACCAAATGATAAAAGGGGAGAGAAATCGGATAAACAAAGGGTCAATTCATTTGTGAAAAAAAAGGGGCTGCCAATGCCATTTTATTGTTAAGGTCATGGTTAAAGATATTGAGGTATAAATATTAACTTATAACATGTACACGCATGAAGACACGAGAGGATGGCCTTGTCATGCAAGGCATGATGCTTCGGGTGAGCCTATATCCATGCTTAAGCCAAGGTTGTCAAGGGACATAGTTTCTTATGTAGAAATTTTCTTTTCTTGGGATGTGTCAATTGGTTCGGTGTGTAAAATGCACATAAAGAAACATGTTGACATGGATGCGGTAGATTAGGATAGAGATTTATTCTTGAAGAGGAAAGGTGTCATAAACATGTACAATAGTTTGAGCAAGTGAAAGTATCAATTACACCAAAAAGACGAGATGAGCATGAATATTTGGTACCAAAAAAATAAAGATGATATTTTTTCTATCAAAATCCCAATGGTGGAGATGTCCCATTTATAATCGAAATTCAAACAAAGTGGATGATAGAGACATTGGTCAATCTATCTCATAATAGCTTAATAGCAATGGATTCAACATTCAATACCAATAAATATGGGGTAAAGGTGATGTCAATGATTGATTTAGCATGATCATTTTAGTTGTATCCATTCAATGATATTGATGACTTAAATTTGACTGCAATATGTTCTATGGATATGGAAGTACCAACTATACACACTTGTCGCATTCGATTAGAAGCAAAGTTGGGTACCAGTTCTGTGGGTTGTATCATACAAGAATACAACACAGGATACTGCAGTATGGTTGGATCGACTCATGCGGAGCTGTTACCAAGCTCATCCATATTGGAAATTCAATGCATTCATTGTTGACGATGCGTTGGATGAAATAGAAGCCTTGAGGTAATTCCAATCTTGTTATTTTGCAATGTAACTTACACTTGTTTCCTAAATGTCATATTTAAACATGTTACATATGGCACGAGGATCACATGTTCCAAATTTCTCTTATGTGTTTGGAACGTACAAAGGGCATGGTCAAAAAACGTGAATGGATTGGCCACAAGTCCAAAAAGAGCAAGTGAAATGTTTAAATACCTGGTCCATATCATGAAATATTGTTCCAATGACGATGTCACTGATGCAATTGATGGATTTTTCAACAAATATGATGATGAGGAAAATTTCTTGGACTATTTCTGCAAAAATTAGGTTTCGGGTGATAAATTTGTAAGTGTACATACTCTTGCTTGTATCTTTTGTTTTTGTATATCATAAATATGGGATATATGCACTAATTTAGTTTTTTACTTGTAGGGATGTTGGTAAAATGTTGCAAATATTTTCCACACGAAAATCAAGAGACAAATAATGCAGTGGAGTCATACCACTGCTACTTGAAGACAAAGATTATTTATGATAGAAGGAATAAGTGTTCCTGTAGAATGGATTGGTTGTTGTATGTATTCCTAATAAATGTTGAACCATTTTATTGAATCAAAGAAATTTTGAAAAATAAAGGCTATTTGCACAACTATAGGAAAGATAAGAAACTTGAATCATCACCTGAAAGAGATAAAATGATTCGAGATAATGATTATTTCCCTCATGAGAGCATATTTCATGCTTATTGGGTGATGATTCAAACCATTCCTGACAAACGGTACCATGTCACTTGGTATCTCCCAAATTTTATGGCGTGTACTTTCCCATGGTCTATCTATGGAAACATTTGCAAGCACGCTATAAAGGTTGATTGGTTATATTTCTCCTCAAGGGATTCAAATACGTTATTGGATAATGTTGCAACACCTTCTTCATACAATGCTCATCCTGAGATAAGTATAGATGAACCAAGCCATGATGTAGATGCTAAAAATGCTATTATAGCTACTAACAATGTTGATAATGATGTTGATGCACTCCAATTAGCTAGATAGGATTTGTTCGGTTATTTGAGTTGATTGAAAATAGTCCTCCTATCACTTTGAGAAAAACTAAACAGATTATTGGTCTTGTTAAAATAATGTTGGATGCGGCCAATAATATTTCTCTTTTGGATTATGACTTCACCCTTGGATTGGGTGCATATGAGTCATCTTTGAAGAGAAAGAATATTTTTATTAGCCCTAAAAAGAAAAACAAAAAAAGAAAAAAAAATAGCGTCTTGGATATTGATATGAATGTTCATGCATCAGAATATGAACCATATAGGTTTTAGTACCTCAATAAGAGGGGGCATCCTCAATCCAAAAATGCATCCTCTATTGGCCTAGGTGAGTTTCATAGAATAGGACGGTGCATGTGCTTAACATAGTGTATTTAGATGGCCTCTTTTTTATTAACTTACGGTGTATGAATGTTTATAGAGGTACAACAATCCACTTCTATGGATCATTCAATCCAAGGACTTTCTTGGACATAACATCATTTTAGTTTCCCTATCAATCCAGGTACCCTTCATGGTACTCTTCGGTATACTCCCTATTGATGCTTCTTTATGTTCCCTATTGATTTTTTTTTGCTTACATTGTATGAATGTTTACATAGGTACAACAGTCCACTTCTATGGATCATTCAATCCAAGGAATTTCCTGTATGCATCATCATTCAAGCTTCCCTATCAATCCAAGTACCCTTCATCGTACTCTTCGGTAAAATCCCTATTGATGTTTTGTTTTTACTTACAGTGTATGAATGCTTACAGACATACAATAGTCCACTTCTATGTATCATTCAATCCAAGGAATTTCCTTGATGCATCATCATTCTGGTTTCCCTATCAATCTAGGTACCCTTCATGGTACTCTTTGGTATAATCCCTATTGACATTTCTCTAGGTTCAGTATTGATGTTTTTTTTACTTACAGTGTATGAATGTTTACAAAGGTACAACAATCCACTTATATGGATCATTCAATCCAAGGACTTTCCTGGATGCATCATCATTTTGGTTTCCCTATTATTCCAGGTACCCTTCATGGTACTCTTCAGTATACTCCCTATTGATGTTTCTCTAGGTTCCCTACTGATGTTTTTTTAAACTTATGGTGTATGAATGTCTGTAGAGGTACACAAATCCACTTCTATGGATCTTTTAATCCAAAAAATTGTCCAGATGCAACATCATTCTAGTTTCCCTATCAATCTAGGTACCCTTCATGGTACTCTTTGGTATAATCCCTATCGATGTTTCTCTAGTTTCCCTATTGATGTTTTCTTTTTCACTTACAGTGTATGAATGTTTTTAGAGGTACAACAGTCAAATTCTATGGATCATTCAGTCCAAGGACTTTCCTAGATGCAACATCATTCAGGTTTCATTGAAAGAATATCCCCAAGAGGAACATGAGGTAACATTGAAAGAAGATCCCCAAGAAGAGCTTGATGAGTAGAATGCGAGGATTATTACAGCAATAAGTGTGAAAATCCTCACAGCAGATCTAAGAGCTGATATATACCTCACAAGAAAGATTAAGATTAAGCAGGAAAATAGAAGAAGAGTGGTCAATGCAGTGTAAAGGAGCAACATAATTATGATATAGTAGAACTCAGATAGAAGCAGAATAATATCACACACTAATTCATTAATCATAATATGAACAATAAATAATACAATGGTGGATAGGATTCGAATGCCAAGGTGGACATTCGAATTAGCCTGCATGCACTGATCAAAAGATCAATGGAGTGTCATCAAAGCACAACTAGGAGTCCTGATCATCATCAGTGGAGTCATCAATGCACAAGTAACTGTCAACCAGGTCTCAAATTGAGTCTAACTGAGTGTGGTAGGTGTAACTGGCACATGGAAGCACTAATGTAGTGAAGGAGGCTTAGTGGAGGGTGCATGAGGAGCTAACTGGAGTCAGAATAGGTAGTCTAGTCTCACTGGAGGTCCATCGGAGTGATACAATCAGTTGAGGAGTCAATCTAGCCTTAAATCAAGGAAAGATCTAAAGATAACTCAACTAACTAAAGTGAAACTAAGTGGTAGGTGAGAGAGGGCACCTTTCACAAGTGGTAAGTTAAAGGAGGGCACACTAAGCTCTAGGAGGGATAAAACTGATCAAAAAGAAGCTCTCGGGGCTAGCTAAATGAGGACTAGGTGCTAGGACTGATGACTGGGATGCATGGTATTTGCATGCATGCATGCAATTTCATGACTACATGCAAAAATGCATGCATGAATGAAAATGAAAAAATGGGGAATGTTGTTAGGACTAGGATGGAGGATAGGAAAATCCCAACAATAAGTAGCTTAATGAGTGTGAGGGTTATATGTTTAAGTTATGTTCATTTCCATCACTTCTAAGTTGCAATTTACGACTAGATGAATTTGGCACAGTCTAATTGATCCAGGACCTGTATAAAACTTGGTTTATCTTTTAGAAATTGAAAGAGGATCCTTACTTATGGTTTCATTATACTCCATTTGGAATTAAAAAATCATTATAAATGATTTAATGAACGTCCTATTCCCCCAAATATCACTAATATGAAAGACCTTATCTCAAGCCAAACATAACTACCACACTTATGATAAGGTATTTTATGTGTTGTTCCAAGCATTCATTCAATGATGTCTTCTCTCCTAGATTTGGTGTTAAATGACTATTGGAATCAGAGCATATACAATTTGTCATGAATGTGTTGTATAATTGCAATATAAGGTAGTTGATAGAGGTCTTGTTTGGATGCGTAGTTAAAAAAATACCAACATATGGTTTTTGGCACTTGAATTATGTACCCAATAAATCTTGTTTATAGTCTTGGGAAAATTGTTTGTTGATGTATATGTAACTTCGGAATGTATTTCATATATATATATTTGTTGTAATCCTATAGAGATGTATTATTCCTCTATACGGAAGTGTCGTCATTTGTATTGACAAGTGTCGCAAGTGTGTTAACTTGCCGATGGGTTATTAGATAACCTTATAAGGGGTCGGCCCGGATTAATGTAACATGAGGTTATTGTGCTAATATAGACAAGTTGGCCCCATAAGTTTATTGGGCAGTCAGGACACGTATAAATAGAGATCTCCCGATCTCTATTTTGATCACTTAATAACTCACACTTCCTTCACTCGGAAAGTGGTGCACATGTGAGGAGGAGGATCGGCTACTAGGAGGAGTCTATCTCTATTTACTTTGGTTGTACTTTGGTTATATCATTACTCTATCTATCTCTGAGGAAGTTGTGGGGTTTTTCACCTTAGGGTTTTCCCCATGGAAACTCTGTGTGTCTATTGTCTCTTATGTTTGCTTCTTGTGATGATTGACATGCTTGCTATGATTAATATGCATTGATATAGTGTACATGTTATTCTCTCAATAAAGATCCTAGAGTATCTTGAATTAATGCTAAAAAATTAACATGGTATTAGAGCTAACCTGAGAAGAAGACATTGTGCAGTGACAGAAACCAGTGTTTCTTGTTTATTGGGTTTATCTCCACAGATTTTGGAAAAGTAATATGATAGATTGACTCTCCTCGGGAAGGTGAATTTATCTGTCCAATCGGAATTCAATTCTGAGCACTTTCAGTTTTGGCCCTAAACATTAGGGTTTCCTAAAAAATAGGAATTTCTGAAATCTCAAGACACAGCTGAAAGCTCCTTGGAAAAATCGAAGTTTAGAGATTTGGATCAAGATTTTTGGCTGGGTAAAAATCCGGGAAACTCAAACCCTAATTCAGGGTCCTCCTTAGTGAATCCAGAAAGACTAAAACGCATTTTTGAAGGGTGAAACTCTGCAGAACTCAAATTCTGAGTATACCGGGATGATTAGCTCATCAAGGTGCATCTTTCTATCCTTTCAGAAAGTTGAAATTCACATTTTGAATTTTTAGGGTTTCTGTGACAAACCCTAATCTGGGACCAGATCCAGTTTTCAGCAAATCAAGTGGTAAGACCTAAATCTTTTATCTTTCCATTTGAAGTATTATTTAAAGATGTCTCACCACACCAAGCTTGAGGATAAGCTTGAAGGGGCTGATAACTTCCGAGCCTGGAAGTATAGGATTGGGTTAATCCTGGAAGAAAATGAATTGGATACATATATCAGTTTTGAAGTCCCCATCCCAGAGGATGAAGAAGCTAAAGCATTGCATAAGAAGAACTTGGTCAAGGAAAAGAGAATCATTGTTGATTCTATCAAATACAATCTCATACCACATGTGTCATCTCTGAAGACACCCAATGAGATGTTTGACTCTTTGACCAAGCTATTTGAAGGGAAGAACATAAATCGGAAGATGACTCTACAGAACCAATTGAAAGGGGTCAAGCTGTTGAATGGAGAGACCATTCAATCTTATTTCTCCAAGGTCTCTTAGATCAAGGAACAACTTGAAGTTGTCGATGAAGTAGTAGATAATGGTGAAGTGGTTATGACCACTCTGAATGGCCTACCTAGGTCATGGGATTCCTTTATTCAAGGAATCTGTGCAAGAAAGAAATTGATCTCGTTCAGTAGACTATGGGAGGAATGTTCTCAAGAAGAAGCTAGGCTGGTGGCCCGAGAAGAAAAGATCGGAAATGAAGATCAAGCCCTCACAGCACACACCAAGAAAGGAAGGTCAAAGAGGGAGCACTCTCATGCCAAGAAATCTTCACACCACCATCAACATAAATATAAGAAAGATCTCAGATGCTTCACATGTAATGAGAAGGGTCATTTTGATTCAAAATGTCCTAAGAACAAATAGAACAACAACAACAATTTCAACAAAAAGAAGAAGGGTAGCAGGAAGAGATATCATGCTCATGCTGCTGAAGATGATGAACCACCCAAGAAGAAGGCTAGAGAAGAAAGTGATGATGATGACTCATCAAGCGAAGAAGAGTATGTTCTAATCTCTCCTCTCACAGGTACTATCTCTCATGGTTGTAATGATAGGCTTATTCACAGTGGGGATTCAAAGCACATGACTAGGTTTAAAGAATCCTTTTCTAATCTATTTGAACATGAGTCACCCCATAAGGTGAAACTTGGGGATGACTACCAATACCCTATCAAAGGAAGTGGTGAGGCCTCCTACAATCTAGACTCTGGAAATTCTTTGAAGATGAAAGAAGTTTTATATGTACCTAGGTTCAAGAAGAACCTACTCTCCATATATGCTTTGGATGCAAAGGAATGAGGGTTGCATTTGTAGATGGCCAAGTTCTAATGTGGCCAAAAGGTAAAACTATTGATGATGCAGTAGTGATTGGAGAGCAAGAGGGAGGATTGTATAAATTGAAGGGATAGCTTGAACATGCCATGGTGCATGATTCCATGGAGCCAAGTGAACTTTGGCAAAGAAGACTTGCACATATGCTTTATAGAGCATTACCAATTGCAAGTAAGGATGTAGAAGGTCTTCCTGAAATCAAGACCAAGAATGAAAGTGTTTGCAAAGGATGTGCAAAAGGAAAGAACATAAACAAGGCATTTCCAAGAAGTGAAAGCAAGGCAAAAAGTATATTGGAAATTATCCACTCCGATGTATGTGGTTCGATGTCATCTAGTTCTCTGAGTGGGTATGTTTACCATGCCTCTTTCATTGATGACTTCTCCAGGAAGACTTGGGTTTACTTCTTGAAGAACAAAGATGAAGTGTTTGATAAGTTCAAGGAATTCAAAACCTTGATGGAGAACCAAACTAATAAGAAGATCAAAACATTCAGATCCAACAATGGTGGAGAATTCACTTCAGGTGACTTCAAGAAGTTATGTAGTGATTCAGGGATTAAGAGGGAGTTGACTGCTCCTTACAATCCACAATAGAATGGAGTTGCAGAAAGAAAGAATCGAAAAATCATGGAAGCTGCAAGGGAAATGCTGCATGACCAGGATCTACCTATGAATCTATGGGCAGAAGCAGCTAGGACAGCTGTATATGTGCAGAACAGAACACCCCATAAGATATTGGACAACAAGACACCATAAGAGGTCTTCTTTGGTAAGAAACCTGAAGTTAGCCATCTCAGAATATTTGGTTGTCCAGTATACACTCATGTCCCAAAGGAAAAGAGGACCAAGCTAGATCCTTCAGGAAAGAAGGGTATCTTTGTGGGTTACAGTGAAAGCTCGAAGGCATACAGAATATACTTTCCAGGGTTCAAGAAGATTGATGTCAGTAGGGATGTGACATTTGATGAAAACTCATCATTCATCGAATCAAGGAAGACACTTGTTGAAGATTATGAAGAACCTAAGGAAACTAGATTTCAAGACACTACTATGACTAAAGCAATTCTAGATACAGATCATGAAATTGAAGATCCGCAAGAACCTGTAGATCCACCCCATGAGAATAAATCTCACAAGAGGAAACCTGCATGGGCTAGAGAGCTCATTCAAGATGTAGAAAGATATGGCATTCCAGAAGAAGAACACAGAGCAAAGAAGAGAACTACATCTCATACCAGCTATGTTGCTTTACTCTGTGATATCATGAACAAAGAACCTTCCAATTATGAAGAAGCAGCAGAAAAGAAAGAATGGAAGGATGCCATGGTCGAAGAATACCAATCAATAATGAAGAATGATGTTTGGGATGTTGTCCCAAGACATGAAGGGAAGTCTATTGTGACTTCCAAATGGATCTACAAGATCAATCATGCTGCAGATGGCAGCATAGAGAAATACAAGGCAATATTCGTAGCTTGTGGCTTCTCTCAGAAAGAGGGAATAGATTATGAAGAAACTTTTGCTCCTGTAGCTAGGTACACTTTTGTTAACACCCAAATTGAACCCAGGTTGTAAGAAGGGTAATTCGGGGTAACCACTAACCAATATTTTGACTGATGTTACTGACCGAACACAGTCTGAGAGGGCTCTCTCAATAAACTAATGAAAAAAATGGAAATAATCAAGGGCATCAATCAATGAAAAGGAACACCAGCATTCATTCTTTAGGATGTTTTATTAAAACATATACAGAAGGTCATATTTTTGTAGGACAAAATATACTCATGTAAACCATTGGTTGGAGAACAACAGGGATCTATGTTGGACAATGGAGTCAATTCAAGTATAACATAAACATTATTATCAAATGCTTAGCAGATACATCCACACAGAGGCAAGGTAGCAACCAGCTAGTAGTCAAAGTGATTTAATTGGCAAAACAAAAGAAAGATGAACAATCCATTGATATAAGGCATACACAGATGAATCCTATACCAACTTTAGCAGAAATATTTTGTGAAATACTTGGTAAGAAATGAACAAGGCATAATTTCTATGAATCTCATTCAGATACTACACTGAACCAAGTACGAAGGACAATTAACAATATGGATTAACAAAGGAAAGAAACACATATCACATAGGAAAAAGAAGAAACAGACTACAAGACCGATTACACAAGAATCTCTGAAAAATGCATGTAAGCTTCTGACAACTTTATTCAAAAATATGTCTCGGAATAATAATAGTGGACAAAATATGTGAAGCTCCAAAAAGTTCTCAACCCTTTTCCATTTGAAAATAATGGAACTTATAGTGGCCTGGAGTCTCACACTCGGCCCATTTGAAACAAAAAATAGTTACTATATAGGGACACCTCATTTAATCCAAAAAATTCAGAAATATTACATATGCGTCATGCTCCAAACAGACTGATTAAGACAAGGAACGAAATATCATAGACAGAAGGCTGTCCTAACCCTAGGTTCACAAATGACCTTGCGAGTTAAAGAAATATTCTACTTTCAATGAGATGTCATTCTGTGATGCGTCATCTAGAAGGATAGGTGTCACTTCTTCAGTAGAGATTATAAAATCGTGAACCATTTCTGCACCCAATTGGCCGCCTCGCTTGATTTCGGGAACCTCCTTCTTCTTCCATCGTCCGACTCCTTTGGACGCTTGTTTCCTATCAGGCTTCTCATCTTCACTGGCAGAGCTGGATTCCATGAGATCAAATACCACAAGAGATGGAGGGATAAGCTTTTCCTCTACCTCAGTCCACGTTTGTTCTGGCATGAACACTACTTCGGACTCCCTCCCTTTCTCCATGAGCCAATCCTAACAGAAAAATGGTTGAACCTCTAGGTACACCATCCTTCCCAAATACTAACTTCAAATAAAGGACGTGAAAGACATCATTAGAGAAATTTTGAGGTCAAAAAAGGGCCTCAAAACAAAGAAAATGTACTATAAAAAATAACCAATCACATTCTAGTAGATGACATCATCCCCCTTGGTGAGGTGGCATTGCATGAGTTAAGAATGCTTATTTGTCAAATTTTCTATGGTGGATGAAAACACATAGTTAACCAAGGTAGTGGTGTAAGTACTTTTAAGTCATAAAGTAAAGTACTCATAATGATAGTCTTTTCATAAAATAATATTATTGTCATTTTCAAGTAAAGTACTTATAATGAATGTATTTTCACACTTTCTCATAAAATAATATTATTGTCATTTTCAAGTGAAGTACTCTTAATTCATAAAGAAAGTCCTTTCACATTTTTTTATAAAATAATATATTATCATTTTTATATTTTTAATTTTAAAATATATATTTACTCCATTCTATTTAATAACATAATGTCAAACTAATAAAAAATAATAATAGATTTAATAAATAATAATAATAATAATAATAATGCAATGTGGAATATAATAATATTATTAATATTTTACATGTAAATAAATTCTCAATTAAATTACATTATATTAAATTCATGAGAAAATTACTAAATATAAAAGGTTAACATAAAATTTAAAAAATAGCTCTTAAAAATATTTTTTATTATTTAATTTCATTTGCAAGTTCAAGACAAATAAATGCTAAAGGACAATAAATTTTTGGGAATTTATAATGAATCTTAGTCACATCAATATAGACTTATTTTATTAATTTTATTTCTAGTGAATTTTGAAAAGCAACTCAACCATGGTTATTTATATTGTGCATAGAAAATAGTGTGGGAGGTGACTTGTCATATATACCTACCCCATAAAACCCCAAATTCATAATATTTTAATATATATCATATTTTTGTAGTACATCTCTTAGGAGGCCCATTTTTGACCTCAAAATCTCTCTAATGATCCATAATTGTTGTGATGACGACAGTGTATATATGTGGTTATAATTGCCATGATAGCTCTATCGGATTTCCTCAATCAAGTAACCATGATGCCCAAGGTTTGAGACGACCTTCAACATGCTCAGCAACGATTTATCAGATAGATGGCGTAACCAATGATGATGCAGAGGTACCTTCCATCATACCGGTAATCCTCTGGGATAACAATCAAAGACCCCCTTTGCTGGTCTATCTTTTTGACATCCCTCACATGACAATACTTAACCTCACGTTTCTCGCACACTTCGAAAGACATGGGTCATCTCACCTTCAAAACCACTTGGGTCGCATGTTGTTCGGCACAAGTGATTTTCCTTTTTTACCGCCTCCTTTGCTGGTTTCTCCAACCTTTACACGTTTACCGACATCTTGATCATAAGCATCCCGCACCTTTAGGATGCTCATAATCCTCATCAAACTTCTTTCTTTCATCCTAGTATGGCTGGGGTCACTGTCTTCTTCGCCCACTTGTTCCAATTTCTTCACTTTGTTCGGAGTCGGGGCCAGAAAATCATTAGTACCCAGGGAAACTGTTACCTGTGGGTGGATACTTTTGGTCAGGTATTCTCCCATATCAGGGTTTGGTATCGACCCACCTACACTCTCCGACAGACCAACCGTTACTTTGGACGCTCAACAGGTTGTGGGAACTATCTCTAATGTCCAAGTTAGGTCCGAGGCAGGCAGCTAAAAAGGTCCACCGACCTTTGGATGGATTTTGGCGAAACAAGGCAACCCTTGACATTGTTGGAGAGACCTTTAGGCATAAGAGGTCGAGGTCCTGAAGGATAGATTCTTCGCAAACCAGTCTGGCTTAGGTCGAAAATGATACAGGGTCTCCGAGGCCCTCTCTGTTAGGATGCGACCACAAGACTTTCATGTTTCGGCCAAACTGCTTGGTGACCAACCATCAAGCTCCTATACCAGGGCTAGAACCTCATTCTCTAGGAAAAACCCCTTATGCTCAGACAGGTTTTGGAAAGAATAAAAATGTAAACTTTGACGGGTGTTTTCACATATATAACCATGCCTCCATAACTTCCGCTCACCTTCGCCAGCTTTCCCCCTTTCCCGTCCGTTGATCTGCTAGGAATTGTTTCTTGTTCGTTGATCCGATCCCTCATTTCATTTTTTTTTATTTGACATCTTTTCATCTCCACCATAGGATCGTCTATTGGCTTTAAATCTTAGTCGTCCATCGTATCTAACATCTTATAAGGGTATGGTGGTATCGCTATCCGACCTCTGGTTTTAGGTCACCACTTTATCTTCTTCGCGAGGTGCTCAGGTGGTGACACCTGGCAGATGGTATGCACCCTCGCAACCACCTTCTCTGCTTATCTGGGGTGCTCTTTCACCCTACGACGATCATCGAGGAGCATTGATATTTTCCTGTAACGCATCTACGGCGGGGAGCTATCCAAGTGTCTAGTTTATAGCACTCTCACCGATAGATCCCACTATGTTATCAACCTTGTATCTCTTATATCCGCCAGCCGTAGATCTGATCCCTTTTGTCATGATCCATTGATCTACCCTGACCTCCATGCTGATGTGACAACTTGTCCTTCGTACCATTAGATATCTGACCATGCAACCTACGTCATTGATCTTCTACCCTGCTTTCCTGCTGCGATGGTATCGCAAGCCTTCTGGCAGTTTTCACTTACCACCGAAATGTCCATCGGAGGGTTCCTTTGGCTGCCACCTGTCCGGGAGGTTTATCTCTCGTGACCACCCTCCTGTGCTCTTTTCTGCGCAACTTCACGATGCGAGTGCGATCGGGAGCCGTGGATCTCTTTTGCGCACCTAATCAACGGTTGGGACTTGTTTGAGCTTTAATTTTCATTTTATTTTCTTTCGGACTATAGATTATTGGCTTTTTACCCATTTTTGATTATTTGGGCTAGCTCCTTATGCCTAAAGTGCCCAAACCCTTTATTTTTCTCATTATCTCCTTCCCAATTGAGCTGATTCTTGGCCTTAGCAACCTGGACATGACTATGGAGGGGGGTTTAACCATCTCTTCAAGGAATTCACCAGTGGAGTCAGTCCTTCCCTTCATCTTTGTGCAAAAAATTTATAGGTGCCAACAAATTCCATCAGAACAGTACTTTCTCTGGCTACAGTGATGAAATGGAAGACACACAAGATGGATGTCAAGATTGCTTTCTTGAATGGTGTAGTTGAAGAGGAAGTGTATGTGGAGAAGCCACTCGGTTTTGAGACACATGATAGGAAGTCATATGTGTGCAGGTTGAAGAAAGCCTTGTATGGCTTAAAGCAAGCTCCTAGGACTTGGTATGGTAGGATGGACAGTTTCCTATCTAGTTTGGGCTTTACCAAGAGTAAAGCGGATTCCAACCTTTACTACAAGGTTGAGGAAGGAAATCCTGTGATACTACTCCTGTATATCAAGAACCTATGTCAAGATCCCTTACTATATCAAGAACCTATGTCACCACCTTTTGATGTAGGTGTTCCTGATTTAAGTAGCGATAGCGATGAAGAAGATTATGAGACTCTGTCTGCCTGCATGCAATTCCCTAAGGAGAAAGAGAAGAAAGTTCCCGAGGAACTGGCTGACCGTGACGACGATGTTATATGAGATTTTATAATCAACCAAGAACCTGATGTCCCTCCGACTTCTTCTGAAGTAGATCCTTTAATGGATTTTTCCATTTTTGAGAATATAGCTCCTGATCTAGAAGTCCCCACAGATTCTCTACAAGGAAAACCACCTGTTGCTGATAATCAGGAATTTGGGATTGAATTTTTGTTGTGCCGTGAAGATCTCTTTGATTAAAGGATGAATATTTAGATAACCATCCCGAGAGCTGACAAGAATCATGTAAAACAAGAAATGGCAGGATTTCTTGGATCAATAGTTTGATCCGATTTTGTAATTCCTATTTTGGGGAATCTCTATCTTTCGATTCTACTGTAATTTCCTATTTAAAGAGTCGGACCTCTCATAGTTAGGGGTTGGTAATTGTGGAGTTTCAAGTCAGCAGGAGACAGGACTGGAGATACTCTGTTTAGTAGAGCTTTTTGTAATTTCTGTACAAGACCTCTTTTAATACAGTAAAGTTATCTTCTGATCTATCTTCTAATATTCCTCAAATTTCTTTGAGAATTTCTGATTTTATACTTCAGATTGTCATCTACAATGCATGATACCTTTTGCATATGTCTAAGTGTATGGATCTATTATATTGGTTTCCATGTATGATGGATTTATGCTAGAAAGTGTTTTATTGAGTTTATTCAATTTAAATACTTTATTTATCGATTTCTGCAAGTGATTCACAGCACAATAATCATTGTTAATTTTTCAATTAGCAAAAATGGTTATAGATTTATCTTGAACAAGCTTAAGCACTTGAATTATTGTCTCTTAATTTTCATTAATTGATAGTGATTTAAGTTAATAAATGAAACAACTAAAAGCATTTCTGTGAAAGGTTGTAATTTACTTATTCATCACACCTCAGGGTTAATCTGCACAACATCAAGCTTTCTTATTAGAATAGGACTAACTTGGATTAGTTTCCTCTTCTGAAATAGGTTAGGTTAGCTTAGGTTTATCATTTTTCACACCCTTGTTTTCCTTGACTAGAAAAATGACCTAATTGGTCAAAACACCAACTCTTAGAGTGCCAACGGAGGCTGAATATCCATGGGGGATTACCATACCAAACAGGTTAGGGATAGAACTGCCCTTGCACAGGGTCTTTCGAACCCTTTCAACTTGGGTTTTCTTCCTCTGTTGGGAGCCTTGAAACTATTCCAACACCTTTGCATCTAACCTGCACAACTGAGGCCTCAACAGTCCCTGAAGGCCTTTTGGAGGTGAGACAGAACGAGCCATAGAATGAAGACCGTGGCTCCGATCGACGAACCGTAGACTCTGTTGGATTCAGGACATCCGGATAGTGCTAGGGGTGCCCCTCTCCTCCGGTCTCGTGGCTTCAATGTCACCTTGTAGGTCCATCTTGTAAACTAGGGTTTTGCTAAGTGAGGGAGTGTACAATTTTTGCACAATGGGGTCAAATTTGCAAAATCGTCCATGGTGGCACTTGTGGTGATATTGATGATGATGGTGATGATGATGGTGATGATGATGGTGATGGTGATGAAGATGATGATGAGGATGGTGATGATGATGGAGATGGTGATGAGGGACCTAGAGATGACAATGATGATGAAGATGGTGATGATGATGATGGCAATGGTGATGAAGATGATGATGACTATGATGATGAAGATGGAGATGGTGATGAGGGACCTCCAAAAACTCAAGCATTAACATGGGTGAGGTAGGTCTAACTAGTGTTACTCAATTAGATGATGAAGTAGCTCAAGACAATATGGAAGTTGCTGCATCAAATGAACCACATACATATTCCCTAAAAGCGATTCAAAATGACACTATTGAATTGAATATGATTGAAGGTTGTCAAGTGGAAAGAAGGCTCAATGAACAAATGACATGATGATGGTGATGATGATGATGATGATGATGATGGAGATGTTGATGAGGAGCCTAGAGATGGTGATGATGATGAATATGGTGACATTGATGATGATGGTGATGGTGATGAAGTTGATGGTGATGGTGATGGTGATGATATCAATGGTGATGATGATGATGGAGATGTTGATGAGGATCCTAGAAATGGTGATGATGATGAAGATGGTGATGATGATGAAGATGGTGAAGTTGATGGTGATGGTGATGGTGATGATGAAGATGGCGATGGTTCGGTCTCGCATCCAAAAGATGGAGATGGTGATGATGATGAAGATGGTGATGATGATGAAGATGGTGATGTTGATGATGATGGTGATGGTGAAGATGGTGATGGTGATGATGAAGATGGTGATGGTTCTGTCTCGCATCCAAAAGATGGAGATGGTGATGATGAAGATGGTGATGGTTCTGTCTTGTGTCCAAAATATGGAGATGGTGATGATGATGAAGATGGTGACGTTGCTGATGATAGTGATGGCGGTGAAGTTGATGGTGATGGTGATGGTGATGATGAAGATGGTGATGGTTCTGTCTCACATCGAAAAGATAGAGATGGTGATGATGATGAATATGGTGATGATCATGAAGATGGTGACGTTGATGATGATGGTGATGGTGGTGAAGTTGATGGTGATGGTAATGGTGATGGCGATCATGATGAAGATGGTGATGATGATGAAGGCATTGATGATGATGGCGATGGTGATGAAGAAGATGATGAAGATGATGAAGATCGTGATGATGATGGACACGGTGATGAGGGACCTACAGATGACAATGATGATGGTGATGGTGATGGTGATGATGATGATGAAGGCGTTGATGATGATGAAAATGGTGATGAAGATGATGATGAAGATGATGAAGATCGTGATGATGATGGACACGGTGATGAGGGACCTACAGATGACAATGATGATGAAGATGGTGATGATGATGAAGGCGTTGATAATGATAGCGATGGTGATGAGGGACCTAGAGATGACAATGATGATGAAGATGGTGATGAGGGTCTTAGAGATGACAATGATGATGAAGATGGTGATGGTGATGGTGATGATGATGAAGGCATTGATGATGATGGCGATGGTGATGAAGATGATGATGATGATGATGATCAAGATGATGATGATGATGGAGATGTTGATGATGATGAAGATGATGATGATGTTGATGATGATGAAGATAATGAAGATGATGGAGATGTTGATGAGGAACCTAGAGATGACAATGATGATGAAGATGGTGATGATGATGATGACGGTGATGATGATGAAGACGTTGATAATGATGAAGATGGTGATGTACATTGCATATTAATGGTATGGATTGGTCTAAGGTGGTGCTCTCAAATAGCTATTTCATTATGAAATTTTAACAAGACATGAATTAAATTTAAGATGTAAGTGTATTGTTAAATATAGTGAGCATTGAGCATGGGGAACACAATCTATGAATATGTGTATTGTTAAATATAATTTGGTTGGGTGAATCCAATAACCAACATAATCAACATAATATAATATTTTGGGGGGTTGGGGATATACCTCAAGGTACCCAAAGAATGAAAAACGTTTGGGTGGCCGCAAAATCAAGAGAACTAAAAATGTTGAAGAGGACATGTGGGGTGGGAAGTCAACCTCCAAAAACTCAAGCTTTGACATGAGTAATGAGTGAGGTAGGTCTAAAGCAACTTCTTTTGTGGAGTGATGTTGCATTTTGAAGTTCCTTTGGTCATTGTGTTCTAGTTGCATTGTTGGTTTTGGCTATTCATTCCCAATGTTAAGAGTTTTTTTTTTCTTTAACTTGTGTGCAGAGCTCTAGGCATTCATCTAAAATTTTCCCAATCTATCTATCCAAGTTCATTCTACCTTCAAATGAATTTTGACCTCAAATTTCAATCTTCTTCTATGGTCATGTATTATTTATCTCAGGGAATTTATTTATATCCAATGTATTTGACTCTAAGAGCCTCTCATGTGTTATTATAAAAAATCAAGACTCCCTCAACCCCCAAACATGCCCTTTCAAAGAATTTTTTATCTTTGAGTGTGGTATGGGTGCCAACATGAGGTTTTGTCTACTAAGGATGGATCTTGGCATCTTAACCATGGTTGAGGTGATGACAATGAGGTTCATATGACTCCAATGAATCTTCCATGGATCATGGGGTAAAATGATCTCTCAAGTATTATTGCATGTGAACTTGCACGTACCAAGCTACAACAAATATTTCACAGGAGTGGATTTGTCTATGTGAATAGATAAGTGAAAAGCTTTTAGCAACAAGACGTATCAATTTTAACTTGGAAGTATGGGAAATGTTCAAAGTGGGATTGAGAGGCTTGATAGTGAATGTAGTAGTGGGCATGGTATTGGTGAGAATGATGTCATGATAGTGGAATTAAACATTAAGATGGTGACCCTAGAGCTTGGATCCTAGCCTACAAACATGAGAGCCTAGCCTAAAAACCCTAGTTGGTAGCGTAAAACCTAGTTTGTATTCTAATCACAATGAAACCCTATTATGTAGCCTAAGATTAGCCCTAAATTATAATACATATAAAGATTGAATCATTTTCATTGTACATATATATTCATGTGCATACATTTGAATCCAAATCACTATACACATATATGCATAGTTTCTCATCTATATAGCAAGGGTGCATACAACTAGAAAACCATTGTACCTAGCACCGGATACCTAATTTAGAAACCTAATGGTTTGAAAAGGTTGTACCATGAATATTTTTATATGGTGGATATGCACACCTATGGCAACCTTCTCAATGGATGGAAAACCTAATATTATCATAACATTAGTAAAGCTTGGTCCAACATGTAGTAATGCTTACATGTTCTAGTGTTGATGACACACTAATGGATGCATGCAACTTGCTGAGGGTGTATTTGTGACTCCATTGATGTAATGCACTTGTCCTAAATGTCTTTAACAAGTTTCTGAGTGTCCAATAGATGAATTATGATGTCCTAATACCCCTCAATCCCTTCCAGACAAAATTCGACAGCATTTGGGGTATTGGGGTAAGAATTCAGTGTGTTCAGGTGGATATGGCCTCAAAAATACACCTCATAGTAGTCATTTATTGCGCCGAGAGGCGCTCTACAGCCCAATATGGGGGAGATCTTGTTAGTCGAGTGTTTGTCGAGTTTGTCGAGTAACAAAATAATACAAAGTAAAAAAAGTAAAAAGTAATAAATATTATGTCGGCCATAAACAAAAAAGAATAATACAAAGTAAAAAGTAAAGATGAGACTTAAACTAGAGACTTTAGAGCTTAGGATTAGGTGGTAAATATTATGTTGGACATAAACAAAAAATAATAATACAAAGTAAAAAGTAAATATGAGACTTAAACTAGAGACTTTAGAGCTTAGGATTAGGTGGTAAATATTATGTCGGCCATAAAACAAAAGAATAATACAAAGTAAAAAGTAAATATGAGACTTAAACTAGAGGCTTTACTTTTTACTTTTAATACAAAGTAAAAAGTAAATATGAGACTTTAGAGTGTTTGTCCAGTAACAAAATAATATAAAGTAAACAAAAATAATAATAATAAGTAAAAAGTAATAAATATTATGTCGGCCATAAACAAAAAATAATAATACAAAGTAAAAAGTAAATATGAGACTTAAACTAGAGACTTTAGAGCTTAGGATTAGGTGGCTCAGGTATTGCACTCGAGGAGCTATTCAAGGAGAGGTTTGCACCTCGGGAGATTTGATCCCTCTCGGTGCTTGATAGAGCCTAGGATTTGGATCTAGGCTGGTTGTAATGTCAACTATACATGTGTTTAATTCAACGTGTCTACATAAAATTAGATCGCTATCACATAATGATAAATTAAGGAAGTCCTAATTGTAAATGGTAGTGGATGTGATGGTCATCAAATCAAAGGTGAATATCCGTGAGTGAGAATAAATGAGCTAGTTATACATCATGCTCAAGATTGTCCTATTTGTATGGTGACAATTGATTAAGAAGTGATTCCATAACTTGGCTATTAATTTGTTGCATGATCTTAAGTGGACGAAATGGTCAAAATAAATACTAGTGACGACATTTCATTATGTAGAGTATGGAAATTTTGGATCTCATTATGTAGAACTATTTAAAATCATGTTGGATCTCATTTTAACCTTTTGACAACAATGTACATTTTCTGATTTTAAGTATTTTTTTCCTAGTACTCAAGTTCCCAATATACGTCTTATGTGCCATGAGGTGTGATTTGTGCATCCATTTATTCTGTTTGTTTTTAGATTAATTCTCACACATGATTTTGTTTGACTTAGCCTATGTTTACAATGTTTTCTTAACATAGATACCATTAGAAGCTTTTACATGTGGAAAGATAAACCAAGCTGAACTATGATATCCAACTTCTCTTCTAAGATCTAGGTGAAACCCAAATTTAGACAACATCACATCATGATACACACAACATGACATAACAAAATTAGACAATGAGATATATAAATCACATAACTGAAAATCCATGTACATCAAGGCGACAAAACTAATCCAAACATATACAATTCCTAGCAAATAGTGGAACATCGTTCCCAATGTACATACAATGGAAACTCGTGCCCTATAGAAAATGCGACAACTCATGCCGTGGATCCAAATACATGGAAACTCGTGCCGTATATACAAAGTAAATGGAAACTAGTGCACAAAAGTGCCACATCATAGGTAATGTACATAGCATGGTGTGTCAAGCATTGTGACCACCCCCGTCACTCCTAGGCGCATCTCCAAAGTCAATCTTCCTACTCTTAGAGCTATCGGTGCCTTGGGTTTTGCTCCGTCTAGGAGTAGACCATCTCTCCAGGCACTAGAACAAATGATATAAGATATCGTCATTTTCAAGCATTTGCAACATTTACCACATTTATAAAACAAATATAAAATTCAAATCTTAAATAAATCACCTGTGATGTGAGTGGGAAACGTGAGGCAGGTGTCATGGATCTACGGAGCCTCTCAATAATTCCAGCCTACAACATTTACAACAATCATTTCATTGAAAAGTAATAATTGCTTAAATTAATTTTTGTTAATGCATCAAAATATTTTCATAAATTGTCTTGATTCTCACTACGAACACCTCTAACGATGGACATGGTTGGGCTTCTGGGCTAGTAGGTGGAGCAGATGGCTGGACAACCAACTCCGATGCAGTCATGGGGGGGGCACAGATGTAGTGGCAGCCACTATAGGTGCAACCACTGGAGGTACAGATGAGGGTACTAGGAGAGTAGATGCCACAATAGTGGCGAGAAGTGGGGATGATATGGTGGGAGAAGACATGGTGGTATGGGGTGAAGGATGATGTCGTGGATGATGAACCCCTGTCGGTTGTACGATAGAGGGTATCGAATGAAAAGGACTAGGGGGTGTTGAGGGATGGTGCATGGGAGGGAAGTAGTGCATGGAGGGAGGATGATGGAGGAATGGGAGGTTGTGGACGAAGAGGGGAAGGTGGAAGGAAGGGGGGGGCGTGGACGAATGGGGGAGGATGGATAGACATGGGGGCGTGGATAAATTGGGGAGGATGTATATATGGGGGGGCGTGGACGAGTGGGGGAGGATGGATGGAGGGGGGAGTATGGCCGGGGAGGGGGGGGATGGATGGAAGGGAGGGGTTGGACGGAGGGAGGGGTCTATTTGGAAGCGAGGGAGGGGACTCATGTGAGAGGGTGGAAACACAAGATTAAAATGGGCACATGCAGCTCTTGGTGGCACCTACATATACATTTTTAATATCACAATTTAATAAACAAACAATAAATTAAACCATAGTAAGTCGTAACAATTCAAATTAAAAGCATGCTTTTAACTACACATTGTACCTGTGTATATGGTGATCTGCTAATCCCCGATGGAGATGCTTGATCACCATAGTCATGGAACACCTATGGATGCCCAAATGCATGCATGTTATGAACATGTTAAACAAGTCATTATTTAGGCAATCAAGATATTCAAAAACATTGTACAAACTATAAACATGTATGCCATAAATATAAATACTTAAGTAATATAACTGACATAAGTAATAACATTATTGTGTGAGGTACTGAAAATACCTCTGTGTGAGGTGCCACAATTTCAGTTACAGCTGCCATTGTTGCATCCAGGTTGGGAGATCGTACGTTCTCCCATGTTGGTGTATCAGCTCTAAATAACTGTACATTGAAATAATAGTTTAAGTCAAACAAAAATACCTTACAAGTTGTCAAGTGATGATTAAAACACATTAAAAAAATTGCTGACCTGATCCATATAACAGCCCTCGATCGGGCCAGGTAAAGTGTGCCCGCAATGGGGAGAAAGATGTGGCACTGTCCCCGTCGAACTGGAATGCCTAGCATGGTTTACCACCGGTCACAGGTCTATCTTGGCCCTGTCGTGAAGGCCCTACACCTGGATCTCTATCAAGGTCACCCAACCTCTCCACCGTAGTCGCTACTACAAAGGAGGTGTGTCTGAGGAGTCCACATGAAACATTCCTCATTGTGTCCTCGATCTGATCAAGCTTGTGGGGTAACTGTTACACCAAAATGTCGTCACCCTTGTGCAAGTGTCACAAGTGTCGCAAGTGTTGCAAGTGTCGTCGTCATGACCTAGTGTCGTCATCATGACCGTTGCAAGTACCGTCATTATGACCAAGTGTTGTCATCATGACCGTTGTGATAATGTCATCATCTTGACCATTGTGTATACACCCCTGAAGATACCTGGACTAAGTAATCATCTGGGAGGATTTACACTCAATTCTGCAGTCTTTTGAGAGGTCATCGTAGGTTGCACACTAGCAACATGCGACGTCGCAGGTTGCTCTATAGCAGAGTGCGACGAGGTTTGTTAATGGGAAAAAATAGCCATTTAGAGATCTTTCTCGAAGCTTTCCCGTTTAGGGACTTATCCCTGATCTCTTGGAGAGTTGGTACTCGACCCCTAATTCATTGGGAAGATCCCCTATCTCTCTCCTACCATCTCTCAACCTATCCTATACATAACCTCATCCAATTAGTTCTATATAAACACCCACTCTCTCCATGAGAAGGGGGAAGGTCTATGGTACCCTTATGCTGATAGGATCCATACTGGTGATTGGGAAGCTTGTACCATCTTGGAGGCTTGGCTTGGACATGTTGGATGGAGGATGCATCGTTGAGGCTTTGGTTGTAGCTTCATCCTTTCTATGTATTCCCATTTTTATACAGTTAATATAATCTCTTTCCATAAATGTTGTCTCATTGATGATGTTTAGAAATTTCTTCCTCAACTATTAGTTTAGATCAGTTATTGTTTATATATCTTGTACTGCTTGTATTGTTTCCATATTGTCTTGACAGGTCTTGCAGCTAGAGATCTGACGACCGCGAGACTTGGAGCAACAATAAGGAGAAGGATCCGCGATCTGAAAGGTACGATATCTAAGTACTCTATCTGTAACTAGATCTAAGAAATGAGTTTTGTATTCTGTACTATTTGTTCTAGATTCACTTGAACTAGGGAGATCCGTCTCGTGTCCACCCAAGTGGATTGTCCGATAACAAATCTGGCGACCATACTGGGGAAGAACATTGTTGTTTTCAATCTGAATGTCAGTTTCAGTTGATTGCTTTTCCAAGCCATCTCTTTGGCCATTTGCTTCTTAAGCCCTTTCACCATCAGATCTTCGCTTTGAAGAGTCTGATTGCCTTCCTTTGAGTTTGCACATCCCATTTGCAGACCTGTTTATTCCTCATTATCTGGAGAATTGGTTCATTTTTGAACTCAGATCTCGCTTGTCATACCTGGTTAGTGTACCCAAAGCGACACTGTGTGTTTTTTTTATCTTTGTTCTTTACTTGTTAGTTTATCGTCACAATCCTTCCATTGGTATGCTGCGACAACATCGCACTTCCCACATTGGTAGATTGCAACGCCGCACTGTGCATAAGCACAGAGTGCACCGATCTGCCATTTTTTCCATACAAGCATGCCTTCTCCAGTTCTATTGTGAGTTTGGTTTGTGTGTAGACTCCCTCTGTACTGTGCGATCCAGTTAGAGACCCCATTGTTTTATTTTGTGTGTTGAAAGTGTTTGGTATTTTGTGTGGATTTGTATTGGGTCCCATTCTAACAAGTTTCAGCTTGGTAGTGGTGGATACTTTGGTTCCCACATCTTCATCCACTTGACCTTGTTATCCCTCCTATCCTCACCTGATCTGATCTTTGCACTAGATATGATCCCAAACCTCTTTTTGCACGTGTTGTTTGGCTTGTTTGTATTGTTTTTTGGGTCTTTTGAGTTTTGGATTCATGTTTGGCCCTTTAAGTAAAAACTAGTGTTTTGCTTGCAGTTTTAAGCAAAATGTTTTGCTTGTAGCCATGAATCATGCATTCATCAGTCGTTTTGACCCATCTCAAGGTTTTGAGGTCATTTTTGGTTTGGTGTGACTAGCTTGTTTTAAAGATTTGAAAAGTGTGGGATATCCATGTCTTTTTAGCCTCTCTTTCTTAGGTTGTGCACCTTGTTTCTTTTACATGTTGAGCTATTCAATCATTTTTGGGGAAGATTGATTCTTTGTCTCCACTTTAGTTCAAAGAAGAGCTTGATTTTGTCACTCTTGCTATATTCATGAATTTGGAAAACATAAGTATTCTTCTTGCTTTAATTTGATCATTTGATATTCTTGGTCTTATCATCATAAGAAGAACAAGAAAGGCTTGTTTCAGTTTTGTATGCATTTGAGTTAGATAAGATTGTTAAATGCTCTCCTTTGTCTTGCATTTGATTGGAAGTGTTAGTGGAATCCTTCTTTCCGTAGCATAGATATGTCTTTTTCAAGTGTAAAAAGATAGGAAATGAGTTATAATTATCACATTTGGTAGATTTTGAGCCCTTCTTGAGTGCCTTTGAGTTGTTTGGGTGCTTGCCATTTTTCTTTGGGAATTTTTGAAAGATTAGAGTGTTGTAGATATCCTCTCACTTTCTGTATATAAATATGAAAAGCATTTAGTTATCAAATTCCATTTTTGGTACATGCATTTGAAAATTGAAAAGTGCTTCATTATCTTGTCTTATACATTGTTAAGATTCACTGCATCTTTCATTTTCTTTACGCTTTTTGGCTGATTATTGCATAAAGTTAAAGTTATTGCACTCTAGGAAGGAATTCTTCTTTTCGCTACTACTTAAGTACTTTTGGTTTGAAAGAAAGAAAAATCTCTCCTTACCTTAAGTAGTTTTCATTGAAAATGAAAGGAAAATGTGCATTATCATGTAGTTGAGGATTGCATTATGTTTACATTTATGTACTCACCTCATGCATCCACCTAACCGTACAAGATAAAATTAACGCTAGCTTAGGTTAAAATCATTTAGTAATTGTGTGTAAATTAGAGACGTGTTCCAGTGTCTTTAAGCGTGGCAACTGTCGTTATTTGCCAACACTATAGTCCGTGGGTATTGTAGTCTTCCACATACATCGGTATATCAAGCTCCTTCATGTACCCACCAAGTACCATAATCTGTACTTGGCGTATATCGAAGGGTGTATCACCTACTCGACATGTATATTGGAAGGTCTCATGATAATGGTTGTGCATTAGATAGCACCACTATGGATTTGACCTCCCACGTACCTTCAGTATATTGGGAGACACCATTAGGATTCTTGAAACCAACCGAGTTAACCATTTGGTCGTCTTGCAAAGCAATACATTGAGAACGGCACTCGGGGAGATTAGCACGCATGTACTGTCCAGGTAATTGGGTATGCAGACAATGGTATGGTCCCAATCCTCCTTGTCACATCATATTGTTGGAACCTACAGTATATAGCGGTTTGCGATGCCTTGATAATCCCGTGAGGTTCTAGACTTTGAATCCACTCCTATTCACACAGTTTGCTTGTTGCTTTTAGACTTGAGTAGTGCTTGACTTGTATGGTAATTTAGAGACTCTTAGGAAGTCTAGATATGGGAGAATCTTCCGGGACTACCAACCAGGAGGCACCTTTCCAAGGTATGCCATTTGTTATTCCCCCTTGTGGAACTATTGGTCCTCCCTTTTGTGGCTACGTTGAGTCTTCCTAGATTGACGATAGGATTACCGGTATGGTTATTCTCCAATCCAGTTACACCAAGTGCACCAATCACGTCGGACCTAAGTCCTTCACCACATGAGCATCAATCTCATGGTGACCCTTCTCCTTCTCTGTCGAAAGTTAAATCGGCTTCGATATCTTCCTCTTCTCCTACTGAAAACTTTGATGTTAGTAAGAAGGTTGGTGTGAAGAGGAAGAAAGGGAAGATTAAGAAGAAGAAAGATAAGAAAGAGACCAAGCATCAACCATCTGCCTCTGATGGCACTCATTCTATGAGAACGCCTCATAAGCCAAAGTTCCCTTGCAAACTTTGCAAGGGTGATCACCTTCTCAAGAATTGTCCCAATCTTTCCTGTGTGTTAGAAGTGTGGTCTAAAAACCCCAAACCACTTGTATCATCAACCTCTGACGATCATGTTGATGATACTCCCTCGACCAGTGACCCTTTGGTGAAGGGTCGGAAGGGTAGAGCTGTAGACCCTTACTGGATATGCAAGGGCTTGCATCGTACTTACCTTTGTCCAAGCATGGATGAAGCTTCACGGTGGTTAGAAGATATTACTAGTTCTCAATAGGTGCTTCCAACAAGTGATAGTAAGTTGTCCCTCGACCCCCCGCTGGTTAACAAAGTGATCAATTCAGTTTCATCTGTAAGTGATCCCACTCTCCCTTCCGAGAGTGAAGTGATCAAGTCACTTTCATCTTCACTCAATCTCGCTCTTTCATTATAGAAATTCCAGACTGAAGCAGTCCCCATGACACAATCTTCATCTCATTCTTATCTTCCAAGTGAGAGTGAATTGGAAACCGCTGATGTTTTCCTAGTCAGTTCAGAATGTCCTAGGTAAGGGGAGACCCTATTCATTCCTACAGGACCCCCCCCAAGTACTGAGGTTATTTTAGTTGATTGGAATAGTCTAACAGAATCTTGTCTTCCTTCGAGTGTTCCTTTTCAAATATCTGTAGGAATTTTTGATAAAGAAATATTTTGTACAATAGTTGATGAGGGAGCTTCTATTAGTATCTTATCCTCAACTGCTTGGCAAGCCATAGGTTTGCCTCATCTTGTGCCAGTAACTGACCAGATTTTGACTTTTAATAGAAGGCCTACCGGACCTTTAGGGATTCTCCCACAGTTACCTATCACGTTGAGAGGTAAAACTGTTTATGTTGATGTCATGGTTTTCCAAGGTCCTTTAGATTTCAATCTACTCCTTGGACGTGATTATGTCTATGCTATGAAAGCCGTCGTGTCCACACTCTTTCGAGTGATGTATTTTCCCCATCATGGGAATGTTGTGACCATTGATCAGCTTTCCTTCGTGACACCCACTCATCATATGACTCCTGGTCATCAGACTTCCCTGAATGTTCCGCATGTTTTAGTGGTTTCTTCCCCCTGAGGATGGGGGATACGAGCATAGTTTATGTTCTGTTTCAAGCTCGTTAAAAAATGAAACCAACCTTCAAGTAAAGTTTCTCTTTGATTTCAATCTTGCATAAAAATGAAACCATTTCACATGAGCATAGTTCCCATTCTATGTCAAGCTCATTAAAAAATGAAATAGGTTTCTACGAGCACGGTTTATGTTATGTTTCAAGCTTGTTAAAAAATGAAATCAACCACCCTAGCATAGTTTCCCTTTGGTTTCAAGCTTGCATAAAAATGAAACCATCCACTGGAGCATAGTTTTATTCTATTTCAAGCTTGTTAAAAAATGAGATAGACCCCTCTAGCAAAGTTTACCTTTGGTTTCAAACTTGCATAAAAATGAAACCAATCCTCTCGAGCATAGTTTTATTCCATTTCAAGCTCATTAAAAAATAAGATGGGCCATCTCGAGCATAGTTTTATTCCATTTCAAGCTCGTTAAAAAATAAAATGGGCCCCCTCAAGCATAGTTATTGACTATTTCAAGCTTGTGTAAAAATGAAATAGATCTCCCTCCCATCGGTTTGAGTCTCTTGCTAGAGTTAGAATTTGAACCTTCATTTCATCTGATTCTCGTTTTCCCCCCCTTGGTGAACATTTTCATATTAGTAGCCAAATTGGTAGTTGGGTTAGCAAGCAACATTTTTAGACGAAATGAAGATTGGGGGGCATGCTACATGTTGTACCGTCAGCAATCATGTTGAGGGAACACTACCATGTTAAGCCACTAGCAATCATGCTAGGGGCATTTACCAACCTTTGGGCATCATGTTGGGAAGGAACCCGTCAATGGGCCTTAACCTATGAGCATAGTTCCCATTCTATGTCAAGCTCGTTAAAAAATGAAATTGGTTCCCGTGAGCAGAGTTCTAATCTTGTGTCAAGCTTGTTAAAAAATGAAACATATCCTTTCTCTTTGAGTCGAGTCTCCTCCTAGACTTAGTACCTGAACCTTCTTTTCACCCGCATATGCCTTAGGCAGATGAAATGAAGCTTGGGGGAATTTCTTCAACCTCTGGAAGTTACGTTGAAGTCAACTTGATTGCCTCTCTACATCATGTTGGAGCTAAGTCACTTCTAGCAATCATGCTGGGGGCATGCACCAACCTTTGGATTTCATGACAGGAAGAAGTTCACCATTGGGAACATTTTTTAGCATACTTTCCTTTCTGAGGTTTCGAGCTCATTAAACCATGAAAAATATCCTGAGCATAGTTCATTTTCTGTTACAAGCTCATTAAAAAATGAAGCAGACATCATGAGCATTCTTCCAACCTATCTTCGAGCTCGTTAAAAACAGTAAGATAGCATTTGAGCTTACTTTTTCACTTTTTCGTGCTCTGGTTGAAACATGAAAAGTGGTTTGAGCTTACTTTTTACTTTTTCGTGCTCTGGTTCAAATATGAAAAAGATTCTAAGTGCTTTTGATACCATTATTGTGCTCATTAAAATTTTGAGTTAAAAAGGTGTGTCTAACAAGTATAGGTTTATCACTTTATCCAGCCTCGCTAGACTATTTATGGAAAAGGAACTGTGCCGAGTTTACTTTTCCTTTGTCATACTCGGTCATCAACCATGACAAAGTTGTTCATGGAGTCCTTTTTAAGCTCTTTTCAGACTCCCTAAATAGGAAATGATTGCCAAACGAACTTGATGCTTTCACGCTTGTAAAAGCATTTGAATGATCATCTTTCTGGTGATAGTTTACCCCTTTTTTGGACCAGGAGGAACTAATTACTAAAAAGGAACACTCCAACTAACCATGGCTGAAAGAGTCCTATCCCGTGTTGTTTTACCATTTTTCGAGCAATGAGGCTAAATTTATGAAAAAGGACCGTTGGAGTCTCCTTTAGTTCTTTTCAGACTCTCTAAACATGAAATGATGCCAAGTTTTCCTTCTCTGGACTCGTTAAATTTTAAACATTGAAGGGCCCATTATGGGACAAACCCCTTCTTTCCTAGGTTCGTAAAACATTTGGGATCAGACTCATCTATGAGATGAGCTATACTGAGCATCTAGTTACCCTCATCAAGCTCGTTAAAAACACATGAGGCACTCATCAATCATGATGGGGAAAAAGGAAATATTTTGTGTTACATCTTAATTACAGCAGTACATAGTCACTCTTGAACATGGCACTCGTTTACATTTGAATTCAGTACTTGGGTAATCTGTTTGTCCTTGAGTCTTGTCAATTCCATGAGTCGCGTCACTCCTTTGGATCAACCAAAGAATGCTTCCACCATCAGTTGCATTAGGGGTTGGTATCATTCTCGTCATGTCAATACTGCCAAGTCATGCCATGCCCATGTTCAAAAGATGTTTATTCCTCATTATCTGCAGTCAGTACACCTTCAATCATGATGGTCTACCTTGAGTCAGTCTTGCACATTACTCTGCCATCTGATCTACTCCAAACATCTGTTATCGAGTTTCGTGTCGATGATGGGGGATTCATCATGGCCCTCCTTCGACAGGTTCATTCTCGTCGACTTCAAATCATCATCCGAGGTTTGAACTTAGAAACCAACCAAGTACCTTGGCCCTACATGCCTCAATGGCAGGTTACCTCGCTTTCAACATGAGTTTACATCATTGACCCTTGATTGAAAGATTTCATCTTGTGTTCAACTTCAACTCACTTATTCATGCTTAATGATATGTACTGTGATACCTTGGGAATCATTGACATTAATGGTGATCTCCCTTGCACTTGTTAACGGTATACATTAACGACCGGTAATCAAGTGGTTTCTACCATGTTCGATGTCAAGACATTTGTAATCACATGGATAGATTTGTATCATTGCGGGTTCAGCTTGAAGACCCTGGGGAGTCATGTTTTACCCAGGTTGTGATGGAGTTTGTATTAAGTCATATTACACGGATCCACTTTTGTATTGGTCATGGCTATGTTATCATCTCATCATGGATCTACGCTTGTGTCTAGTAGCCATGATTGTGTTCAGTCAATGTTTACTATCATGGTTCTACAATGTATTGGTCGGCAGCCATGTTTTGTGTTGTATGAGACTTGTGGATCTTAGGTCATTTCTGCAGCAACTCCTTTCAACCAGCAAGTCCTTGCCATTTTTTTTCTTACTACAAAGCATTTCACCTGTCTCATTCCGTCAGCTTCATGCTTTGGGGAGCATTCTATTACACCAAAATTTCGTCACCCTTGTGCAAGTGTCACAAGTGTTGCAAGTGTCGTCGTCATGACCTAGTGTCGTCATCATGACCATTGCAAGTACCGTCATTATGACCAACTGTTGTCATCATGATTGTTGTGATAATGTCGTCATCTTGACCATTGTGTATACACCCCTGAAGATACCTGGACTAAGTAATCATCTGAGAGAATTTACACTCAATTCTGCAGTCTTTTGAGAGGCTGTTGCAGGTTGCACACTAGCAACATGCAACGTCGCAGGTTGCTCTATAGCAAAGTGCGATGAGGTCTGTTAATAGGAAAAAATAGCCATTTCAAGATCTTTCTCGAAGCTTGCCCATTTAGGGACTTATCCCTGATCTCTTGGAGAGCTGGTACTCGACCCCTAATTCATTGGGAAGATTCCCTATCTCTCTCCTACCATCTCTCAACCTATCCTATCCATAACCTCATCCACTTAGTTCTATATAAACACCCACTCTCTCCATGAGAAGGGGGAAGGTCTATGGTACCCTTATGCTGATAGGATCCATACTGGTGATTGGGAAGCTTGTACCATCTTGGAGGCTTGGCTTGGACATGTTGGATGGAGGATGCAACGTTGAGGCTTTGGTTGTAGCTTCATCCTTTCTATGTATTCCCATTTTTATACATTTAATACAATCTCTTTCCATAAATGTTGTGTTGTTGATGATGTTTAGAACTTTCTTCCTCAACTGTTAGTTTAAATTAGTTATTGTTTAGATATCTTGTACTGCTTGTATTGTTTCCATATTGTCTTGATAGGTCTTGCAGCTGGAGATCTGACGAACGCGAGACTTGGAGCAACAACAAGGAGAAGGATGCGCGATTTGAAAGGTACGATATCTAAGTACTCGATCTGTAACTAGATCTAGGAAATGAGTTTTGTATTCTATACTATTTGTTCTAGATTCACTTGAACTAGGGAGATCTGGCTCATGTCCGCCCGAGTGGATTGTCCGATAACAGTAACTGAGGTGGCTGGGGAGAGGGGTTAGGGTCACGCCTAGGAGTTGAAGGCCCTCTCAGTGGGTTCCTCTTGGAAACAGGTCGATCTTGGGCAGAGCCACGCCCAACACCCTGGAACTCGATTATGTCAAAATAGTTGACATGTAAACCGAGGCAAAACTCAACCCACAGCTGCCAAAGGAAGTACTGTGGAACCTCCCTATTATTGCAGGGAGGTTTATCGTACACCATGAACCACCTCTGCATACAATTGTCCCTCCACAGTTGGTAATGACACCAATCCATGCAGACACGTGGCTTTCTAGTGTTCGATGGTTCGTTTGTTTTTGGATCAATGAACATATTGTATAATTGGGATTTTATAATGTTCAAATCTTTTATTGCTTCCTTGGAGATGCCCATGGAGTAATACTCACGCATCCTAGCTCTAAATTCAGTCATGTCGGTCAATTGATGTTGTGCATGGATGAGGGAGTCAATTGAGTTCTCAATTGACGTGGCAAGAGACAATCGAGATGGTTCCCCCTAGTTTCTTAGTTCGCGAGTGTGCACTCGTATTTCATTTACATAATGGTTAAGGTCATCTTGTTCAAAATTAGCTTGGGGGTTTTGGTTTTGTTTGGCATTTGGATTTTGTTCACGGTTTTCTTTGGCATTAGGTCCAAGGTTTGGGTTTTCTTGTGTTCCATCGGACTCGGGGTTAACATCTTGTTCACTCATTGTCTCAGTTTACAATCTGCAATTGAAAATTTGTTCATTCTTTTCAAATTTTGGGAATTATTAACAATTAAATAAACAAAAAAAAATCAAAAAATTGACACAAAGAATGAACAAAATGAAAAAAAGTCTTGATATTTACCTATCAATTGATGTGTTGATGAGTTTGTGGGTGTTCTTGGGTGGTTTTGGAGTGTATTTCGGCTCCTTTGGTGGTTGAATCGACGCGCACGCGGGGGTGGAGGTCGTACTCGGCCAAATAGTAGAATGGGGGAATTGTGCTCTATTTATTTTTTTTTAACAGAGGTGCGTGCGCGCCACTGTTGCGCGCACACACCAGCCACACGCATGCGCCTCAGTTCAGTATCGAACCTAGTGGTGCGTGCGCGCTGCCTTAGGTGCGTACGCACCATTTTTTTTTGCCGCTAGTGCGTCCCCATTGCAACGGATTTGGGGACCATCTTCGTGCGCCCCTCCTAGTTCCATTATCTTATCAAAGGTCAAGCTCATGAGATTCTTGATAAAGTTGTCCACTCTGAACATCCATTAAATCCAGAGGTGCGTACACGCCATTTATTTTCGCCGCTAGCGCGTCTCCATTGCAACGGATTTAGGGACCATCTTCGTGCTCCTGTCCTAGTTCCATTATCTTATCAAAGGTCAAGCTCATAAGATTCTTGATAAAGTTGTCCACTCTGAACATCTAGTAAATCCAGAAAATAACACAACAATTTATTTTAGTTATTATAAAAGTTAAAATTAATGTAATAATATAATTTTTTAAAATATTAAAAAAATATTTTTCCTTGTTAAATATTTAACTTTACAAAAATTACATTGTAATTCTCTTTAAATTTTATTAAAATTAAAAAAAATATTAAGAAACTTCTGTATAATTTATTTTGTCCTGTGATTTAGAATATTAAATCTGAGAAAAAGTAAAAGTAAAACCTAGTTTTTAATTGTCGAAACTAAAATGAAAAAAATAATAGAATGGTATTCCACATTGACACGACCCGGCTGCTCCATGGGATCCATTAACGTAGTTTTTCCATTTAATAAAAGACTAAAATGAGAAAAATAATATAACATACTTTTTCTGCTATGTTGCCACGAATGTCATCTTGGCTGCTAAGTCCACCCATAAAGAAAAATCAGAACTATTTAGAAGGCCAGCGAAACGAAATCTAACCCCATCACAGAGAAGCAGCAAAACAGTTGGTAATGGCAATCTTGGGTAGGATTGCATTTTATTGCAATTTTCGATTTGAACCAACCATTCGATTCTGGTGCGTACCTTTATTCTTCTTTTCCGCAGGCTTCGAAGAGATTTGATTGGTTTAACCAGTTCTTGCATTCATACATAGAGCAGAAGGTCTGCAAACAAGATATGGCCAAAACTATCACAGTAGCTACAAAAGTTAGGAATTGCCACGAGCCGAATATATGTTTCTTCACAAACTTGACCATCACAACTTTCCACTTTCGGTTATAATATGTATTGACATCCTCTATCACTTTGTCAAGAAATCCAACTTTTGTGAGATGAACGCACCTACCCATGCTGTTCCAGAGGTTCGCAACCTCCCCGTCGCTTTGAAGGTGGTTGGAGATAATTCCGCTTTCTCTCAACAATTTAACATCATCTTCGCGGTCGATTATCCCGTTCATGAAATCGGTGTACCGTGCGAAAATCAGCGCACCGGGCGCTGCCGAAGCTTCAAATGCCACCAGATTTCTCAGGATTACCTCCGCGTTGGTATCCAAAGTTACTCTGGGAAGGTAAAGCGTGGCAGTGGTCTGATCAAATTGTATTGTGGTAAGGTCGCCATTGGTAGGGACGAATTTGACTCCCGCAGAGTGTAAATCGGTCACGGATGGAATAGCCAGCTCGTCTCGCCTTGGAGGTATGATCTTAACGAAGGTTTCATTGCCGTCACTCTTTCCTTCCTCCTCCTCAGATTTCTTGTTATCTTTTCTCACAACATGAGTCAAAGGTCTTACCTTCTGTGTTCCCCGATGCAATTCCGTAAGAAATCGAAGGGGGCGAAAGTTTAGAGAGGAGAGAGACTTCCATAGCAAAGTACTAGAGGCTTCTGTAACGGTTGACATGTCTACTGTATCTGGCGACTCACTTTCTTCCTCATCACTTTGATATTCATTTTGAACTTTGGAAACAGGGACAATGGCGTAGTACAGCACCTCCAGGACGTGCCCTCTCTCATTTATATGGAGATTTGAGTCGTCGGGCAACCTGAAGCTGAAAGGGGATAATTCTTGGCAAAGAAGCCTTAGCAGCCTCCACAGCCTCTCCTTTGCCTTGGCTTTAGAACCGATCTGCAACTCCAAAAGCTTTTGGATTAGAAAGAGCGGCAATTGATTTTCGAGCATCATCAGATCTCTCACAATAGAGTTATGGGCAGCGCTGGCGCCCGTCGGATGTAATACTTGTCCCACTTGCTTGACGTCCGTGTCCGAGGTTTCGTTGGCGTGTCTGACATAAAACTGCAAGCATTCAAGAAGGAAGGCGGCGTCGATAGCCATGATCCATGCCAATGTTTCTCCCTTATAGTCGATGAACTTGTGATAGCAGCTCCGGATCTGCCAGTCGTGTTTCTTAAACTCATCCACAACCACAGACTGAAACTTGTCTCGTCCGTCCATTCTTTTCTCAAATCTGTGAACAGCTGCCAGTTTGTAGCGCTCCATGTCATAGAGCTCAGATCTCCAGCGATGATAGGGGCCGATGGAAACTGAGTGAGGAATGTAAGCTTGTGGCGTCGTTTGCACTAACTGTCTGGGCACATTAAAAATGGACGCACACAACTCCTCCTCCTCTTCTTGTTGTTGTAATAAGTCCAGACCTTCCGTAATTTGAATAACCCAACCATCCTCGTCAATCCTCGGTTGAACAAAGTTAGTATTGGGTTCCATATTTCAGGGCTGGAGAAACGAGGCGCATACAAAATTGGTGAGAAATGTTGGGATGTATATATGAGAAAAGTTCAGAAATATATGTGAAAGTTGAGTGACTGCGTAGTCTTATATAGACGATAAATTCGTGTGAAAGGCGAAATTGGTTGCGGGTAAACCCTTCCTACGGAGGTGGCGGCGGGTTCCTAAAACGTTTCCGTGTTAAATTATAAGCATGTTGTAGAGGTTATTCCAACGGCTCTTATTGCGATTATGATTACTATATTTATTCAAACTTATCTATACAAAAGCTAAGATTATTAATATTTAACGTATCTGACTCGTAGATCATTGAAGGAAAAGGTCCAGCGGAGGAGATTGCGTAGAAGGAACGCTGCCGTCTTCCCAACAGCAACGGGGCTGCACATGGACATTATGCCAATAGCCGCCGAGATCGTTAAGGGAACATTGTCGTGCGTCGTGTCTAACATTTTCTTACTATATTTTTCGTCCGTGCGATTAGGAGTCGTGTTGAGTCGTTGACCAGTTTCCTTTTATAATTATGCTCTATTTATGCGCATGCGTATGTTCTGAGCCACAAGCTTTACACATGTTTTTGGCTCTATAAAAACTTCATTTCTCGCAGAGAATTTAACTTAAAAGAAAAAACATGAATTGGTGTTCACGGGTTCTGGAACATAAAAATAACAGCCAATTATGTTACTCATTATCCATATATTTATGTTAAAAAGAGTTCACAGAATAACTTTATATTATGGGGAAGGGATGTTAAGAAGTTTATACGTTTCTTACAATAAAATTATGCAGATCCTATATCATGCCACAGATTTGACCATCTGATCTGAGATTTCTTAATTGGAAATATGTGTTATAATCGACCATGTCACTTTGACTCTTCTTTTTCAAACATTATTTGCACTAATCTTGAAAGAATTCATAAATATATATCTAAATTCTTGTGGAATATGATTTAAATTGTTTTGGACTGGTTTTTTTTTAAAGAAGATAAAAAACATTTGGAAGTAGAAACTTACCTTTTAAGAATCACTAACAAAATATATTAGATAACTAGATTTTATGCCTTGAAAAAAAGTTAAATTTATATATTTTTCATTATAATTTGTAATATATATAATTTATACCTACCAATAAAGTTAAATTTATATATTTTTAATTATAATTTATGTAACATTTGAAAGGGGTAAACAATTAATTATTACTCACCTCAGGCCCAAGGGATTCGGAACGAGTTTTTTTTTAATCGAAGAAGGTGATTCTCAAACCACCAGAGAAGTATATAGGGACTTCAGATTTCGATCACAGCAAACTTTGACAACAATGATTGATAGGGATAGCATCCACACAGCAACGAGATGAAAGAACGACCATGCTTTCGCAGAGTTGGTAACGACTCATCCTTCCACATGGCTTCGCAATGGGGCAATGGATAAAGTGCGACGAACCCAGCCACACGTCATATATATATATATATATATATATATATATATTCAATTGTATAAACTCAATCGCTTCTTAAAATTTCTAATCCACTATCATGGTTAATGAATTATCTTTGGTTGTTTTTTTATTTGGTTTTCTCGCCTTTTTTTTATTAATCTCGACCTTCTCTTTTAGTTATTTTTATTATACTGGTCAAGGCAGGTATATTGTAACGATGTGCAAATTTTTAATTTATAAAGTTTTTTAAAAAAATATATATTAAATAGAATAATGTAAAAAATAAAATTTAAATTTAAAATATTTAAAATATAAATTTCTATTTTTCAATTCGACTAAAATCATAATAAAATCATTTTTATCTTCTTTTAAATTTAATTATCAAAATTAAAAAACAAAATAACATTAAAAAAAAACAACATAAATTTAACATATATCTTCTAATCCTATTCTATGTCTCATCAATTTTAATCTAGTGCAATATTATGTGTTACCCCATTACAACATCATATCATGTCGTACACACCTTTCATATTATCATAAATAAAAGACATACTTCGTGTATATCTATAACTTCCACCAGCAAATTTTACATCGAACATGTATGTCATAACACGGCCATTCAACTCCAAAGCGGACGGGCATGCGATTGGATGAAGATGATAATAAGGCAGGGCACACATTATTCCAATATTCTCGCATTTATTTCGTGAACGCTTTTGTTTTATTTTTTTATAAAAAGTAAGTGGATGTAATTCAATAGTAAATTTTATGCGGTTCAACGATAGAGTGGGTAACTTAAGGTGATGTCCAACATCTATACTTTCTAAGAGTTGCATCCAATTTAAATTAATTCCCAGATATATTAATTACATTTTAAAGATTTGTATTTAAATGATTTTGTAATTTTTTTAATTAATATGATAATGAATATGGTAATAATTTACTTAACCAACTTTATAAGCGATGATTTTGATATTATAAAACATATATATATCATATTTACTACATGTTGGATATTTTTATTAACATCTAATTTATTTTATTAAATTTTTATTTCTAATTATTTAAATTAGTTAGATTGAATTCCTAGTGTATATACAAAGATTTTTTTGGTTGATATTGAAATGAAAATGAAAGCTTTAAGATTTTATAAGATGTATAAAATGAAAAAGAAATGAAACTTTTTAATAGATTGATATTTTATTTTTTTTAATTGTTAATGAAAGAAGATAAATTTAAAAAGCTTTATAAAGAATGAAATAAACTTAAAATGTTTATATCATTCCACTAGAAGTGAAAGGTCTAATTTAACCTCAAAAAAACAAAAATTACAATAATGAAATGCAAAAAAATACATTTAAATACATTAATTTTGTAAATAAAAAATGACTTTAAGAAATTTACTTCTTATAAATATCTTAAGGTCAACCTTTATTACAAGATTCAATTAATCCTCAAATTTTGATTTCTAACTAAATTAATTTACATATGAATTAATGTTAAAATTAAGTATTCCAAACCATATGTATAGAATTAATTTACTTTTAACAAGTTAGTGATCCATTTTTTTAAAGTCATATGTAGTTATTAATATACTATAAAATTAAGTTATACTCATAACTAACCCACTAAACTAATTTCTACAGGTTTATTACTTTTTTCTCAGGAATTATTAAATTATTGTTAACCTTTTATAAGATACTTGGGCATGTGCAAGCTAATGAGGGTCACTTTTGGCGTGTTAGATGCAATAGAAAACTGAAAAATCAGGCATCCCTCAACTTACTTGGTTTTTTTGAGATGCTTACACAAGATATCTTGAATCAAGTAAAAAAGATGAAACGTAGGAAATTGAGTCACGTTTCTGAATATATAACTTTTAAGTATTGAAAATTTACATAACTATGTCAAATTTCATTTTTTTCTAACAGTCACTTTTTATTTTTTTGGCAAATGATAAGGTATATGTTTTTGTGGGTGCAGCCTTTCACTCCCTAAATGACGGTTTCAGGCTACAAAATCTAGTATACATGTATAGAACTTGTAGCACTAGTGCAGCACTATTTTTCCAAAATTAAATGTTTAATTTTTATTTTTTTTTAATTATATAAGTGGTCAAACCTCGAGAACGGTACGTCAAATGTGGGTGCAGCCTTTGAAGGTCTTAATGTAGTAGTTTTGACTTGGATTTTTTACAGGATGTAGAGGTCAGTGTCCTCTACTGCAGCATACAAGTTTTTGTAAAAATGATTGTGAAATGAAAAAGTTACGGAATAAACACTAATGGTATATGTTTTGACCAACGGAGTGATGACACAAGAAAATTAGGAAATAAATAGAAAATCTCAATATTTTTAAAAAAAAATTACATATTTGGAATCTGCATAAAAAATTCTATCTATGCCTAGAATTTCGTCAATAATGGTCAGGTATGGCATGCTGTAGAGAGTGATGAAAAACAGGCATACTCAGAAAAATGTCAAAAATGTCAAATCAGCTATGGTCCAAAAATTCCCTATCACAAGTTTGGTAAGTCCGAACTAGCCACATAGGACACTGGATGACACGCGAGGGCGGGAGGAGTGGGTGAGTAGGCGCTCAAGAACACGCACACATTATTTTTAAATTCAAATTTTAGTGTTTTGGCGCTCAATGTTATAAGCAACGCGCTAGCGTTATGTGGATACATAACACGCTAGTCTTATTACTATGCAAAAATATTGGTAAAATGATTTTATCCTCCCGCGTTCTGCGTTTTCTCCTCCCGCCTTCCCTATTTTTATGTTTACCAGATATTTTACACAAACAAAATGATAAAGAAAACAAATTAATAGGAATAGTCTTCGAAATGGCTTGATGACTCGTTTCAATGGACACATATTATCTAAATATCATAGCCATAGACAACAACTAATTCTAACAGTCAATTCGCTACAACTAAGATCAAACTTTAGATAATATAGTTTCTATAGTGGTAAGCGGCGCTATTGCAATCTAGGTAAATATCATACAAATATTTCAAACAAATTTATGGGCATAAACATTCAAAAATATGGCAAAGTTTCAAGACGGTCGGCTGTACCAATAAAACTAAGGGCACCAAAGTAAGGCTCAAACTACGTTTATGGACACTTACCGATCGAAGGATGTCTGAGTGTAAATGCAAATGCAGCAGCCCCTCCGGGAAGCCTTCTTCTTCACCGACCTTCTCTTGGATTCAAGTGGCCTCAATGCCCAACCACCGAACAATTGCATGAGTTCTATTTAAGAAACAATGGTCGAAATAGAGCAATTATAAATGATTTGATCAACAAAGCAAGTCACCATCTTCTTCTTTATCATCATCATCATCGCCATCCTCTTCTTTATCATCACCGTCATCATCCTCATCACCATCTTCATCATGACTGGGTATTGATCATCATCATCCTCTTCTTTATCATCACCATCATCATCATCATCATCCTCTTCTTTATCATCACCATCATCATCATCATCATCATCATCATCTTCATCATCCTCATCGTCATATTCATCATCATCTTCATCATCACCATCCTCTTCTTTATCATCACCATCATCATCGTCGTCGTCATCATCATCATCATCATCATCATCATCGTCATCGTCATCGTCATCGTCTTCATCTCCATCATCATCTTCATCATCATCATCATCATCCTCACCACCATCTTCATCATGATTGATGATTGATCATAATCATCATCATCATCCTCTTCTTTATGATCACCATCATCATCATCATCCTCGTTGTCATATTCATCATCATCATCATCGTTGTCATATTCATCATCATCTTCATCATCATCATCATCATCCTCATCACCATCTTCATCTCCATCATGCTTGATGATTGATCATCATCATCATCATCGCCATCCTCTTCTTTATCATCACCATCAACATCCTCATCACCATCTTCATCATGATTAGGTATTGATCATCATCATCATCATCATCATCATCGTCATCATCATCCTCTTCTTTATCATCGCCATCATCGTCGTCGTCGTCATCATCATCATCGTCATCGTCGTCATCATCGTCGTCTTCATCACCATCATCATCATCATCATCATCATCACCATCCTCTTCTTTATAATCACCATCATCATCATCGTCGTCATCATCATCATCATCATCTTCATCACCATCATCTTCATCATCCTCATCGTCATATTCATCATCATCTTCATCATTACCATCCTCTTCTTTATCATCACCATCATCATCATCTTTACCATCATCATCATCGTCGTCGTCGTCATCATCTCCATCATCATCATCCTCACCACCATCTTCACCATGATTGATGATTGATCATCATCATCATCCTCTTCTTTATTATCACCATCATCATCATCATCATCATCCTCGTCGTCATATTCATCATCATCTTCATCTTCATCATCATCATCCTCATGACCATCTTCATCTTCATCATGCTTAATGATTGATCATCATCATCATCATCATCATCGCCATCTTCTTCTTTATCATCACCATCTTCATCATGATTGGGTATTGATCATCATCATCATCATCATCATTGTCGTCGTCATAATCATCATCCTCTTCTTTATCATCACTATCATCGTCATCATCATCATCATCATCATCATCATCTTCATAATCATCCTCACCACCATCTTCATCATGATTGATGATTGATCATCATCATCATCGCCATCCTCTTCTTTATCCTCACCATCATGATCCTCATCACCATCTTCACCATGATTGGGTATTGATCATCATTGTCATCGTTGTCATCATCATCATCATCCTCTTATTTATCATCACCATCATCATCATCCTCATCATCATCTTCAACATCATCATCATCATCATCATCATCATCATCTTCATCATCACCATCCTCTTCTTTATCATCACCATCATCATCGTCGTCGTCATCATCATCGTCGTCGTCATCATCCTCACCACCATCTTCATCATGATTGATGATTGATCATCGTCATCATCATCATCCTCTTCTTTATGATCACCATCATCACCATCACCGCTGTCATCGTCATCATCACCATCATCATCAGCATCAGCATCATCATCATCATCATCCTCATCACCATCTTCATCTTCATCTTCATCATGATTGATGATTGATCATCATCATCATCATCATCCTCATCACCATCTTCATCTTCATCTTCATCATGATTGATGATTGATCATCATCATCCTCATCGTCATATTTATCATCATCTTCATCATCACCATCCTCTTCTTTATCATCACCATCATCATCATCGTCATCGTCATCATCATCATCGTCATCATCATCATCGTCGTCGTCATCTCCATCACCATCATCATCCTCACCACCATATTCGTCATGATTGATGATTGACCATCATCATCATCATCATCATCATCCTCTTCTTTATGATCACCATCATCACCATCACCGTCGTCATCATCATCATCATCATCATTATCATCATCATCATCCTCCTCATCACCATCTTCATCATGATTGATGATTGATCATCATCATCATCAGCAGCAACATCAGCATCATCATCCTCTTCTTCATCATCACCATCATCATCATCATCCTCGTCATATTCATCATCATCATCATCATCATCCTCGTCAGCATATTCATCATCATCTTCATCATCATCATCATCATCCTCATCACCATCTTCATCTTCATCATGATTGATGATTGATCATCATCATCATCATCATCATCATCATCACCATCATCATCATCATCCTCATCGCCATCCTCTTCTTTATCATCACCATCTTCATCTTCATTGGGTATTGATCATCATCATCATCATCCTCTTCTTTATCATCACCATCATCATCATCATCATCATCTTCATCACCATCATCTTCATCATCCTCATCGTCATATTCATCATCATCTTCATCATCATCATCCTCTTCTTTATCATCACCATCATCATCATTGTCATCATCATCATCGTCGTCGTCGTCGTCATCTCCATCATCATCTTCATCATCATCCTCACCACCATCTTCATCATGATTGATGATCGATCATCATCATCATCATCATCATCATAATCCTCTTCTTTATGATTACCATCATCATCATCATCATCGTCATCATCATCATCCTCATCATCCTCGTCGTCATATTCATCATCATCTTCACTATCATCATCATCATCATCATTGTCGTCGTCGTCATCATCATCATCATCATCATCATCATCATCATCCTCACCACCATCTTCATCATGATTGATGATTGATCATCATCATCATCATCATAATCCTCTTCTTTATGATCACCATCATCTCATCATCATCATCATCATCCTCATCGTCATATTCATCATCATCATCATCTCATCATCATATCGTCATCATCATCATCATCATCATCATCATAATCCTCATCACCATCTTCATCTTCATCATGATTGATTATTGATCATCATCATTCTCATCGCCATCCTCTTCTTTATCATCACCATCATCATCCTCATCACCATATTCATCATGATTCGGTATTGATCATCATCATCATCATCATCATCATCATCGTCATCATCATCATCATACTCTTCATCATCATCATCATCATCATCATCACCACCATCATCCTCATTGTCATATTCATCATCATCTTCATCATCGTCATCCTCTTCTTTATCATCACCATCATCATCATCATCGTCATCATCATCATCATCATCATCATCACTGTCATCGTCGTCGTTGTCATCTCCATCATCATCATCATCCTCACCACCATCTTCATCATGATCGATGATTGATCATCATCATCATCATCATCCTCTTCTTTATGATCACCATCATCACCATCATCACCGTCATCATCATCATCATCCTCATAATCAATTCCCTATTTAACTTCCTAACCCATAGAAACTATTGAATAAGGTTTTTTGATTATTTCAATAATGCTAGCGCGTTTATGAATACAGAAACGTGCGCACGTTTTGTGCAACTAGATGTTATTTAGCCATGCACCAAACGTATTAAATACCTACAATTTTTGTTAATATTCAAGAAACGCGTGCACGTTTTGTGTGTGAATAAATATTAGCAAAATGCTTTTATCCTCTCGTGTTTTGCGTTTTCTCCTCCCGCCTTCCCATCTCCCATACAACATGACACTTCACAAGATGTCTTGAATCCAACGGAGTCGACGGTTTGTCGATCCGAGCCACGGTCGTCATTCTATGGCTCGTTCCGTCTCGCATCCAAAAGGCCTTCAAGGACACCTTTCGGGCTAGACGTAGTTATTTGCAAATGAATAGTGCAAAAAATGTGCAGTGATGATAACATGTTTACTGTCTGTTGAGTCTGATACTACATCTAGGAGCCGCTCAGCAAACTTTGAGATAGAAAGCTCTGTAATTTTAGGATACTAATTCAACCACTCAACAAAGGAGCGTTTTGCAGGTGACTTGGAAATCCCTTCCAATTTTTAGCAATAAAACAAAGAAGTTCAACGTACATATTTTCAGGAAAGCTTGTCAACCAATCATACAACCGAATACAGGGACATAACCATGCCCAAAAACTTCAAGCTATTATAAAACTCTTGTTTATCAAGATAAGGATGGACTATGTGTACATTACGAGAATATAGATGAATGAAGTCGCTTTGATGAACTTGTCCTCTTGATTTCTCCAGAATGCATTTAAAAGCAGGGAGTATTGTCCGAGCTTCTGTTGGTTTACATAAACGTTTCAATGATAGAGGTGAATTACCACTTATCAGAGCACGAAATGTTGAACAAAAGGCTAATGGAACACAACAAAGGATTCCCTGGTTCCACTTGTTATTGAAAATGATACTTTCTCTTGACGAAACCAGTAAAAAATCTGCCTGTATTGTAAATGGAAATCCTATTACAATTTCTATCGAAAGAAAAGCATAGATACCTACAACCGCCATATTTCCTTCTGTAAGTCGCTCGCCCATCGGAAAAGTAATGTAATAGCCCATTTCCCAACATCTTTCCTCTACTCAACCCTACACTTGTTTTCCACAGGAAACTGCTGCCTCCACATGTAATAACTACATTGTTTTGTCGAAAATTGATCTTCTTCTGCTAACAAATGCAAAATGAAGGATTCATTGTCAATGCTATGAGAAGTTCTAAGGTCAGTTTCTCGTAAAAAAGAGATTGTATAAATCCTGTTAAGATCAATATGTTCCAGCTCACGAACTAAGAGCTTCTTTATCTTAGACATAAACAAAAGAGCTTCAGGATGAATACTAGAGAGCTGTTGCTTTACAACTTCAACCTTCTCAGGACGTAGGGGTATAGAACGAGCCATAGAATGACAACTATGGCTCGGATCGACCAATTAAAATTCAATTGGACGTGAGATGAATGATTAAAATTAAACTCTAGATGCATATGCAAGCCACTTGGACGATGGCTAAACATTCGGTACGTTGATGCTTTAAATGATGAACTCTTTCATTTATGGCATTATAGGGATGCTTACCCTACATTTAACATCGGCGTTAATTTTATTTAATGGCTTCCATGTTTGGAGCATAGAGAAAACCTTGTCACATTACAAAATCCTTGCAACATCATACAAATACAGCATTTATTGCCCTCAACCTAGCTCATTTTATCTCTTCCTAGTTCAAAGGCGCTCATGATCACCTATTTAAAATCACATAAATTTTGGACCGAGATATCGATGATGTGCAAGCAGGCTCGACCAACTGGCTGGCCATGGGACCGACGGAGAAGGGCACCCCTAACACTATCCTGAAGTCCTGGATCCAATAGAGTTGATGGTTTGTCGATCCGAGCCACGGTCATCATTCTATGGCTCGTTTTGTCTTTTTTTTTTTTGTTATATTAACCAAAACGCGTGAGCGTTATGGTGATACATAACGCTCGTGCGTTATGTATCACCATAATGCTCGCACGTTTTGTAATCCTATCCTACATGTTAAATGACATGGCAGGTTCGGAGCCCGCCATTCCTAGTTTTACATAACGCACGAGCGTTGTGAATTTACACAATTCTCGCACGTTTTGCATTTACCCATTGCATCTAAAAGGTCCCTCAACTTCGTGCGAGGGCCCACTTAGTATTCAAGTAACAAATCAATCAACTCTTTTTCTATACACTTTAAATTAAAGGATATCCAACTCATTGCTATTTGTTTTACATATATTAAGAGGCAAGTATTAAGTAGCATTGCTCCTAATTCCACTTGTTTTATTCGACCGATCCCATACCTTTTTAAATCACATTTCCTCTTTCCAACCTTCCTTTTTAAATCACATTCCTCTTTCGAACCTTTAAAACCCATATAGATATCTATTAATTAATATCATATATATAAAGATTCTATTTATTATTTCATTCTCTATATTTTATTTTTTTTACTTATCTGCTTTCAAATATCATACTCCACTTTTATTTTATTTTATTTTCAAACATCTAACTTTACCTTTCATTTTTACCAGATTCAACTAATTCTCTTTATCTAAATTTAAATAATTGTTATATTCAAATTTAATAATTTCTAGTGGTTAATTTTTTCTTTAATTTATTTTTTTATTGAGTTAAATCATTATTATATTCAATTTTGAAATAGCATTTAGGTTTGTTTAGTTCTCCAATAATAAGTGAAGTGTCTAAGAAAAAGTTAGGAATTTCTAAAAACTCCTATATAAACAATGTTTTTAAAAAAAATATACTATATAACAAACTTTAAAAAAAAACCTATTTAACATTTTTTATTATAATTTGATGAAAATAAATATTTATAATAACTTAAATTCATTTGTAATTAAGTTATTTTCTACATAACTTAATGAACATGGTCATAGATGGAAATGACTATTGTTCAAATTAAATTGCATTAAGAATCACCATAAAAAATACCTACCTAGGTTGGCATCCACACATTGCCCTACTTTTTGGACTAGGACTTAGGGAATGAGCTTCTATGGTTTTTCGTGTGTTTCAATTCACTTCACAATATTTACAATGCTGCTTAGGATCTTTTCGACGTAAAAAGTCTTCTTGCTTGATTCATCTGTACTATCCGTAGTTCTAGTTCCATTGCTGAGATTTCTATTAATTTGTCTGGTTTCCCTAATATGTATTATCAGTTCTTATTTCTATAACTCTAATCATGTTAAAAACTTAATTTTATTTAAACGGATTATGGTTTTATTTGTAAAATAGTGTATATATTTTAGTTTTAGTTATTAAAGAATAAGTTAAAAAGTTATATATTTTTGAAATGTGAAAGGCTAAAGATTACTTCTTCCCATATATTATAAACTATGGAATATTAAAATTCATTTTAGCTCTTCTCATATATTATAAAAAATGGAATAATGAAATTCATTTCAGCTTGGAGTTTTCTAGCCTAGTCATGATATCAAAACTGTGTCTAATTTTAAAACTCCTCGTTCTGCCCTCTACCTCTCTACTTTGGCATATTGCCTTCTGTATCCTTGCATATTCAATTTGCCCAATCTGCTTCTTGGAACTACCTCCTCAGACTCGTTATTTATGTCTGGTTTTCTCTAGTCTTCTCCTTTACATACTATAATGCATCATTCTCCTATCATGTCCTATGACTTGAGAAACCATATTTCATTATCCCTCTGCACGACCTAGTATCCTATCTCTGCATTCATGTCCATGCCTCATAGCTTGCATCTATGCGTCTCCATCTCCGCGTGCAATATTTTTATATGAGTGTTAACTCCCAAGCCCAATTAGTTGTAACCCTAATCATCGAGCTAAAACCTTCCTCGAGACTTCGACCTATGACCTAGAGAAACGATCAAGTTGAAGACTCGGATGAGACCTACAACTGGCATGAGGTTTGCAACCCGCCATCTAAGAATTGAGTCTCTTCCTATGTGATACATTAAGTGCTTGGATTCTATACCTACATGAGACATTATGTGCATGAGACCTATGTGAGATAATACATGCTCGGTGTGGTGATTAGTCCACATTATTCAACCAATACTCCAACACCCCCCTCCTACGTAACTCAGAGAAATTGAATCTGGGACCTATGCTGTGATACCATGTAAGTTTTGTCGTTACACCAAAAATGCATATTTTAGTAAACTTTCAAATCCAAGCACATAGTCCCATGATCCCAGTGTGGCGGCTAGTCCACATTATATTCCGAGGTGCGATGGTTATTCAACTAACACTCCAACAAGAAGAGATACATATTATTCCCAAACTTGCATATCCACATTCAATTCCTTGCACAAGCTAGTACATTACTTGTCCTAAAATATTATTGGTTTGTTGGTAGTACTTTGAGGTTTTAAGATTATAGTGCAAAGATTTCCATTGTATTTTTTGTATGGTAGAAAAAACAAGTTGTAATATCCCGAATTTTGGATTGACTGTTTTCTGATGTTAATTTGGGCCACGGCCCCAACACATATGAGTTATTCTGATTATTGGGCATAAGCCCTAGTGCATATGATTTATTCTTTTGTAGACTGAGATATTGGGCATGGACCCTAACTGATCTCATTATTTGATTATATACTGGGAAAGGAATCCCTAATGTTTTGATTCATGTTTTTATCATATGATGTGGGTACAAAACCCTAATATACTGAGATGATCGTTTATTACATACTGTGCAGTGATGTGAAAGACATGATTGACTTATATGGTGTGTTGAGTGTAGACTCAGGAACACACATATGACCTACGAACTGGGAAAAAACCCCGATGTAACTAGAGAAAATATTATGTACTGGGAGTAAGCCTCGATGTACATTGAGTGTTGGGCATAAGCCCTAGAGCACTCCAAGCTTGATAAATGAATACCGGATTCGAGGCCACTTAAATATTCTAGATGTGCCTCACAACCACATTCTAGCACTAGTGTTGAGCAGGAGGCTCTGGAATTGCACTAGCGTAACGCCCATGTGAGAGTGTTGAGTTAAAAGCTCTGAAGAGCACTCGGAGTTACTAGATCTCAAAGTGTTGAGTCGGAAAGACTCTAAATAGCACTTCTACTTTCATCACATTTATTTAATTTGGTTAAATGATTCATCTTCTATCTATCATCAAATACTGCAGGAACTACCATATTAAACGAGGGAATCCAACATGCAAGAGAGAGACTAGAGGTGCCTATCCAAGCTTACCAAAAAGACTGTCCAAAGAATTGGACCCTGTCCTTAATGATTAAAGAAAGTATCATGAGAGATACATATTTAAATGAAAGGAAATTACCCTAACTTAAGAGTATGGGTTGACTAAGAATAGTCTTATATAAATAACATACATAAAGGTCTCAAGGCTACATATTATTATTAGAAGCTTTAATAATAATGTTGTTATTATTTATTTATAAAATATATTTATTGCATATATTTTATGCATAGTGGGCTGCCACATTATTAAATATTATTAATAATGTTGTTAATATTAAGGTTGAAATATAATTATTGTTATTATTAATATTATTATGAAAAGGTTAAGTTGAAATCACTTCTAGTTAAAACAATTGAAAAATCATAGTTCAACAAGGACTAGATATTTAGTAATAATATCTTTTAGGAATATTATCTATTTAATTTAAAGAAACTAAATAATTATTCAAACAGCCATAATTCAAGACTCCCCTACTTAAAGAGGGCAGATTCCAATATTGAGGATCATCTTTTTTTTCATTATCATTCTCTTATGGTAATCAGAGAGAATTTTATGCTCCAAGAACTGAAGCAGTCCCATACAATTTTCCAGATCTGAACCAACAGTGAACCTAGGGCCTCTATCTCTTATTGCATGTTGGAACTAGCTCAGGGGGAACCAATTAGAGCCAGGAACGATCTAAGGGTGATGGTTGGGAGGAACATGGTAGCCCCAAAGTTATCCAACTAAGGAGTCATTCTAACAGGTTAGCTAAGCTCAGAAGATTCTACACTAATTATTGTTTGAGTGTGCAGGCTGCTATAGAAGAGGAGCAAGTCACCAGGAAACCAGGTATGAATTATTCAACTTCCATTTCAAGTTATAATATAAGTTAGGCATGTAGCATAAATTTGATATTTCAACACTGTTTTGTTTTTATCATGATTTGTTTAAAATATTAGTCACTTATAGAGCAAGGGCCTTTGGGCATGGGCTCTTAGGTCATTATAGGAGCAGAACCCTGTAACTAGAACTTGTTTAAACTCAAAAATTTGATTTAGAAACCAACAGAATGTCTAGCAGGTCTAGCCAAGCTAGCCTGTGTTAGACATCCAAGCACATCGAAAATCTAGAACCCATTCTTATTGAATTAGATGACTAAGTTTTTCTTACCAGCAATACTATATATTCAAATACTGAAATCGTAAATTATGTTTCAAATCAATGTATAGCTAGGATGAAAATTTTGTTACACATTGATGTTCTTGTATTTATCCCTAAACCCTTTCTCAGGTTTTTAAACCCCAACATTTCACAAACCTGGTTAAATTACTTTTTAAACTACTAACCCTTATGTAGGAAAACAAAATCGTTGCAACAATAGACTAATCTTTTTGGAGTTAGGGTTGCCATCATCTTCTTATATTTTTCTTTCTTTTTAAATCACCGAATAGAAATAGCAAAAGTAACGAGCCAGACATCGAAACTCTTAGCAGCATCACATATCCAGATTTGCAGACTCAAGACAATCGTATCTACTACTTCCTGCCCATTTCAAACCAAATTACAATGCATATCACTTTAACAAATGACCATATCGTTATATTTTGCTTTCCACGATAGCTACCAGTATTTTCTTTTCAAACATTTCGTTTTGCAGACAGTAAAACAGGAAATCATAGGTGGAGTCCAATGTTCCATTATTTAGACCTCCATGCAACCATATTATAACAAAAAAAGAATAACGCAGAACAAGACACCCTCAATTTGCTTCGTTGAGTCTAGTTTAACCCAGAACCGTTTTACTTTTACAATTTTGCCAAACCCTGGTGAGTATCATTCTTCAACCAACAATCAAACTCTCATAGCAAACAAGACATTACACAACCAATTGCAAAATGAATACATTCTCAAGATCGGAAATACTAGACGCTAGTCAAAACCACTACCCAACACTAATTTCATAGAGAAAGCTCTAGAACAAAGCTAAAACGAGTTTTACTTAACAGCATAGATCCCATCGAAAGGACAATGACTTTTCTACCAAAGAGTCAAACTGATAGAGCACCATTTAAAAACACAGTGACCATAATTTCTTCATGCATCCATTTGGGTCTCATAGAAAAGAAAACACGGAGGTCCATTTCTTAATACAAACATCAAAACGAGCTCCATAGACAAATGCAGGGGGCAATATTCTTTTCAAAACCCATATTTACACAAGTACGAGTACCATTAAAACTACCCAGAACCAAATTGTTAAACCCTACTGCAAGTATGGAACCCTCAGAAGTTTCGTTCATCAAAATATTAATTACAAACAATACTCCAAACACACCAGTCCAGCCAAAGGCGACCACATTTGAGACTCCAAAACCTTAGTGAGCCAAAGGCATCACGAAGCCTCCCCAATACAATTTAAACAGATTTTTCATCCACAGCCAAGACAGGTAGGCGTGAAGGATTGAAAGAACCTTGGACTTACCAGTCCAATGCCCAAACACAGATAGTGATGGTCCCCATTTGGTCCAAACACAGAGATTCACACCATAACTCCATACCTGACAATAGAGGCAAGCCAATACAAGTTAGAACCTGCACATTTAAATAGCATGGAAGTTAAAGAAACTTAGAAAACGCAGTATTTACTTATTGAAGAAGTCGCCTGGTAAGACTCTTTCGTTGACATCGCCTCATAAGACCACCAACAATACCCTGGCCATGAGCGTAGCTCAAGCTAGGCATAGGCATCACACACCCAGTTGAAGCTCACTCTCGACCACAGGGAAAAATACATGAAATTACCAACATTATGCAAACCCTCGTTAAAACCCTTAGTGCCCAACTGGCTCTAAGCCACATGATAGTCATGTGTTCCTTTAAGACTCCCACCAACCACGATAGGACTCAAATTTGTTTGCAAACTCTATAGTATAGTCATGTAGTCTCAACGCTTGGGTAATTATCACCAAAGAAAGACCTTGCCCCTACTATGTTGTGTTTAATAGATGTTTGAACTTGAAATGAAATTACATGGTATAGTTTCTCAAGGATAAGTCACCATGGTAAACCTGCAAAGACATGACAAACAATTATGCATTAGCGGAATCGCTAAGTAAGTTAACAGGTTTCAAACATTCACACCTTACCTCTCGGCGACTCTGTCAGGGGTGCATAAATCAACCCCAAGTTTCCAAGGTATTTCAACTTCTCTCATCAGGTCCATCTTGCTTGAGGATGACACTTAAACAATTTACATTTTTAACATGCAATTAGGCCATACAAGAGAAAAAAAGGGACTTCTAGTATTACTCTCATAGGTTAAATTTTCCATAAACATATTTACCACAATTACTTCCGAAGAGAAAACATGACTAACAAAACTACCTTGCTAGGGATCTCTTAAACCCTTAAATGTTGAAGTCAAAGTACCGATACTATTCCCAGTGCCAAAGTTAATTTAGAATGCATCATCTGTTTAGGCATGGTAAACAGTAAGGAGAATTTTTTTAAAATTTTACTGATTTTTAGGGACATTACACAAGTATTGCAAAGATTGCATTCTAATTGATTATAGTATACCATGTACGGAAAAAACTCTTGCAGAGAATGTATTGCAAATTTTACATAGATTTCTTTGTAACTTGTATTGCAATTCCTATTGTAATGCTTGCTCTATATTAGAGTTTGTTGTAGAAATCATACTACATATGGTTGTATTATCATCCTGGTTAGAGATGCATTCTCTAGTTTCAATTGTCGCAGTTGAGATCAAGGGAAAAGAAAACTATCTAGAATGATTGAGGAAGATCAAGAACACCCTAATCTTCAACAATTTGTAGGATAACATCTATGAAGGAGAAGGTGATGCTACACATGAAGAGCTTACAATATACAAAGAGATTTCCATGTGGATGAGCATATAGATAAGAACGCATATGCACTAGTTTCGTCTATAGTAAGTGAATACATGAATTGACACATAACTTCTGCTAAAACATCTCATGTTTCTCTAAAGAAGATGAAAGGTTTGCATCACTCACATTCTAAATTGGAGCTAATTTAGTTGTTTTTTAAGCTCTTGAACCTAGAGTTGAAAGACAATGATACCATGGCTATGGCATTTGACATTTAGCCATCGTGCATGAAATTAATTCCACTGGTGTGAAGGTATGAAAATAATATTAGCATACCTCATTCAATTTTGGAAGAAAAAGGAAGAAAACTATTTTTTCAACTCGTATTTTCAACTTATCTCCCTCTATATTCACTCAAATTTCGAGTAGTAGCACTCGTTGGATGGGGAATTCAATTCAACGAGTGCTACTGCTCGAAATTTGAGTGAATATACAGGGAGATAAGTTGAAAATACGAGTTGAAAAGGTAATTTTTTTACTTTTTCACTTTTTAACTTTTTTACCTAATTTACCAAAAAATGGTGATTCATCCCCATAGTTAACATGATCATCTTGAATCCTATTAGTTATTTTTGTTATACAATATTATTGTTTTGAGACCCATTTTTTACCTCGAAATTTCTCTAATGAATGAGTAGGTGGCTTCACATTCTGCAATTTCATACCACTAGATAGCAAGCTCACTCAACTTGTAAAATGAATGAGCCCTGCATGCAAAACGCTCCCAACAAATTTAACACAACATACAACCTTCTACGATGACGTGGAATGGATCGAGTGCTTCACAAAAAAAAATATCTTTGGAATTCTGTGATTTCGTGCCACTAGACAACAGAGGCTACGGTTCAGATCGGTGGTTTCAGATCGCAGGGTTCAGATCGCATAGTTGCTTGCCTAGATCTCTCTATTATATAGATGTCAGATGGGAAATTAAGGGGCGTCGACTGTCATGCGACTGAGAGTAGGATAGTCTCTGATTCGATGAACTAACTTACCACCGACTTCATAATTAAAAAAAATTTATCCAACACCTTCACGATCTGTGCAATGGCTTCTTTAACCTGGCTCTGATACCATGTTAGAGTTTTACAATATAGCAGTATAATTTCTATATTATTTGCAGTCGAACAAAATCAATATCATTGACATAATAACCATGTACATAAATAAAGAGAAAAATAAAGAGACATAGAGATTTATCTTAGGAAACCTTTCAAGGGTCCTTACTCAGAAAACCAATTCAAGATACAAAGAATATCAAATATACAATAGAAGATAAAATCCCAAAGAAGTCTTCAACTGTCTTCGTCTTCTCTGCCCCCTACTTTGTTCAATACATCAGTTAACTTGAGCAAAAGAGGATGATCCAATATGAGTGAGAAGTCACTCTATTTATACAAAATTTGATGAGTCAACTTGGCAAGTTTTAAGGAATAAAATAATAATAATATTCTTATTGGGCGGACTACTTTGTGAGGATACCTCATTTGGACCAATCTTATATGAAATATAATCGAAAACAGTTAAATTATTCTATGAAATAAAGAAAGCTCGTGTGGAATTCAGAAATTGAAGAGCCATTTACGTTAGCTCGTAAGTGTGGCTGGAGATCAGTTGAGAACATGTTATGCATCTTCTTAGGCCTTTCCCGCTCAGTCCAAATGTGAATCCCCATATTGTCGGGCTCTATACTTTTCATTAAAGAATTATGGTTCAATCCAGATGTGAATCCATTAATCCTCAGGCTCTGTACTTTTCATTAGAGAATTACCGAGATGTAATTTTATGAGGTTCAATGAGTGAGCAAATTGCTTATGATCAACTGATTTATGTTGAACTTCTCTCGGCTTGCAGCCATGGGAAGCCTGATCATGATCAAGATTAGGCTCAATTACAAATTCTTGTCTATTACAGTATTCCATATGATATTGATCATGGAGATCATTACTGAGAAAATCAATGTCCTGGCATTATTTATGCTCTGTAACTTAAACCTCTCATGATTTTGTTCTCTGAGATGATTATCATCGCAAATTTCAGGCTTCAAATTTGAAGCCTTCAATGCCCTTCAGGACCTATTTTACCCTTCATAGAAAGTCACAACAATTTTTACCATGCAAAAAAAAATTAATTTTGCATCAGGCCCTTCATTAATGAAATTGGCCATTATTTTGTAACTTTGCAATTGAAGGGCTGCTCAAATTTCCACCCTTCAAATTTTTAGATTCTTGAGAATTGGCGATTAGGCATCAACAAAGGCAGAAGCAAAACTAGTTTTCCACACATTCCATCAGCATAATTATCAAAATTTAAATCTCTATGACACTTTAAAACATTTAAAATTAAGTTTAAATGTTAGTGCCACGTTACACCGTAACTTCTTCCATCTGGCTGCTCAATGCTCAGTCCCACATTGATTATGGAAAAACCATTGAAAATTAACTGCAAACACATCCACAATACACAGCTTAACGTCCATTGTCTTGGATAATTTATGAACCCAAATACGCTTAACTCAGATCTAAATTCATAAGTGGATAATATTGTGCAACAAAATGAAGCTTCTAATAATCTCATTCAATTATTAACCGAACTAGACTATACAGAAAGATATGGATGGATGTCTTTGTAATTTTTTTATTCAAATATCATTTTTTATTAAAAAAAACAAATGAAAATAATTTTGTTAATGTTTATTATTTTGTCTCAATACTACAAATGTCCCTGCCACGCAGGGAATTTAGCAATTGCAATAAGTTGTATTGATTTTTTTTGTTACGATGTGACTTTGCAATGGGATGTATTGATTTAATAAAGTTTATTAAAACTGTAATTCTATGGTTTGGATCTCCTAGTACCTCTACAATCAAACTAGTAATAATTATGCATGTGTAGGCTATTATTGATAACATGAATGATTTGAACCAATGTTGCACGACTCGGACTCGTCAAAGACTCGACTAGAATATGACTCGTCGACTCAAGAAAGACTTGGGAAAGACCCTGGACAAACTCGACAAGACTCAAAAAATAGGAAAAAAACTTAAAATATGGTACATTTTGGGCACAAAAAAGAGGTTAATGGAATTTCCAATCCATATAACTTATAAAACTACAAACTATGCAATAATTCATAACATTATCTCGTAAACTATGATAATACAACATAACACAATCAATTTTTGTACAAAGTTTAAATAGTGTCCCATTAATAATTTGAAAAGTAGAGCAAAGCCCCTTCTACCCTAAAGCTTCTTTTGCAATTTTTCCCCAAATAAAAAAAGGGTAAATCTCTTCCCCGGCTAAAGTATAAAATATATATGGGGCCTGCCATTACTAGGCTACCTTACCCAATGCTTCAAAAGCATCCCATGCATTTAAAATTATAAATATCCCTTTAAGGAACCCTAGCCTATGCTCCTGAAGGTCCCTCCATAATAAAAAAAATATAATGTAAAAATGCCAACACACATGAGGAATCATCAACACAGGTGGTGTGAGGGCAGAGAAGAATACAATGTAGAGGAGAGGGTGAGCGGCGAAGAGTAGCAAGCAACCAGACGTTAATAGACAACGCACCCACTGAACGGTTGGCCAGGGGACAAAGACAAACATCAAGAGGAATAAAATGCGTGCACAAAAGAAAGCAAGTCCTCTCTGCAACAAGATTATGTAGGCACAAAGCATAGAAACCAAGCAGAACAGTTGACATCTGCGGGGGATATTTTTCGCTCTTGTCAAGTCCATGCCGAGTTCACATCGAGTCTGTGCAAGTATGCCGATTGCCTTCGATTATGTCGAGTGTGGGATGAGTCTTCAATGATTACTCGGTTTGGAAGTTGACTCACCCAAACTCGCGAGTCTTGTGTTAGAAAAACAGGATCGCAGAGCAATAACAATAAACAAGATGCAAATATAAATCACATAAACACAATACAAGAGAGACACCAATATAACGTGGTTCGCCCAAGATGGGATATGTCCACACATAAATTGTTAGTCCTTATTATTATACCATCTCATAAAATGAAGAGATACAACCCGCAACACATCCGCTGCAATTTCCTCTTCACTCTCTCACAGTCTCTCTTACATAATCATAGAGATATTTACAATGCTACATTACATAGTCGTATTACAATGCATTCCTTTTAAAGAGGGATTACCATGGGAGAATACTATGGAACACGCAATACCATGGGCCCATAAATCACCCATTATTGACCAAATCATGACTATGAAATTACAACATTTTACAAGGCATTTTTTCAAAATTTTCACTACGGGGGCGTTGCCCCCAAACCCCCGCCAAGGGGGCGCTCCTAAAATGTAGTCTCCGCCCCCCTGGACCCCGCGTGGTGACTATATTTGGGGGGGATCCCCCCAAAACCCCCTCGTCATGGTATGGGATCCAGAAATGGCTGAAACACGACCTCTGGATCAAGAAGATCATGCTCCACAACCAACATCTTGGGCAAGTGGTGCTTCATTGATCTTAACTAATACTTAAATTCTTATTTTCTAGCATGGCTGCATTTTGAAAGAAGACTCAAATTCTCATTTCCTAGGATCATAGGATGGTTTCATTTTTATTACTATTATTCCTTTAATAATAGCATCCCCTTTTGTTGATTTGCAGATGGGAATTTTCTTCATCGTTGGGATATTGTGTAAGCCTTCAAAATTTTTCTCCATGACCTTGTCTTCGTTGAGGGTTCAAATCTTCCAAAACCATGTTTTGCAAAGCCATGTCTAGTTTATTGTATTTTATAATTATCACTTGTTGGATGGGATGTGTGCTATAATGTAAGGTGGTTGCACGACTAGCCTGGGGTTCATGATTTCATCACCTATGGCTAGTCCCAGTGTTTGGAAGATTGGAGCATAATTGAATGAGACCGTGTAAGGTGAATAACAAATGTAATCACACAATCTAGAATTAAATTGTGCAACCAATGATCATACATTAGAATTAGAAGTGATTCATCATATTTTACACTGGATTATAATTAATCCAAATGAGTGATTGGAATTAGGGAATCTGGATTCAAAACTATGGTTATCAAATGGTTATTGGAATTTGGAAATGTGATTATGAAAGTGGATTTGGAACTGTGGTTAAGCAAATGGTTATTGGATTTTTTAAATGTGATTATGAAAGTTGAAAGTTGAAAGTTTGAAACTGAAGCGGTTTTAAACTTTAAACTTTTGTTTATCATTATTCCAATTTCCAAACTCACAAGCCCTGCTCAGGCTACTCCTATTTCCACTGTCACCATCGAGTCTCGAGTCTATTTCAATTTCACATTTCTACCTTCTTTCATGTTTTAGTACATGCTAGAGTTATGGTGTTGGAGAGGGGCCTGGAGCTTTTGCTAGGGCGCAGGTAGCTTTGGGCTTCAATCGAGACTCAATAGAGTGAGCTAGTCAGGAAACCAAACAAACACAATTATCAAGGATCTTGTTGGAGCAAGTGTCTTGATAAATTTCCAATCAATATTTACTTCATCATTGAGAAGTGGGACATGGAGATTCATGTTGGTAAGTGATATGGTGTGTCACTTCCCTTTTCGCTAGGTATGTGAATGGTTAATATGGAGACTTGACTAGAAGAGTTCATCCATCTGTCTTGGATGGCTCTGCTGGTATTTACATGGAGATGAATGTACTGCTCAAAGGCCCCCAAAAATCATAGGAGAAAATTTTGCCTTATGATTATATATCACTATCAGTGTTTGCAAGAATCGTGACCGACTAAGCTTGTCATTTGGCCTGCAAATTAAGATTCGAGGGGAAGAGGTACCTTAAACAATTCCTATCGAAATCACAAGTTCAAACTAAAGTAACTCTTGACCCTTTCTCAAGTTGCTTCCACTATCGAGTTCGACCCTTGCTCAGATTGTTTCAACCGTCACCATTGACCCCTACTCAGGCTACTTCCACCCTTTCATTCCCTATTCATTCATAGGTTACATCATACCCTCTTCAAACTCTAGGGAGTTTTCCTGAGAAAAGGAAGGACACATCCACCCCAACACCACCAGTACACCACCCATCTGTATAAGTGCACATCGCCACTAGAGACAAAAAAAGACACCACCCCTAATTATTATTTCCTCTAGGCGATTATGTCACTCCTCTGGTTCACAAAGTTGAGCAGTGATAAACATATATAAAGAGCTTCCTTCCCTTATAGGAGCTCAGTGAGTCAATACTGGTTGGGTTGTTCGTGCTGCTGAATGATTTTTTAGGTATGTGCACCATGAGAATAGTTTTTTGTTGTGATATTTTATAAGTATCTATTTGCTTCTTCTTGGAAAGGAGTGAAGTTTGTTATTGAAGTGATTCAGGGAAATAGTTTTGGTATCCATGAACATATTTTTTAGATTCACTCCCTCTTTTGTATTTATCGATCTCTATGTTCATTGGACATTGTACAGATTGTCTTTCATTTTCATCCAAACTTGATTTTTCTTTAGAAGTTTTATTACTTGCCGCTTCAATCTCCATTGGTTATAAAAAATTTTCAATTGATTTCTTTATTTTGTATGTTTTTTAAATTTCTTCTATATGGATTCTTGGGTTAGATATTGCTTATTAAAAACTATAGAGTGGAACGATGCGAATTTTATCACTATATTAGGAATTGGATTAGATTTTTTTTAATATATAATTACATTTTGATGTATAAAATGAATGATTTATTTTAACATGTCAACATTGAAGGGTTCAATATATCATAGCCCTTCAAAGTGAAATAGGACCCTACCCTTCAAATTTGATCCTTAGTCGCAATTACAAAATCATCTCTGCAGTTCCCATTCATGTGGAATGGACATCATGGTTTTTTTATAGTGTAGTTTTCATGCACCAATGGGTATCAGTGAAAAAGGGCTAACTTGCAATCATGATGAAGTGAGGCATCGGGGATGGCATTCATGTGCTGAATAAGCTTGAGTCACCTTCCGAGCAACAAAAATAAAAACAAATGGTAAATGGACACGATCCATGAGCCCACTGCATAGCTTGGAAAATGGATCGCTTTCTTGCCTTAACCATTTGAAACGATACAAATAACTTGAAACGAAATTAGTTAGGCATAATAAGAGTATTCTTTTAAGAATTAAGATGGATTTATAACTAGTACAATCACTTAACTTCGAGTTAGTGTACACTAATAGGTCATAAGTTAATGTCATTAAATTAGCAAGTTAAATGTCACAAAATTTTAAAATATAAACACCTATCCATGTAATGAAAGAGTCACTAGATGGCAATGCTCCTACAGACTGTTTTTGGATCTGCCTCTTTAAATCTGCAAATGAAACAATAAGCTGGTAAAAGGTAATGTAAACCAATTTAAGAGCTTGATCTTCTAATGATAAAATTCTAGTGCCTTGTCCAATGGAGTCAATGACTGAACCACAAAGATTAAACCACAACTGCAAGAGAAGATACCTCAGATCCCTATGTTAGAGCAATGAAATTTGAATTCAAATTCAACATACTCATTAATAGGATTAAATTATCATAAAGATAATGTTATATTCAAACTAAAATGGTGAAATGGTCTTGACATAGATGTCTATTCAAACTAAAATGCTCAAATGGTCTTGACCTGTTCCATAGCGCTTACTCCTCCATGATTGAAATATGAGACTGTTTCATTTTAAAGTTGAGCAGGAAGCTGGAGGTAACACATAGTGAATGGAAGGAAACATCATGGTCATTTGCAGGGATAAATGATGATGAGTAGAGGTGGAAATGAGGGCCATTAGCATTTGGACAAAATGGCCAGATTTGGAAAAAAAACACAAAAAAAACACCAACCTCTATCCACAGGCCGCAATGCGCAGTTATGAGTGGGAACACCAGACCACGTGGTAATAACCAGTCACTAAACTACGTAGCGAATTGTGGCACAACAAAAGGTTGTTGAGGACATTGGCAGAACATTCACACCAGATGACAGGGAAAACACATCCACCAGCAGATAAAGATTTCAGAGGAACGAGAGAACCACACCAACGCACAACTGCCCAAAATGGCAGACTTGGCAGAGATGCCTAGAAGCCGAGGTGAGCAGGTGGATGATCCTAAGTTGATGGTGGGGATTAAGGTTGCTGGATCCAAAAGGATATTTAGTGAGGTAGGTCAATAATCCCAATGAGGTCATCCCTCATCACTTGATGCAGACACACAGCTTATGGGGATAACACAATGCCAAGAGGAAGCCTATGATGAAGGGTAGAATCCCTAACTCTAAAATGGGCAATGGGCAAGAACGCCAGGCTAACATGCATTCCAATGGCAGGGTAGACCTGACAAAGAGCTAGTGACAAGTGGCAGGAAGATAGGAGGCATGCACAGGAGGTCAAAGAAAATGGCCAGTGCACCAACATAGGCTCCGATGCGCATAGACGGGAAGAAAGTAATGTAGGCAGAGGTAGATGAAGAAAAAAACAATGGGACATAAGCGAGCCAACACGCAAGTGACAGTAATAGAATGGTGGAACGCAACACATAGTCCCAAATACTCCCAATTGTGCAGCCTTCCATCCTGAGCAAGCACTTATACTATTCATATTTCCTCTGTATACTTTATTTGCGACAGCAACCAACTCATCGGGTACCGATCGTACCACCCTTATTATCTTAACTTATCCAACTGGGAATGCTGTTCCTTCAACTATTATGTGCACTTATTATTGCGCGTCCTTTCATACTAGAATCTCCACTCGTCCTTTCTCAAAAGATGCAGGCAGATTAATTATTATTGTATACGTACGCTACCCGTCGCTTTCCTTTTAAACAGGGACTGATTAGACCACACGTACAGACAGGTAATGCACCGATTGGGGAGGAAGAACGTCTTTTTTTTAAAGAAAAAAAGCTTACACTCCACACAAACCTTGACAACGTAGCATGTAGAAGTTGAAAGAAGAATTGGCATGCAAACACATGATACAAGCGAGAATGCAGCCAACGATTTACACAACCGCAAATATACACGAAAAACCCTAGCAAACGCAGACCCGTAACAGCAAAGCAGCCCAACTCACATAGGAGATAGTCTCCACAAAGAAAAATGGCATGCGTCAAACATCGAATTGAACATGAACACAAGGAAGATTACATCCGGCAGGTGACAAGGTTACCCCCGATATCTATCAAATCAGTTGTGAAATGCACTGAACCATAGCTAAAACTTTCCAAACATGCAAAAATTGAATACATACATTAAAAATATTTCATCTCGCCAGCATTGGGTTATACCTCCAAACATTGGTTTATGACAAAAGAATTAATATCCGGCGGCAACTAATGCCCACCTGCGGTCGCTATATGACCATTACAAGCATAATAATAATACTAATAAATAAAATTTATTTCATATTTATTTTAATTTAAATTATATGAAAATTAAAATTATAAGATATTTGATGATGGATTAAATGTCTACCGAAAACATCCCACACTAAAATCTATACATATTTAAATCCAAAAAATAACAACAATTTATTTTAGTTATTATAATTAAATAGTTTTTAAAATAAAATTTAAAATTAACATAATAAAATAGTTTTTCAAAATATATAAAAAATTAAAAAAATAACAAATATTTTTTTCCTTTTGCAAAATTTCTACATTTACAACATTACATAACTTAGTTCTATGGATGAATAAATTTTCTTAAAATTACTTTTACAAAAATTACATAGGAGTTCTAAATTTTATTAAAATTTAAAAAATGATCAAGAAACTTCTTGGAAACTTCTATTTAATTTTATTTTGACTGTGTGATGTAGAAGACTTAAACCTGAGAAAGAGTCAAAGCTAGTTTGTTCATTTTCCTACTTAAAATGAAAAAAAAACTAATAGAATGATATTCTACGTTGACACCACAACAAAAAAATCCATCTTTTAGCACCATAAGTTAGCACCATTTATATTTTATGGTGTTAATGTGATGGTATTGGCACCACTTGCATTTTTGTGGTGTTAAGGTGGTGTTATTAGAACCACTTACATTTTGTGGTGTTAAAGTGGTGATATTAGCTCCACTTATATTTTATGGTGTTAATATGGTGTTATATTTGTTAATATTATTGGAAATTTAGTTTGTCCTCATTTATGAACTAAGTGAAATGCCATGTTGGCAAGTACCATAAAGTGGTGCTAGCCTATTATTTGTGACATGGACATGCACAAGTAGGATTTAGTTATGAGGATTTGCACCATAAACACACTAAATTCACAAACAATTATTACGTAAATAACATAATTCAATATTTATTTTGTGTTTTATCAATTCAAATAAATAACCAAAGATTAATTTATGAATTTTTGCACCACAATCACAAGTAAATAAATTCACATGATTAATTTATGAGGCTTTGCAATACAAGCACAACAAGTTCACAACTAATTATTTTCTAAATAGCTCAATTCAATTATCCATTAGTAATATTATTTAAACAAATAAATACAATTGACAAATAAATAAATAAAAACCATTTTTAATTTATTACTATTATAAAGTAGTAATACAAATGATTTGAATTGAAATTTGATTATTTAATTGAAAATATTTTTATATTATTAAATTTCTTGATGGAAATTTGTATCATTATTAGGTTTTTAGCACAAGGCATGGATCTCAATCCATGGACATGGTCAATAGAGAGAACCTCTATCGGGGCCCTAAAAGAAGCTTTTAGAAACCTAGATCCAAGAAGAAACCACAAAGGTCACCGCACATTTTCATAATATAGTATTCTTAGCCTCTACATATGGGCATTCACACTATTATAAGGTTTTAATCAGCTAAAGAAATCCTAAGAATAGAGAAATGCCATGTTGGAAAGTACCATATAGTGTCGCTAAGCTCATATTAGTCACATGGACATGGAAAAATATAATTTAGTTATGATGATTTGCACCATAAACACAACAATTTCATAAGTAATTAGTTTGTAAATGATTTAGTTCAAAAAAAATTATTCAAATAAATGGTCATGATTAATTTATGAGGTTTTGCACCATAAGCACAACAAATTCACAAAGAATTATTTTGTAAATAACTCAATTCAATTATTCATTTTTAATATTATTCAAGTAAATAAATACATATGATTATTAATATTGACAAATAATTAAAGATGGTCATTTTTATTTTATTACTATTAAAAATATTATTAAAAGTGATTTGAATTGAAACTTGATTATTCGATATGATATATTTTTATTGATCTTATTAAATTACTTGATGGATATTAGTATCATTATTAGGCTTTGAGCACAAGGCATGGGTCTCAACTTCTTGTACATGTTCGAGGGAGGAAAACTCTTCCTTGGGCCCTAAAATAAGCTTTTAGGAATCTAGGAACAAGAAATATGGTTAACATGCATGCCTTCCTAACCATATTCTTAACGTATACGTGTGGGAATTGATGTTATTATGAGGTTTTGATCACTAGTGATAGTTGTGCTGGCCCTCAACCTAGTTAAGAGAATAAACCTAGGCCTTAGCCTAAATCAACCTTTTGGGCATATAGGGATAATAATTATTTGTTGAGGAAATAGAAATGACTTTTTGAGAATATATATGGCCTAATAATAGAGATAATGGGGGGAATTGGAGGAAATAGAACTAGTTATAAGTCTTCAAGTCATACACATGATTAAGGGAGGAAAATTGAGACATGAACCTTAGAGGAAACATCTAGGCATATATTATTAACATGGATACCTTGAACCACCACATAAGACCTCCTAAGGGTATCCTTGACCTAATATTTGGGGTATTATTGTAAATAAGAGGTTTTAAGCACTATATATGGTAATTTAGGCCCTTAACATGTTTGAGGGAGGAAACCCAGGACATGGTCCCTAATAAAATATTTTGTGCATCCAAGTCCAAATACAATAGATCTCGAACCACTACAAATGTCATATTGGGTGTATTGTTTACCTCTGAATGAGGACATATCGGGCTAAGATCGATGACTCAAAATATCACATATGAGATAATGTTATGTATATGATAGCATTATTATTAAAGTGGGATATGGGTGGAAATATGTGGTTTTGTGAACTAGGGATGCATCTTAGAAAATGGTTGAAGAAGAAATTGAAAGAAGTATACCCTAACAGAATATTATTGAGGTAATGGGAAATGATCAAGGCCATTAACCATAACATATGGATCTCAATTCATTGACTAGATTCATAAGAGGAAAGCAAGATCCTTATGTAGGTTTCCAAATGCCTTAGTAATGACATTACATGGAATGTGACCATGATTATACACCTAAAGAAACCATTAAGGCATCCAGATCAATTGAGGAATTATGTACCTAGGTATTATGTCCTTATGGCCTTGAACATGATCAATGGAGGATACCTAAATCTCGACCCCTAAGGGGAACTTATAGTCATTCAAGGCTAAGAAGGTTGCCTCCACCAACAATACATGGCCTCTTAAGAGTATCATTAGCCTATGATTGAGGATGTTGGTGTCATTAGGTGGTTTTGAGCAGTATGTACATGTCTCGTGGCCTTGTGAGTGATGTTCTAGGGAAGAAGACCATGCCTTTATCCCTAAAGAAATAGTTAATTCATCCAAATCCATGAATTATAATGCATCAAAACACCATGCATGAATTCACATGGGTATCCATTGTACTATGTATCTAAGTCTTGCAGCCTTGGGGCCTTCAACATGGTTAATGGAGGATAAATGAACCTTCACCCCTAAGGAAGCTTATAGCCATCCACGGGTAAGAATTTTTCCTCCACCAACTACACACAACCTCCTAATTGTATAATTGGCCTATGATTGAGGATGTTGTCACCATTAGGTGGTTTTCAGTAGTATGCACATGTCTTAAGGCCTTGGGAATGATGTTCCAAGGAAGAAAACCATGCCTTTGGACCTAAAGAAATAGTGGAGGCATCTAAAGCCATCAACACTGCATAAAAGCACCATTTATTACTTCAGAGGGGTATCTTTGGCACTATGTATCTGGGTGTTGTGGCCTTGGGGCCTTGGACATGGTCACTAGAGGGGATATGAATCTCAGCTCTAAAATATTATTCTATTCATCTAGGGATAAGAAGATTTCCTCCACTGTCAACACATGGCCTCTTGAGGGTATCATTGGCAATTGATTGACTATGTCATTTCCATCATGTGGTTTTGAGTAGTATTTACATTTCTCACGACCTTGGGAATAATGTTTTAGGGAAAATGACCATGCCTTTGGCCCTAAAGAAATGATTGAGGAATTGAGAGTGATGAACAATTCCTGAAGCACCATGCATGAACTTGCATGGATATCCATGCCATTGTGTATCCATGTCATGGGGCCTTGGGGCCTTGGACATGGTTTAGGGAGGAGACTTGAACCTCTAGCACTGAATGAATGTTATATCCATCCAAGGATAAGAAGATTGCCTCAAACAACCACACATGGCCTATTGAGGGTATCATTGGCCTATGATTGAGAGTATTAAAACCATTATGTGGTTCTAAGAAGTATTTAAGTGTCTTAGGGATTTGGGAATGGTGCTCTAGAGAATAATTCCATGCCTTTGGCACTAAATAAACCATTGATGAATTTAGTGCCATAACCAATACCTAAAAGCACCACGCATGACTTTGCAAGGGTATCCTTTGATATTTTTATCTAGGTCTTGGGGCCTTAAGGGATTAGACATGGTCAGTGGAAGAAATGTGAACCTTGGGCCCTAAATAAATATTTTATCCATCCATGGGTAAGAAGGTTGCATCCACCAAATAGACATGGCCTCTTGGGGGTATCATTGGCCTATGATTAAGGATGACAATTCACTAAGGTGGGTTTGATAAATTTGTATGTGTCTCAATACATTGGGAACGACATTCTAGATGAAAGAGCATGCATTTAGCCCTAAAGAAACCATCAAGATCCATCCAAGGCTAAATGAAACCTTGAAACACTAGCCATGATCTCCAAAGAGTGTCTCTATCCTACGAGCTATGGGATATCTTTGTCATTATGAGGTTTAACACTAGGCAGAGGCTTTAGGTCCCTATAAATTCTTAAAAGAGGAAATGTGGTTCGTATTCCGTAAAGGAATATTTTAGGTATCAAAGGCTAAGAAAAACACCTTGAAGAATGATTCATGACCTCCAATGATATATTTCTTTTTAAGTGAGGAAATTCTTGCCATTAGGACTTTTTAAGCACTACGTATGGATGTAAGCACCTTAAACATGGCTAGTGGAGAAAATTGAAGACTTGGGTTGTGAGGGAATTTCCTGAGCATACAAGGCCATGATCAATGCCTTAAGGAACCACACTTGACCTCTCTAGGGTATAATTTTTCTTTGTATATGGATCTCCATGCAATTAATAGGTTGTGAGCTCTAGGTAGGGTCCTTGAGGCATTGACATAGTAAAGGGAGGAATCCTAGGGTTCATGCCATAAACAAAGATTATATGCATCCAGGAAAAATAATGATGTCTTAAACCACAACACAACCATAAGCTTCTCCCAATGGATGACATCAAGCTAAGGAGATAACTTAGGACTTAGTTCCTGGAAAAACAAATAGGTATCAAAGGCTAAGAACGAGACTTGAAACCACCACATATAATATCTTCAGGGGATATATTGCCTCCATGTGAGCATATTAAAAAACAATTAGAAGGTTTTGAACACCAAGGATGGGTCTTAAGGCCTTGTATATCGTTGGGGGAAGAAACCCAAGCCTTAAGCTCTAAAGGTAAGTCTGAGGACTCAAGGGTTACAAATGAGGCCTTAGACCACTGCACACACCTATATGAGGATTATTTAGCTTATAGGTGGGGATATAGACATTTTTTGCAGTTTTGGAGAACCAAACTTGTATCTTATGATATAGAAATTGTCAAGGATGAAACTTGGGCCTTAGCTCCTAAGGGAAGGTTCCAGGGATTGAGGGCCATGGCCAAGGCCATGATCGATGCAAGAATATATTAGAATAAGGAAGACCTGGACAATTTTTCATCGGATCAACACCATTATTGATTCCATTTCCATGAGTACAGTAAAAAAAAGCTCATATTTGTAGGAAATCCATTTCCCAATCAATATGACACTTCATATCCAATCAATTTACAATTACTCTTCCCCTCTCTTCGATCGAGGGATAAACTCATGCTGGTTAAAGCATGATCGATTCCTTTTTAATAATAAAGAGGGTGTAAAGGAAAAATATGCACATAATGTACAAGCCTATAGGTTGTCCACACGTCATAATATAGGAAAAGGTGGCTTGTTGTCTGTAGAGGAAAAATTTGTAAGCTTACTGTACACTACTATGCTTCTCAAGTAAACTTGATTTTTCATATAATCATCTTTTCTAACTATTTTATTATTGTTCTAAATTGTAGTTGCAAGTATTTAATAGGAAAAAATTGGATGAAGATGATAAATATTTTGCTTTATGCTATGGTGTATCTTCTCTCATCCATCAAAAAATTAAAGAAGGATTTCATCCTATTACTAGTTATGGGGTAATTTTTCACTTAGAAGTTCTTTAGTCTAAATAAAGTTTCATGATATGAGACAAATATATGCAAATGAAAGTTTCAATGAATAAAATTTGTAGGTATGTTGATCTTATCTTGTATGTTTCTTAGGTAATTTTTTTCGAGGATGAAAGAGAAGAGGAAAATGAACTTTGAGTCATGCCTCAACCTTATCATATGCTTAGATGTTGAATCCACATCGCTTCAAAGGTTAGTTCATTTCAATTATTTTTGTAATCAATAGCATAGTTTAGTTATGAAATAGTTTGATGGATATTAGTGCCATTACAAATATTTAAGCACTATGTAGGGTCACATGGCCTTGGACGTGATTGAGGGAGGAAAATTCTACCTTAAGTCTTACAGAAAATTTTAGGCATCTATGGCCAAGAAAAAGACCTCAAGCCACTGCACATGGCCTTGTGAGGGTGTTCTTATCCCTTTGTGTGTGAAATTAATACAATTATGAGCTTTTGATCATTAACGATGGGAGTATGATCACTTTACATGGTTATGGGAGGAAATTAGGCCTTAGGCACTAAAGGGATATTTTAAGGATCCAACGCTAATAGATCAAGGTGATCCTTGGTCTTAGAAATTATAGTGATATGGGTGGAATTTCAGAGATTTTAAGAACTAGGTATAGGTCTTGGGGCCAAGAGGAATCCAAAAAAATTCATATTAAAAGAAGTATATAGGTATCCATGGTCAAGAAAGACACTTCAAATTTGAATATAAGACCTCTTGAGGATATCCTTGACGTATGATTGGGGAAACCAATTCCATTAGGATGATTTGAGCAATAGACATTGGTATTGATGAATTTGACATGGAGAAGGGAGGAATATTTGGCCTTAGGTGCTAAAGGAATATTATAGACACCCAAGGCCCATAAAAATGGATTGAATCACCACACATGACCTGCTCATGAGGGAATTCCTCACCTCCTAGTGGGGATATTGATTACATTAGAAGAATTTTCAAACAATAGGTATTGGTATTGGGATCATGCACATGGACCATGGAGAAAAAATTGTTCTTACACTCTAAAGGAAATTTCTATGCATAGAGGGCCAAGAATAACATGTCAAAGCACTACAAAACGAACTATGAAAGATACACTTCACCTCTTAGTGGGATATTGATGACATTAAGAAGTTTTTCAACACTAGCTATGGATCTTGGAACATAGAACAAGTCCAAGGAAGAAATCCTAAAACTTAGACCATAAAGGAATCTTCTAGGTATCTATGTCCTAGAGTGACAACTCAGGCTACAATATAGCACCTCTTGAGGGTATCATTACTTTATGGGTTGGGGTAAGGGATCTATTGGAATTTTGTGAGTATTAGGTATGGTTTTTAAGGAAGTTGACATGGTTTGGGGAGGAAATGTGGGATATGACTCTAAAAAAATATTACGGGTATCCATGGCAATACATAATACATCAAACCACCACCCAATGACTCGTAGGGTTATCCTTTCCTTTGAGTGGGGATACTAGTTCCATTAGAAGTTTTTGGATACTAGGCATGAGTCTCTAGGCCTTGAAAATGGTTGAGGAAAGATCCCTAGGAATTATTCACTAGAGGAAATTTATATGCATCTAGGTTAAAGAACAATGTTTCGATCAACCACACATCAACATTCTGAGCATATCATTGGCCTCTAAATGGACATATTGGAAATATTATGTATTTATGTGGCTGAAGTATGTGTCTCGGGTCCTTGGACATGGTTGGTGGGAAATGCCTAATTCGTAAGCACTAAATGAATATTAATGGGATCTTGTCCCAAGAACAATTCCTTAGACCAACACACGTGACCTCTCAAAGGGATACCTGGCCTTAAATCAATGATGTGGATTCCATTACAATTGATTGAGCCCAAGGTTTGGTTCATAGGGACTTCAATATGGTGAAGGGAGAAAACCTAGGCCTTATTCCCTAAAGGAATGTTTTCTTCTTCCAAGCCCAATAACAATGCCTTGAACAAACACATATGGTCTCCCAAGGGGATCCTCCACCTTCAAGTGGGAATATCAACACCATTATGATTTTTTTTGAACTATGTGTAGGTCTTGAGGCCTAAACCAAAGTAAATTGATGAAGCATTAGCCTTATTCCTAAAATGTATGCCTTGAATCACAAGGTCAATATATCAGGAATGCATGAGTGGATATATAAGGGATAATACTTGGTATGGGTTCCTTGTCCTAGAGATAAGCCTTAGGTATTAAAGAAATATTCTAGGAATCCAAGGCCAATAATAATGTCTTAGAGCATCATACATGACCTCCAAAGGGCATATTTTCCCTCCAATTGAGATATGCCTACCATTAATAGTTTGTTTACCACCAAGTATGGGTACTATGGCCTTTGACATGGTTAAGAGTGAAAATTTGGGTTCTAGACAATAAAGAAATATTTTGGGCATTCAAAGACACGAACAATGGTTAAAAAGACCAAGCGCAACCTCTTGAGGTCATCCTTGGTCTCCAAGTGGGAATATTAATGATAGTAGGAGGTTGTGAGCAATGGGTCTCAAAACTTTGAACATAGTTGGGGTAGGTGACTTAAGATTTAGGGTATAAACAAATCCTCATGAAACAAAGATTAATATCAATGATTGGAATCCCCATAAACATTGCTCAAGGTTATCATTAACCAAAATTTTTCACTAAAAATAAAGTAAAAGAAAGAAACATTATCTAATTAATAAGAAAAATGTAATATGTTAATCACAACAAATTTCAAAAGTTTCAAAAAACTTATAAACAACAAATTCAATAAGTACTTATATTAAACTCTACTTAACACCACACAAAATTCTCTACAATATAATTATTAAACATTTTAAAACCAATATGATAAGATAAATATCAAATAAACATGTATATTAAATAAAGAATAAAAGAGAAAACAAAACAAACATAATTAAAAAAACAAAAAACAATGCATAATATAATTTAAGAAAACCAAAAAACAAATCAATTATAATAAAGAAACCAATTACAATAAAGAAACACGATTCAAAACCACACAATGATTTTATTTAAAATACAACCTTTCTAAGAAGAAAACAAAAGACCAACATAGAAAATCAAACAAATAAATAAACTTTCTAATAAAAAAGACACCATTGTCTCAAAAGCACACAAAGATTCTATTTAAAATATAACATTTTAAAAAGAAAACAAAAGAAAAACATAGAAAATCAAACAAATAAATAAACTTTCTAATAAAAAAAATGCCATTATTTTTTCTATCCTTCATAACCCTACAGCCTCGCACTGTGTAACCAATTTTCAATTGTTTCTTAAGGTTTTTACGTTTTACTGCAGCGGGACCAAACGAATACCCTTCTTATCCTACACGCTTACGCGCAGGGTAATCAATTTTCAATTTTTATTTAGGTTGAAATCTGATTTTTATTCAATTGTATGATACTTGACTATGTAAGGCTTTACATAGAGATTTTCATGCTCGAACAATAATATTTTTTTTCTTGTTATGATGAGTCATTTCCTTTGGACTTTGGGCGAATAAATGAGAAACCCTGTTAGGTTCCAAGTTTGTACAGGGCTGTTAGGTAACCAATTTTCAATTTTTGTTATGCTTTATTCCTAACATTTTAATGATGCACTGGTTTCTTTCATTGTACAGAGGACCAAGCGAATACCCTTCCCGCTGTCACGTGGTTTGAGCTATGCAGAATTATGCCCAAAGGGATTTGGTAAACTTGGTAGGGCATTACATTTTCGTACAAAGGAGATTTAGATCTATGAGTAACGCTGGATTTGATAAGACTGATAAAGAATTTGGACCGGTCTGTTTTAATGCAGAGAGGACCCCAAAAGTGCGGAGAAAGGAGGATTGTATCTTTAAGGACGAAGAGATTAATTTCAAAAGACATTTAACTCATTTATTTGACTTTAATTTTTATGATTTTTTTAATTTTTAATTTTTAAATTTATTTTAAGATTTTGTTGAAAAATAATAATCTTAATAGTTGAATAAATTTTATGCAAAGATAAATGTATAAAATCGGAGTGGGCTAAACTCTAGACCGAATGCACCTTTATCGGCGATTTTTAACGGAATCGGGCGAATGGGAAATTGCTGAAACTGCAATTTGGGTTGTTTGAATTGCAATTTTGGTTGCAGGAATTGCTTCAGCGACCTCGAAAAATCGCCGAATTTTCGCCGGAAAAATCGCCGGATTCTTGGTGCATTCGGTCTAGAGTTTAGCTTACTCTTATAAAATCTATTATTAAGTCGTCAAACTTCACAAAATTTAACATTAGTTTATAAAACATAAATAACTATTTAAAGACATGTAACATTTCCTTAAAAATATATTTTTTTTATTATTATATTTTTATTTATTTATGAAGTTGGAAACAAGTTTTATTGTATTCTTTTTTTAAATTTTAGAATTTTACTAAAAATTAAGAATTTTAGAATGTTTTAAAGTGTTTTTAAAATGTTTTAAGTGTTTTTAAAATGTTTTAAGTGTTTTTAGATTTCTAAGATATTAAGTATTTTTTTTTTAATTTTTATAAATAAAATAAATTTTAGTTGTAAATTAGACTATTTGTTGATATTTCACTATTTTTTTACATAATTTATTTCTTTTATTTAAATTCTGGTTTAATATAGAACTACATTCACTCTTAAGTAATTATAATTATTAAAATATTTTTACAAATTTAGATATCATTACTATTATAATATACATTTTTAAATTTACGTAGTTAATCATATCTATGTTAATGGAAAGAATATAATATCATCTTTATAACCACTAATTGGCTTCAAACTAGATTGTAGCCTATAACAACTATCACAATCTTTTTAAGGCAAATTAAATCTTAATATATAAAAATATGATCACAAAATTATTATTTTTTCAACCATAATTTATTTTCAAATAAAATCCATTATATCCTTAATTCTAATAGATTTTCATATTCACTTTTATATAGTAAAATTAAATGTAATTATTTAGTTAATTAATGTCATTATAGACAAACAATCATATTATTATTAGCATTATTATTAAAATGATGTTTAATTTTAATGTTTGAGTTGTATAAAACAATAGTACAACCATGCTATATTGAATATCATGGAAGATTAAATTAAAAAAAATTAAAATTATTATTTGTTAAATGAAATAAAATGGTGTTTTGCATTTACAATTATAAGAATCTCCTACCTCATGGCACAACTTTGATAAATATGGCATGGTTGTGTTATTTTTGTGTCATTTTTTTATTTTGTTGTGGTCTACATCACATACACATATTATTTTTTTTGTAATTTTAAATCACAAAAACATGAATCCATGTATTATTAGTTTTCATGTTTTATACCACAAAATATTAATCCACCTAGGATTGGTTTTGGTGCTTTGCATCATACACAATGGAATGTCACATATTCATTTAACACCAAAATCAATTTTTTTACAAACACCACTTTTGCACCATAAATCTTAGCACCACTTGTGTATCCCCACATTATCACCACTTTTACACCATTATTTAAAAATTGAGGATTTCCCAAGTCCTTTACAAATAGTGGTGCTAATGTGAAGCTAAAATACCCCTTTTCTTGTAATGCACGTTTTGGCTGCTCAATTCCATTTCGTGTGGTTCATTAAGTAGTTTTTCCATTTAATATAACATAATATAAATAATATAATGAGAAAAATAATATAACATCTTTATCTGCTATGTTGCCACGATTGTAATCTTCGCTGCTCAAGTCCACCAAGAAAGAAAAATCAGAACTATTGAGAAGGCCAGCGAAACGAAGATCTAACCACATCACAGAGAAGCAGCAAAACAGTTGGAGATGACAATCTTGTGTTGGATTGCATTTTGTTGCAATTTTTTATTCTTCTTTTCCGCAAGCTTCCAAGAGACTGGATTGGTTTAACCAGTTCTTGCATTCATACATAGAGCAGAAGGTCTGGAAACGAGATATGGCCAAAACTATCACAGTAGCTACAAAAGTTAGGAATTGCCACGAGCCGAATATATGTTTCTTCACAAACTTGACCATCACAACTTTCCATTTTTGGTTATAATATGTATTGACATCCTCTATCACTTTGTCAAGAAATCCAACTTTTGTGAGATGAACGCACCTACCCATGCTGTTCCAGAGGCTCGCAACCTCCCCGTCGCTTTGAAGGTGGTTGGAGATAATTCCACTTTCTCTCAACAATTTAACATCATCTTCCCAGTCGATTATCCCGTTCATGAAATCGGTGTACCGTGAGAAAATTAGCGCACCGGGCGCTGCCGAAGCTTCAAATGCCACCAGATTTCTCAGGATTACCTCCGCCTTGGTATCCAAAGTTACTCTGGGAAGGTAAAGCGTGGCAGTGTTTTGATCAAATTGCATTGTAGTAAGGTCGCCATTGGTAGGGACGAATTTGACTCCCGCAGAGTGTAAATCGGCCACTGATGGAATAGCCAGTTCGTCTCGCCTGGGAGGTATGATCTTAACGAAGGTGTTATCCCGGTCACTCTTTCCTTCCTCCTCGTCAGATTTCATGTTATATTTTCTGACAACATGAGTCAAGGGTCTTACCTGCTGTGCTCGCTGATGCAACTCCGTAAGAAATCTAAGGCGGCGAAAGTTTAGAGAGGAGAGAGACTTCCATAGCAAAGTACTTGAGGGTTTTCTAAAGGTTAACATGTCTACTGTATCCAATGACTCACTTTCTTCCTCATCACTTGGATATTCATTTTGATCTTTGGAAACAGGAACAATGGCGTAGTACAGCACCTCTAGGACCTGCCCTCTCTCGTTTATATGGAGATTTGAGTCGTCGGGCAACTTGAAGCTGAAAGGCGATAATCCTTTGCCTTGGCTTTAGAACCGATCTGCAACTCCAAAAGCTTTTGGATTAGAAAGAGCGGCAATTGATTTTCGAGCATCATCACATCTCTCACAATAGAGTTATGGGCAGCGCTGGCGCCGGTCGGATGTAATACTTGTCCAAGTTGCTTGACGTCCGCGTCCGAGGTTTCGTTGGCGTGTCTGACATAAAACTGCAAGCATTCAAGAAGGAAGGCGGCGTCGATAGCCATGATCCATGCCAATGTTTCTCCCTTATAGTCGATGAACTTGTGATAGCAGCTCCGGATCTGCCAGTCGTGTTTCTTAAACTCATCCACAACCACAGACTGAAACTTGTCTCGTCCGTCCATTCTTTTCTCAAATCTGTGAACAGCTGCCAGTTTGTAGCGCTCCATGTCATTGAGCTCAGATCTCCAGCGATGATAGGGGCCGATGGAAACTGAGTGAGGAATGTAAGCTTGTGGCTTCGTTTGCACTAACTGTCTGGGCACATTAAAAATGGACGCACACAACTCCTCCTCCTCTTCTTTTTGTTGTAAAATGTCCAGACCTAATTTGAATAACCCAACCATCCTCGTCAATCTTCGATTGAGCAAAGTTAGTATTGAATTGCATGTTTAAGGGCCGGACAAATGTTGAACAAAATTGGTGAGAAATGTTGGGATGTATATATATGAGAAAAGTTCAGAAATATATGTGAAAGTTGAGTTACTCGGCAGGTTTATATAGAGGATAAATTCATGTGTGGGCGAAAGTAGTGGAGGGTAAACCCTTCTTACGGATGTGGCGGCGGGTTCCTAAAACGTTTCCGTGTCAGCTTTTGAGCATGTACTATACCAGTCGTAGAGGTTATTCCTATTATTCAGATTATCATTATTATATTTATTCGAACTTATCGTTACAAAAGCTAAGATTATTATTAATATTTAATGAATCTGACTCGTACTGACTCGTAGATCTGCCATCTGTTTGATAAATGATCGCCAAGATTGAATGTCTCCGGAACTCCGGACTTTTGAACGAAAAGGTCGGAACTCGGAAGTGGGAGCTCCGAGGTTGACCTAGTGGGCATTGACGATGGTGCAGGAGATTGCCCAATGACAAGAAGAAACGCTGCTAGCTTCCCAACAGGGCCGCATACGGACCACCTGCCAATCGCCATCGAGATCATTAAGGGGACATCGTCGTGCATCGTGTCTACCATTTTCTTATTATATTTTTCGTCCGCGCGATTAAAAGTCGTGTTGACCAGTTATGGAGTTGAATACGGCACGTTGAGTTGCTCAAGCTGCGTGTCAGGACAGCTATTCAATGATGCCATCTAGTTTGGAGTTAGTTACACCAATAGAGAGTTTTTTTTTTGTAACTAGGGGAGAGTTTTTTTTTTGTAACCAGGGGAATTGGCAATTGGAGTTGAATACGGTACGTTGAGTTGCTCAAGCTGCGTGTCAGGATAGGAATCGGCAACGTGGGTCAAGGGATCAGGATCATACCCCCAGGTGCCCCACACACCCCGCAAGCATGGGACAAGTAAAGCCGGGTATGATTTGAAGTCGAGACCTCCATTTGCAACTGTAACTTTATAACAATTGAACCACCAATGAGCCAAGCCACACCCGAGCTTTACACCAATAGAGAGTTAGTTGGTGGTGACGAGGGTATTTATCTTGCCTTGGGGATCGGAGCATTCCAGTTACAGTTTCAATCCGCGGAAGCATTGCAGTTAAGGTTTTCTTGTGTTTGACGTTTTTGAATTTGTATATGTAGGTTCTATGCAGCGAACATTATTTTGGCATTGGAGCATCTGCACAGCATGGGGATCACGTACAGAGATGTGCATTCTGTGGTTGTTGCGTTCTTATTGTGCATTCCGCTGAGCTCTTTGACTGGATCGCATTCAATCTGTAGAAATTATTTTTATTGGTAACTCATGATTCTCTGATTGCTTAATTCGCAGGTCTTGAATGAGCTTTACTCAGTAGGTCTTGGATTTAATATTTACCTCGGTCGGCGTCGGGTAAAGATTTTGTCTCTGATAATAGTTATTACATGCAAGTTGAGAGGCACCGACAGCTGTTAGGGATTGATGAAGCTCTCGCCTATGACAACACAACATATGTTATTGCGAAAGAGAATGCCATAATTTCGGCCTATACAAGTTCTCAATCGCTTACTCCTTGAGCAGAATCAGCGTTATTGGAGTCTTGATTTTTATAACATTTGTATATATTTGTCACCAACATTTGATTTATATATCATTGTATTGTTGGCTTGCAATTGCACGGAGATTGAATCTTCTTTTGACTAACCTATAACCATAACCACACAATAAAATATCCATTCGGTAACATTTTGGGAATTTGCTTATTTTCTACATTTCTCGTTATTTTACATTATCTTTCTTAATAATGTGTTTCATGTTTTTTTTTTTAAATTACATTAGGCTGGAGTTGAAATGTCCTAAGGAAATGCCGTAATCTTTAGCATTCAAATAAAGTAAAAATAAAAATGAATTACTAAAAATGGTAATCTAAACATTTTATGATTTTGATTCACTTTAATTTTTAATTAAAATTAAAAGGAATTATTAAAATTATATATATAAGTTAATGAGATTGTAATTTCTAAATAAAATTAGAAAAATAGAAATAAATTAATAAAAATTATAGTTTTATGATTTAGATTTCTTAATTAAAATTTTAAAAAATTATTAAAATTTTATATATTAATTATTAAAATTGCACAATTTTCTTGTGTAAAAATATTTTAAATTAGCAATTGCCCCAATTAGGCGCCCATAGAATAAGCTTCTATTAAGAGATCATATTATACACAACTATTAAGATATACCTATTTTAACTATAAAACTACAACTTTACACAAGTATTAACACATTAAAATATAAAGAGGATTGAACATATAGAATTCATTTTAATGGTTAAAGACACATAAATGAAACAAATCAATTTGAAGTCATTTGATGAATGATCGTCTTCCTAATTTTTGAATCTTACAATTTTTCTTTTCCAATTGCTTAGATTTTATATTTGTATATCTAGTAAATTCTTAAATGCAAGGAATAATGAATAAGATTAAAAAGCTAATATATTGATATTTGCTCTTGATGATGCAAAGGGAAATTGTAGAAAGGTATCATGTAAATTCTTAAATGCAAGGAATAATGAATAAGATTAAAAAGCGAATATATTGATATTTGCTCTTGATGATGCAAAGGGAAATTGTAGAAAGGTATCATATGGTGGAACTAAACTTAGGAAAGAAAAAATATACATTGCGTATTGATATTAATAGATGCTTGTGTTGGATTGTTTTTTATTTTTATTTTTTATATTAATAGATGGTTGTGTTGCATTGTGTTTTACTTTTATTTTTATTTTTTATAAATAAGATTATAAATTATTTATTTAATTTTAAGATATGTGCCAAGACAACTTAAGTTAATAGTATTTTTAGGTTTTGAATTGTTAAACCACTTCACTTGTACTCTAAGACTAATTCACTTTATCACTAGATACTATCATGGCTATCAATGATCAATGAGTTTTCCATAAGTGATAATTGTTCCATAAATGAACCTTCCCTATGGTATGGGCTAGGGATTATGTTCATTGATGAAAAAGCTAGATCAGATTTATTTTGGGAATAAGTCAGGTAAAATCCATGAACTAAAAAATTTAAATCATTTATCTAAAATAGAACAAAATGTGAAAGAATGCAATAGTTGATCTAGGATTGTGACCTTGGATGATCTTAGCTTTCATTGCCACACTCATTGTAATCAACATTGGAATGCCTCTCAAGCTCTTGAATTGGCTTTCATTGTAGCAAAGATGTTAAGGAAGAGGAGATGGTATTTTGATCTCTTAGGATTGGGTACTCAAATCAAAAGACTTGTCTCTTTCTAAAGCGCCTTTTATAATTAAATAAGGAGACATGGGTTGGGTTGTAGTGAGAGAGGTGGCCTTATTTTTTAGTATTTTGCACTATTGTCATGGTTATGGTTGTGTGTCACTATTTGAACTTGCTTGTGTATTGCTTAATGTTGCTTCAAAATAAAATATCAAAGGTAGTTTGTATTGATTATATTTGTTATTGTGACTTGAAAATGTTCTTGGTATACAACATGGAGATGATGATTGATGTGCATTTTAAAAAGGAAGAAATGGGTCTCTTTGTGACATGTGTGTAGACTCCTATGTTGATTTCCTTATCCTTCTTTCTCTGTGTGGTTTATATGTGTGTGAATAATCACTATCATATATCCACACAAGGCCTTGGTCTAACCCGCTAGAAGTGTTGGAAACATTGTCCTTTGGACACGAAAAATCTTGAGATGAGCAGGTAAATTATTCATTTATCCATCTACACCAAACCATATGTTCCTGTTTTATTTTATGGGGTGCACACATTGTTGATGTATATATGCATAGAAATTGTTTTGTGTGTGGGCATGTAATTGATATTAACCAATCACGAGCAACAAGAAATTAAATACCTTCAATTGAGTGCTAGCATCAACCAGCAATGATAATCAAAAGATATTTCATCAAGTCCAATGGGATTTCTCCCCCAATCCAAACATGACTTGAGATCTATTTTGGGAAGGAGTAAAAAAATAAAAGATCCTCATAACTACTAAGTCAAAAATAATAAGGAAATGGTGGTCAAGGCCACATGTACATACCTCCATCAAGTGATACTAAATACCTCCTCATAACAAGGGTAGAACACCTCCAACATGAAATGCCCTCCTCAAAGCGAGACAACGTGGAATGTACTACTCAAAGTAAGGCATTGAGTCATGAATGAGATATTCAAGTGGACATCAAAGCGAGGAGGCCCCAAACACTCCAATAGATGTAGCATGGATGAGTCAAAGGAAACTCCAAAATGTAGGACACTTCCTCTAAACATGGCATAAAAGGGTGGGAAACTAACCAAAAGGAAGAATGCTCCAACCAAAAGGAAATGAAACGATATGTGATTAGCCTCCAAGTGAATGAACCAATGTAAGTAGCCCCCAAATAATGAACGCTAGCCTCAAAAGTGGCATGAAACACCAACAAAGCACCTCAAATACAAAATGCTCCTCATAATATGACCATGAGTGATGCATATATGTTCTCCAAAATGGGATGTTCCATCCAAAAAGGCCCAGGTCAACCTATAAAGAGAGTTGACTCAAAAACAACAAAAAATGTTCTCCAAACATCTCTAATATCAATCTATCGATGAGGGGGAGCTGGAGTAGCTTTTCGTGTAGCTTCCTTTGCTCAGCTTTTGCTAGACGAAACACCCACTCCAAGCATTGGATTTACTAAATTACTGATAACATCCTTTACATATGCAAATTCCACGTTAACTAAACCTAGAATTGTCATTATATCATAAATTCCTTGCACACCTTGGCGTAAGACATCATCAACAAGGAGGAAAGCCTCTTCTAAGAGGTGTCTTCTCTTCAATGACATCTGGTACCCTATCATTTGAAATGACAAGAAGAGTATCCACACATTTCTATTGTCTCTCAATTGCCTCCAAGGCTTGTACAGATCTCCTACAACCTTCAAAACTGAAAGGATAAGTAACTACACCAAAATTCAGATTGATCGCTTCTTTTGATAATCGTGCAATTTTAGTTGTAATAAATTCAAGATATGATTTCTTAAGAGCTTCAATTGTATCTTCTTGGGATTCTTCTATCGCTTGTTCCCTGAGTTCAGGATTTTTGACATTAGCTTCATTTCCAATCCAGGAGTTAATTGTTCTCTAATTTGAACAGGGTTCCCTGCAGTAGACTATAGTAGAGCTTGAGCATCTATATTTATGGCATAAAATTCAACACCCATGCTGGAAAGAATTGTGCCCTCCAGGATGCCAAAGAGTCGTATTGGTTTTTTCATTCTCTAGGTTTATTTTGCTCTCAAATTAGCTTCAGAAACAAGTATTACCAGGTTTGAAACATCCAAGTCATGCATACATATTGATATCGTTGATTTGGCAACTGGTGGATTCTACAAGTTTGCATGGAATTCCATTTATTTGTTGTCAAATAATTCTTGAAGAGATGCAGTAAAGTCATCATTTTTTTACAAATTTTGGGTTCAAACAGCGGGTACATGATTGAAATAGGCCCAAAAATTTCCATTGATTCTTATGTATTTTTATTCTATCAATCCCTATGAATAATTTCCCAATGCCTTGAATCATATCTTGATGCAAACCTCACAGAATAGCATTCCCATACTGCTCATGGCATGCATTATTTATCTGTTGTTCCTAACTATGGTGAAAATAGAAGATTTAGAAATGAATACAGTTCCCAAAATATTAGCTGATGGATGGGAATCATCATAAGCTTCCATGCTATACAACATTTTCCTCCAAATGGATCATTAAATCCTGCAAGTAATCCCAGTTCCTTGCCACAAAAGGTCATTCAAACCATGAAGCTACAAACAATGTTTCACCAATAATCAAGCGACATGGAAGCATATCATCATCTTCATCAACAATCAACTACATTTAAAACCATATATCTCATAGCCATTATGTTAGGACATCATCAATGTTGAGGTATCATCACAAATGAGGAAAGAATCTAGCAACATAAAACATAGGCCACCCATATAAATTTTCATCAACCTATCACCCCAATAAAATTGTGATAAAAACCACAAGCTAACACCCATGCAAAGTGGAAAATGTAGCAAAAGAGAACTCAGATGCTGACATATTTACAAAATTTTCATGTAAAATTAGCTTTCCGTGGAAGGTAACCAAGAAATAGTACATATTTTGTGGTTCACCACAGTTAAATAACACAAAATCATGCAATTTATGTTCTATGCATATCACTCCCACTCTACTATTGATGGAGGTTTTGAGGTTATGTTAAACTTTTCAATTTACTCCACAAACACTTGCAAATCTTTGCAGAAACTTGGGTAGTGAACTTGGGACTAAATTGATACTCATAACCCAAACAACCATATGCAATTTATTATAAAAAACATATACAAACTAATAAATGAAATGAGAAATGAGAGGTGGCAATAAGAAATATCTTTATACTTTTAGTTCTTGGACATGTTTTTCCATCTTGTCAATAAGATCAAATATAGGCCAATAAGAAAATGAGAAAAATGTCAACCAACACAACCAAGGGATATAGCATGAAAAACAAAAAATGCACCAGTCTGCAATGAATCCATCCTAACTAGTTATGGCTCTCAATGCAATTGCATGTGAGTGAGTCCTTCCATCACCTTGCACAAAAATAGTCTTTACTGGAAAAAAAACTATGAAATCTTGCCAAATGGAATCGTATATAGTTCGACATCCTTGATTTAATTGATAAAGATCTCATCAACCTATTAAAAGTTGCAAACATAAACGAGAAATTTAGACCACTCTTACACTATCGAGTAAGAGTGCATCCATATTACATACATATCATGTATATATACCATGCGTATGGTCTTGGAGGCATTTCCTTCAGTGGCATCACCCAAAATGCATACAACTAAGTCAGGATGAGGGAATGGATGCCTCTTAAGAAATCCTCAAGAAACACTCAATATTTCTCATAGTTTTTTCACTTGTTCATATATAGAACGATTAATATAAGATTACCAGTACTTAAATCAGTCCTGAAAAAAGAACTTAAAAAAGACCTATTGATGCCCCGAAAATTGCAGCATCAATCAGCAAGGGATTCTCCCCGGTAAATAGTCCCAATTAGATTGTCCATCGTTTGGTGTGGGGAATCTGTCCGGTTAACGGTTTCGACTACCGTGAGATTTAAATATTCTCAATCTTTGCACCGATTGCGGCCTGATCCACCGTTTATGTATTTTAAATTTATGTATGAGATGCAAGTGTTGTAAACTACTTTAATCTAAATGCAAAGCTGAAACAAATCTTAATCTAAAACTATGATAAGCAAATCTATTCTATCCTCACGAGGAGCCAAAATAAGAGAATGAGCAGGTGCTGTAGATACACATAAAGGTCACACAGATAGCTATTTAAACCAATTTAAATGTAAATTACAACAGAAATAGAGATACATTCAAGATAGCTTAAATGAATTAAAATGATTTCACCACTCATAATACACAACATAATACACAGAAAATGAGAAGCATTCACAGCGATGGAGTAATCCAAAATGAGTTAGAACGATATCACAATAAACCAGTGGTAAGAGAGTTGAAATAGTTCCACATCCATTCACACAGATCCCAAGCAAATGTCGTGCAGGCTTTCAATAGACAAAAAAAACGAACTCCTGTATATTTCTGTCTGGAAAATAGTTCCCATACATCACGTAGACGTCTTTTCTCTGCCTGTCAAAAGTCTTTATTCTCTCCTCCATTCACATATTTATAGATTTTACAATGCTTCTCATTTCCCAAAAACATAAACCTAAACCTAAGAGGGAACAAAACTTTGTCTTCTAGTGGTCAATAAGACAAAACCCAGCACGCAGCTGTCTTTTACAAAATTGGAACAAAATGGAAATAAAATTCCCTTTTCCTTATTACAAAAAGACAAATAACAGCTGTCTTCTATTTTAGAATAAATCCAGCTATGGATGGCTCAACTACTGACTGCGATGCTTCTATTGTTATGCCTGCTTCCTCAGGGATATAAGCTGGTGATGGATTATCCTCTTTCTTCTTGCAATCTCCTTGACTTGTCTATCTTTGCTGCTTCCCCATCAGCCGTCTCCTATGCATATCACCCTGCAAAAGGGTAAGTAAAGATTTTGACAAAAACTTTAAATGTATATTTGCACACTTCAAGCCTCATTATATTTAACAGAGATATATGCAAAGTAGCTAGCTTTTACATTCAAAATGATCTTACGCATTCCTGCTTTCCCATATAATAGCTAAAAAACAAATTTGGAATTTTCATATAACCGGGAAAAAACAAGGAAGCGAATGACTTATACCAAAATGATTACACTATCGTCGTCCAATTTTGAGGAAAGAAAACAGTCAGAGTTTTACGTGGGTGGCCATGAATTCTCTCCAACACGTACAACTACACTCAAAACCAAAAGGCGGGCTGCACTAATGCAAGAAAAAAGCATTAACTAATGCGCAATGGACGGGAAGCTTATAATTAAAAACCCTGCGATCATAAGTGGGACCTGCTGGCGGCATTTTACGATTGGGAGGGGCGCAACAGTGGCGATTTTTAAGGCTAATTTATGCACCAAATGGAGAAAATATCATCAAGACTTGCGCTGGATGGGTCGCAAACAGTCAACATAATTATCGTTAAAAGCTGTGTCACAGTGCAAAGATTGATCTTTAAGCCTTGCGATGGTTTGGGATAAACGGTGTGAGACCTTTCGGTCGACGAAGTTAATGCTAAATCATGTGCCATAAGCGGCAATCATGGTGTTAAAATGTGAGTCATTCCTGCAGAGTTGGTGTTAACACCTAGAAAGTGCTCACTAGCTCATTTCCTTATTCACATGACCCATTTGTCCACCTTTCCACCATTTGAGCCTCTAAAGCCACCAAAAGGTCACCAAAAGACCTTAATACACCACTTTTTCCACTCAAAATGAATATTTTTCCTCAAAAAGCATAAAAAACCCTCAAAAAGGGCCCAAAATTCCCAAAAATATTAAAAAGGGAATAAAAATATTCAAAATATTCAAAAAAGGAAAAAGGAGGGAAAAGGTATCCAAACCATGTTGGTCAATACCATTGGTTTCCTCAAAACCATAATGGTATTCCCCACCACCAAAAACTATAAAAAGGTGGTAGGGGCTCCTCACTTTCCATCCATCCATCTTCCTATCCTCATGCTGTCAAAATCTCCCATGAGCTTTTGACCATTGTCGCTATCTTGGAGAAGAGACCTTTGGAGCTTGGAGCTACTCACCTTGGAAGTTGCTCAACAATCTTCACCACTTGGAGGTATTACTATTGCAAGCACTTGCTTGCCCCTATTTTTAATACAAAATCGTTTTTTACATATTGCCAATTGTTTTGCTTTTCAATAATATTTCCATTGTTTGTTTATTTATTTCACATAGATCCATGATCAATATAGTTTAGATTAGTTTGTTATTTATTTCTATTGAAACTGCTGCTACTAGTTAGCAGGTGCCCATTGCACTAAGCTTGGTTGCAAAACCAAGCCAACAGTTTTTGGCGACTCCGCTGGCTTAGAATTCTTAGATCTCAATTTTTAGCTTTAGATCTTAGTTTTTGTTAGTTTTAGTTAGTTTAATTCATAGATCTGCCACCCTAGACAGCAGATCCATTGCTGTTCTAGATCTTAGCCCCTTCTATTGCCATCAACAGCCCGAAATTTCCATTTTCGGGTTCCTTTTTCGGCGTCCGTTTCCGGCATTCGCCTCGCGGTTTTTTGCCTGACATTCGCGCGGCTCATCGTGACTTTTCGGCTTTTTTCCACGCGGCTCGCCACGGCTTTGCGGCTGAAAACCGTGCTGCCCATCGCGACTGTGTGACAAGAATCCGTGCTGCACATCGCGGCTTCGCAGCCGAAACCAGCGCGGCCCATCGCGACTGTTTTCCGGAAACCCACGATGCAAGTTTTTTCAATTCGGCCAATTTTTTGAAAAATATTTTTTGCTGTATTTTCTGCCCATTTAGCACATTTTATAGTAGTAAAATTCCTGCATTTTTACAGCCATAGAAATTTTTTACTATTTAGAATGCTCATTTAAAAAGTCTTTTTAAAAATTTTCAGAAATTGAAAGAGAGATTTTTCTGCATTTTAGCTAGATCAAAGTTTTTACTGTTTATTTGCTCAATACTTTGCACAAGCAGTTTTTAAGAGATCCATTTATTTCTTGAATATTCATGCTATTTGCTTCCCTTTAAATTATTTCAAAGATCCATTATTTTTGAATAGTTTTTTCAAGCATTTACATTTCAAAAACGCCTTTATTTTTTGCAAAACTGGAAGCGTCTTTTCTTTCATTTGTAAAATCGCCCAAGCGAGGCAAATCAATTTCAGTTTAAAAACCACACTTGCACCCACGCTGCCACTAATTTAAACTGAGCCTTAAAATTTACCTTAAACTCACCCACTTTTAACTCCACTTGGGGAGCACTTAAAAGAATTTTGTAGTTAGGTAGAATTGAGGGGATAGGTGTTCCAATGACACCCCTCAGTTATTACATTTGAGACATAGTTGTTGTCCATTAGGGAACCAAAATACCCCAGTATTTTTTGGCATGGTCACAACCAGTTTATCGGAAGGCCTCTCTCCTAGGAGGGTTGAAGTCGCCAAAGTTGTTCCAGAGGCCTGAGTGGAATACCACAATCCATTCAGTAACCGAAGGCTACCTCTTGCAGTTCTTGGAGTATCCCTGTATGGGGAATACTGCGGTAAAAGGACCAAATGGCAGATTCACCTTTTCTGGACGTGTCATGAACAGGGTATCCTAGTTGCCACTCTTTAGGATTATTTACCCGGTTTCCCTCCCGGTAGGGGGAGATCTAGCCGTTGATTCAACAGTCTATATCATCTGACTTGGATTTCATCACCTTGCAGAGGATATCGTTTGTCGAATCACAATACTTCTAGTTAGGTGTTTGCATGATACATTACCCACCTTTGGTCTAGTAGCACCTCTTTTTTCTAGAAACTGTTTGACTGTTGGTATTATGACCATTTTTGTTGCATCCCTCCACTTATTATAGTACAGCTGCTATAATAAGTGCTTTTTGAGGTTGATTTTTTGGCCTGAGAGCCTTTATTTTCACTCCCCTTTTTGCACTCATTGTTGCATTAGGGTTTCGAGTTTTTGTACATCACCACCTTACACTGAAAATTTTTAAAACAAAAAAAAAAATTTCTCACCATTGAGAATTTTAGATGATCTCGTCGTCTTCAGGGTGAACCCCCAGAGCTCAGTCTACTTGGCTCTCCACGTCACCGACGTCGATCCTTATCCCTTGACTCGACATGTCATCGGCCAAACATACAGTCATCCAATTTTGACACGCCTCACTTCACATCTGATTCTGAGGCTGAATCCGAAAACCCTACTAAATTATTACCAACCAACCTCATGGCTGGAACACAATACGATACACTTTTTACCAGTACTATTGGAGATATATCCACAAACCCTTCCACTACTGTGCCATCCATGGTAACAACAACCCCTCTAGGCATGCCTAATGTGGGGGACACTCCACCTTTAGGAATGCCCAACACAGGACTACCTCCTATTATGGGTATGCTAAACATAGGGGTCACACCCCCTCTCATTACCACAACCCGGATCCTAGGAATTCCTGGCACTATTCCTAACCCTAGTGTAACCCATGTTGCACTTGGAAACACTGGCCCATACCAAACTACAACAGTTGGAGGACACATACCTTCAATACCTAGCATACCCTTAGGAGCTACTGGAGCACTACATAATGCCACCATGAATAGTTATGTCCCAGTCACTACGCCACACCCATCTGCTAGTTTACCTTACATGGCTAGTCTAAACTTACCAGACTTATCCAGGATAACCAACGATCCTATCAGGCACAACCCTACATGGCCACCCATGCCTACGAAGCTCCCTTCGGACATACCCAAGTTTGAAGGAAAACCTGGGGAGGACCCTCAAAACCACATAATGTCTTTTCACCTATGGTGTTCATCTAACTCCATAGTGGATGACCCCATTCGTCTAATACTATTACAACGAACGTTCACTGGCTCTGCAGCCAAGTGGTACATCGAACAACCACATGGGACCCACCAGACTTGTACGTCTCTCACCTCCACTTTCCTTCAGTTTTTTCAGCTACCTGTACGTTACGATGCAGGAGTTGAAATACTGTTGTCTTGTAGACAAAACACAGCTACCCACATCACGGACCACAACCATGAGTGGCGCAAGCGTCGTAGCCTCTGTAAGATTAAACTAGATGACCAGATATTTTTGGACTGGTTCCTTAAATCACTCCTACCCCTCATAGCAAAAGATGTCGCTTCCGAACGACCCCAGTCAGAGGAAGAAGCTATCCTAAAAGCTCAGCAATTCGACCTAATTTATGCTCAATCAGGCTATCTCTACACAATCATACCAGACGTCCCACGAGGTGATTCTTCACGCGGTGACGCGCCGGGGCCATCACATGCCGCCGATGGTATTATTGGCCAGGTCACACCACAAATTAAACCTTTTAGCATGGTGAGCACCATAAATGCCCCAAACCTCTCTAGGGCTACATCTAATTCTGGAGTGACAACTTCCTACGCTCCAACGAATCAGACTCATCATATTCGTGGACCCTCTTGTCCACAACATTGCTATGGGAAAGCGCCATTGGCATATGTACCACCCACATACTATAGCCAACCAGCTACCCAAAACCCAATTCCGTTCTCGCCACAACCAGTGTATTACCCACAGCAAGCTACAACAGCTAACCCAACACCTCTAATAGCTCAGGGTTACCAACAACCCCAGCAGGTAACTGGACCACCTCCAGCCCCACCAGCTTATTATCCACCACAAACTACTCCCGCACCTGCAACAAACCAAAATCCTCTCGCTGCTCAAGGGCAAGTGTACACACAACACAATCAACCCCAACATCAAAACAACCAGCGCAACCAGGGTGGACAACAAAACCGTGGAAGAGGACGTAACCACGACAACAACCAACAACATCAGCAAGGTCCACCACCTCCTAATCCTCCACATAATAACAACACTACTCCTCCCAACTAGAATCCAGATCGCCATCCCAAGCAGCCTAAAAACAATAACCTCAGAACAAACCACCCTTGTTCTATATGCGGGGTCTATGGCCACTACACACATGCTTGCCCACATTTGGAGCGAGCTCGACAAATCTGGACTGATGATGCCCATCGCCAAGGGCACGCGGCTCCTCAGGCGCCACTCAACCCCCCACCCCCTCAGCAACAACCCATGGTATTACAAAACCCCTTACCAACCCAAGGCGTAGTGAACACTCAGCCGTTGGCTCCCCCTCAAGGAAACACACCCCCACAACAACAGATCACTTATGCCGCTCCTGATCAACCCATGTTTGACTCAGGTACCCACCACTTGTTAATAATGTCATCCGCTCATGTCAACATCCAAACCCGTCGGAACCAATATGGCTCCACCCCTGAAGCCCCTCCTGTCGACAAAAACACTAACGCTAATCCCACTGATCAGACGTTACGTATACCCCCGGTTACACTCGATGGCGCATCTAAAGCACCTCGCTTCCCACTTCGTCGCATCAACAATAACCCCAATGCTCGTGCTGCGTCGAATTAAAGCATTGTAGACGACTTAGCCCAGTCTCCTGCAGCCATGTCTGCTTTAGAGGTCTTAAAAAACTTCCCTTCACAGCGCAAAACTTTACTCTCTGCCATTGGTGCTATTGACCCCAATGATTCACAACTGATGGCATTCGATTCGGACCAATCCGAACCATGCCTACCTTCCACTTTAGCATTCCAAGTTTATGTTTCCGTTCGGAATCTTGTCATCCATTGATGCATTATCGATGAAGGTGCCTCTACATGCGTTATGTCCACATTCATTTGGCAGAAGTTGGAATCCCATACTCTCCAGCAGTCCACTACTATGTTGCGAGCCTACGACAGCCGGTCGGCTCAACCCTAAGGTCTGTTAACTAATGTCCCCATCTAGCTGGCTGGTAAAACCGTGCTCATTGACATAGAGGTCATCAATGCCCAACTTGATTATAACCTCTTACTTGGTCGCAGCTACATGTATGCCATGCGGGTGGTTGCCTCATCCATTTTTCGTACCATCATGTTCCCCCATGACGGACGCGTGGTCAAGGTCGACCAACTCACCTATTACGATCCCAAGGCCCCCGTTGCACCCGAAAATGTTCTCCCCATGATTGAACAACCTGTTTGTGGTGCAACTACCTCGTTTGTTTCCTCCATGGGACCCGGACTTTACTCCGACACGCCGATGACTTCTACATTCCAATCCATTCCACCCCCGTCACCAGCGCCCAAAGTATCTGACTTATGTACCCTGTCGCATAATACACAACCACTCAACAATCAACCGCCCTTGTTACCTAAACCACCATTGGTCCCTAGTCACATTGTTGTTACACCCATCCACACAATCCCCTTTCTATTCCCTCCCTCGGGAGTAGTAAGCACCCCAGTTATGGCTACCCTTAGTCTCCCCGGGTTAACCTTGGGATTACCCGTGTGGTATATTTTGCCTCCCGTTCCCCCACCGACACCGAATGTCGTCCTGCAACCGATGCAACCCATTGTCACTACTACTCAACCACCTCCCGGTGTCACTACCCCTTCATCTTCTATGAATCCCCCTCCTCTTATCAAGCCCACTAGGGGCAGAGGCCCACAACCATACACTGCGGCACCTCCTCCCAAAGCAGTTAAACCTCCCCCTGTGTTTCGTGCTCCTCCTAAATGCTCGTTGTGTGATGAGTTAGGCCATCCAACTCACCAATGTCCACAATTACCCGCATTACAGGAACACATGCAAATGCTTGATGACGACACCAACGTTCCAGTAGTCAAACTAGAACTCCCCCCTCAGCCTCGTGATAAATCACTGCGTACCAACCACCCATGTTCCATATGCAGTATTTACGGCCACTACTCACATCACTGTCCTGATCTCCTAGACTACAGAGCAGCTCTCTACGAGATGAATAATTTTGACCTTGAGACGGCACCCCCCACAATTGAGGAGATCTACCCTCCCGTAGCATCCCCATCCAGAGATATTAACACCATCTATATGATTTCGACAACATACAAACCTGAACAAGTCGATTTATGGTCTGATTACTTCCATAGTGATGAGCAAATTTTAGAGGCTCTTACTGCCCCTGATTACCCCTGGGAAGACATGCACCATCGTTCATACTTCCTCCCAGAAGAGTCCTCCTCCACCACAGCTACCCAGTTTGCAGTTGAGTCCAAAGATTTCCTCCCCACCAAAGTCGACTGGTTTAAGGATCCTATTCCTGCCCCTGATGCCTTCGAGGAAGGGAACATGTCAAACATTTCCCCTATTATCCAAATCGACATTTCCACCACACCTGGAAAACTTGAGCTCATCTCGCTAGGTGCATCTTGCACCCAAGCGGAAACTCAGGCATATAAGAAACTCTTCCAAGAGTTTTGTGATGTCTTCGCCTGGTCTTACACCGAGATGCCTGGCCTCGATCCCAAAATTGTTGAACATCACATCGACACTTGGCCCAATGTGACTCCTGTCCAACAAAAACAACGACTCATTCACCCATCCAAACTCCCAGCCGTTAAAGATGAGATTGAAAAACTCTAACAAGCAGGATTCATATATCCTATTGCCCACACCACCTGGGTTTCAAACCCAGTACCAGTAAACAAAAAAGTGGGCACTATACGCGTTTGTACTGATTTCTGAGACCTCAATCTCGCTTGTCCCAAAGACAACTTCCCCACACCTTTCATTGACCAACTAATTGATGAATGCGCAGGACATGAGGTCCTTTCTTTTATGGATGGTTTCTCTGGCTACAACCAAATAAAAATCCGTAAAGAAGATCAATATAAGACGGCTTTCACCACCCCATGGGGCACCTTCGCTTATCGCGTCATGCCTTTTGGCCTCAAGAATGCTGGAGCCACCTTCTAATGCGCCATGACTTATTTCTTCCACGATCTCCACAAGATCATAAAAGTTTACCTGGACGACCTCACAGCTCGATCCAAAAAGCGATCTGACCATTTAGACGACCTTCGACAAGTTTTCATGCATTTTCGGAAATATAACATCCGCTTGAACCCTCTCAAGTGTGTCTTTTGCGTTACATCAGGTCGCCTACTGGGGTTTGTTATCTCAGAAAAAGGCATCACTGTAGACCCCTTAAAAGTCCAAGCCATTCTAGAGTTACCGTCACCCTGCACATTAAGACAACTACAAAGTCTACAAGAGAGGTCCAACTTCCTCCGCCGCTTTGTCCCTGACTATGCTACAATGGTCCATGGTTTCCTACGACTATTACATCTACATACCCATTTCATATGGGACCAACAAGCAGAGACAACTTTCACCGACTTAAAGAAAGCACTCACAAACGCCCCGTTGATTTCTCCTGCAGATTTCACCAAAGATTTCATCCTCTATGTTTCAGCATCCGAACATGCTGTACCTGGAGTCCTTGTACAAGAAGATACTGCTCGCCAAGAGCATGTCATCTACTATGTGATCCAGACCTTGTCCGGCCCACCCCTCCGATACCCACATGAAGAAAATATGGCCCTCGCTGTCGTTTTTTCAGTACAAAAGCTGAGACATTATATTCTCCTAAGCCACACCACAGTCGTAGCTAATTCGAATCCTATGGTTTACCTCTTGATGCGTCGCCTTCTTCAAGGCCGCGTAGCTAAATGGGTGATTATGCTACAAGAGTATGACCTTACTTTCAAGACCCCAAAGAGCACCAAAGCCCTAGCACTAGCTCAACTCATCACAGATCTCCCATCCTCTTCGTCATCACCCGCTATCAAAACAGATCTCACTGACGACCACATTTTCATCATCTCATCTGATGACCCATGGTACGGTGATATTTTGTTATACCTTCACATGCAAAAGTTCAGACCCCACATCGATCGTGACGGACGCCGTCGTATACGACACCACGCCCCCCGATACCTCTTGTTAGGGGATGTACTTTATCGACACGACGTTGATACCATCTTACGACGCTGCCTATCCCATAGCGAGGCAGAACAAGTCCTTAATGATTACCATAGCGGTGCCTACGGAGGTCATTTCTCTAGCATGGCTACCGCCTAAAAGATCATCCGCGCAGGTTACTTTTGGCCTTCATTATTTACTGATTGCATCACCGTAGTCAAACATTGTCAAAACTGCCAACTTTTTGCCCCAAAAGCAAGAACCCCACCCGCCCCCCTTCATCCAGTTGTCACTGCCGGACCATTCTGCAAATGGGCCATCGATTTCCTCGATTGCAATCTCACGTCAGCCGACGGTCACAAACACATCATTGTGGCCATAGATTATTTCACCAAGTGGGCGGAGGCCATGCCAACTTACAATTGCAAGGCCGAAATCGCAGCACGGTTTTTTCTCAACCATGTTACCGCTCATTTTGGAGTGCCAAAGCAACTCGTCTCAGACCATGGATCTCACTTCGAAGACGCCGTCTGGAGAGAACTATCAACCTTACTGAAATTTGACCATTTTTCCTCCGCTTACTACCCCCAAGGAAACGGCCAAGTCGAGGCAATCAACAAAATTTTGAAAACCATCCTCCAGCGCACTGTAGACAAACACAAGTCAAATTGGCACCACATGCTGTTTCCGGCACTATGGGCATACTGCACGTCAACCAAAATCGTCACCGGTTTTACCCCTTTCCACTTAGTTCACGGTGTCGAATCCGTTCTCCCTATTGAGTGCCAGATCCCAACCCTACAAATGGCTGTTGAACTCATACCGGACACTTCCCCAATCGAGCAATGCTTACTACTCCTGGAGCAGGCCGATGAAGATCGACGCACAGCCCTTCAAACCATGGAAGCAGCCAAGAACCGATCCAAACTGAATTATGATAAACATGTCCACCCAAGAACTTTTACTGAAGGGGACCTTGTCCTCGCCTACGATCAGGCTCATGACAAAACCGAGAAAGGAAAGTTTGTGTCCATGTGGCAAGGCCCATACATTATACACACTTGCCTCAAACAGGGGGCATATATTCTGACCGATTCAGAAGGAAACCCCCGACGCAACCCACGCAACGGGTTGTACCTCAAGCATTTTTACCCATAGTAAACCTAATGGACACCACCGTCCATTATTGTACAGTATTATTTTCTTTTTCCACAAAAAATTCAAAAAACCTAAATATTTGTTTTCTCTGCATGACCACAGATGGATCCTGTTCCACTCTGCTATGTCAGTTTTGCTGATGGTGCAAGCCATTGGTCCCCCAATCTGGCCTCTGCAGCTTGGGTAATATATTCCCCTTCACATGAGTTGATACACATCGACGGAGTGTGTTTAGGTGCTTCCACCAACAACCAAGCTGAATACGATGCTGTGACCGGTCTCTTGGCCGTAGCTCTCCAAATGAGCATACGTCACATCAACGTTTTCCTGGACTCACAACTCCTTGTTTCCCAGCTCAACAATGATTACCAGGTATGCGATCCCTGTCTTTTCAAAAAAAAATTGTGCACTAAACAAATGGTTTGATAGTTTGAATCCATTTCATTTACACATGTCCCAAGAAACCTCAATAGTGTAGCAGACCATATGGCCAACAACATTCTAGACTGGCACACTAATCACATCATATCATAAACAAATTATGCATCCACTTGCATAACATGTGCCTCCACGGGCATATATAAACATAAACAAAAAGTATCCACATGCATAACACGTGCCTCCATGGGCATATATAAAAAATAAAAAATGTTGCGTCCACGTGCATAACATGTGCCTCCACGGGCATACAGAAAATCAAACATGCCTCCACGGGCGAACAAAAAGACAATGAATGCATCCATGTGCATACACAACTATATACCAACATCATATATATATATCTCAAAACATGTCATAGGTGCCCTCAGCACCCAATATACAAAAATACATCAGTCGTACAAAAAAGTGCTTCCCCATATGCTCATTAGCATTTGGGGGTAGATACAATATCATCTAATCATCACGGTCCCTAGGCTCCTCTGGCGCCTCCTCTGCTGGCCCTGCCGGATCATGCCGAGCCTGAACTCTCCTCTCTGCCGGCCCCGTTGGATCATCCCGTAAACGAATCCTCCTCTCCGCTGGCCCTGCCGAATCATCCCAACCACCATCCCTCCACTCGGCCGCCAGCAACGCTGCCCTCAGCAAGATCGAGCACCACTCATGCGGCGCATCGAAACATCGCTCGACGATGTCCCGATCCAATTCTCTCCATCCATCCTCTGGGAACCCTGCTAGAATCACATCCAGTGTCTCTTGGACACCATCAACAACATCATCTCGAGGGCCTGCCCCTCGACCGTGAGCCCCAAATCCTCGACCATGAGGAGGCAGTGCCGCTACAGGAGGTGGAGCAACCACCATCGCCCGTCCCCTATGAGCCACATAGTCGGCCGGTGGTACAGGGCCAACATCTGCACAATCACGCAAGTAAACCATCATATACATATCTAACTATAATCATAACAGATAAATCTAAAAACACATGATATAGTAGAGAACAAAACACAAAACATACCATCTAAACCCCAGGCCTGTCCCTGGGCTCGAGGCATCTCCGGATCTCCTCGATAATCCATACCAACATATGGATAGTCCTCAATCAATAGGGGGATCTGCTCCCACTGCTCATACATCTCCTGCGAAAAGAACCCGTGGATACCACCACCACCACGAGGCATCATCTGCCCCCATCGCACCATGCACGGCTCGCTCACCAAACCATCCCGAACCGGCACCCGTGGCCGCAAAGTCGGTACCCGCTCAAAGAAAAAACAACACAAAAAGGAGGCATAGCAGAACTCTCCCCCCTCCCGACTGACCTTGTCCAGATCTCTCTAGACACCAGCCAAAAACATCTGACCCCATGCATAGTACGTCCCCCTCAGCACAGAATCCACCATCATCATTTGTCCCCTCGACAAACGATGTGGCGTCGCGGCACCCAGCACCCGCAAAACACAAGCCCCGACAGCCCGCATGTCCCACTCCCACAATGATCTCAGACTCAGAGCGCTGTTCTGCACAATCGCCCCAGTAACACAAAAGGTCTCCAGGATATCCTCCATGTCCACACCTGCTGGAATCCTCGGCAGAAGATCCCCAACCTCCCCTAAGCGAGGTAATCCGGTAAGGAGATACACATCTGTAAGGGTGATCTCCAACCTCTCACCCCCAACAATAAAGGCACCCTCTGCAGGAACCCACCAACTCACGAATTTGTTCAGTAGAAGTCCTACTGAATGCATTGGTGGAATCTGAGCAAACTTTAGGAGTCCACTCACATCCAGAACCTGCCGGACCTCCTGATCAGTCCGAATGCGAACCATCAAATCCTTCTCCATCTCTCGCTCTCGCCACGATGTCAATGGTCTCCTCAGCATCTTGCCAAAAACAAAGAAACTTTTAGCACCAGAGAAATTTTTTTCAAAAATACCATCGCGGCTTTTCCATCAAAAGCCGTGATGATCATCGCGGCTTCCATACAAGAACCTGCGATGAAAATCGTGGGTATTGGCCAGACAGTCGCAATGAACATCGCGACTGTCTCCCCCATACTCGTGATGAACATCGCGACTTTCAACCTGACAGTCGCGATGAACATTGTGACTGTCAGCCTCAAACTTGCGATGTGCATCGCGGCAAAAGAGCCGAAACCCGCGATATTTCATGTTGGAAGGCCAACATGGAATTTCGCGGCCTTCAGGGGCCCGCCGCTAACCAAAAAAGACATAATTAAAAAGGCTAGGGTGGATAGGGTTACCTGAAACTCGCGGAATCGAAAACCAATGGTCAAATCTCCCGGAAATCAAGAAAGAGCTCTGATTGCTCTGCCAAACTCACACGTAACAATAACACGTCATATGGGCCCCACGCCCTATTTATAGAAATTCCACCATTTTTCAAACAACCATTCCAGTGTCATACGACGTCCATTCCTCAAACCATTGGTACCGTTGGAATCAGCATAGCTGAACTTCATGATAGTTCTTTCCTTTTCCTGTTTTCACCAGGTCCATTTTTTACAATTTTTCCATGCCCCCTCGTTGCCTCAGTTTGCGTGCCACATTGGCCGTCGTCCGTTTTTGACATGTCTTATATCACTGGATTCAGTTTTCTGCGCTCGTGATGATGCTTGAAATCATTTCTCGCTCTCACGCTCAGATTTTTCAGGCATTTTTCCATGCCCCCTCGTCGCCTTGGTTTATGTGCCACATCGGCCGTCGTCCGTTTTTGACATGTCTTATATCGTCGGATTCAATTTTTCGCGCTCGTGATGATGCTTGAGATCATTTCTCGCTCTCACGCCCAGATTTTTCAGGCATTTTTTCCCATGCCCCCCTCCTTGCCTCGGTTTGCATGCCACATTGGCCGTTGCCCCTTTTTTGACAATCTGTATGTCACCGGATTCAGTTTTCCGCACTCATGATGATGCTTGAGACCTTTTCTCGCTCTCATCAATCCCTTTTTTGTTCGGTATAATTTTACCCCTTTTTCTGGCCAAGCAATCCCTTTTACAAAAAAGGCACTTAGGGAGTTTCTGTTAAGCTCTTTTCTGACTCCTGAAACAATGAAAAGATTGCCGAGCAACCTTGCTTCCTTTCATGCTCACTAAACGTATATGAAAGGGTGTCTACCAGGTATAAGTTTACCCATTTTCCGGACCTTGTAGACTAATTACAAAAAAGGAATACTCTAGTCACATCGGCTAGAAGAGTTCTCCATTTGCATCATTTTATGTTTTTTCGGGCCTTGGAGACTAACTTACGAAAAAGAACACCAATGGAGTCCTTTTAACACTTTCAGACTCTCTAAACATGAAAGAAACCACGAGCAATCACCATCCTGGGCTCGTAAAAAACCCATAGGACGGTACTCATAACCACCGCAGAGTCTTCTTATCGTTTTCAGACTCCTTAAAAATGAAAGCACTCATGAGCACGAACAGTCCTGGGCTCACAAAATCCACAGGACAGTACCATTTCAGAGCACACTTCTATCCCTTCTTGGAGCTCATTAAAACTACGAAGAAGGACCCAATGGTGCTTCTTGGTGCCACACAGATCACGTCTACTCATATGGCAGCTTCCCCATTTTGGTCGCCTTTGTTCAGAGTATTTTGCAGTATGTCACCCTGAAAATCCCTCGACAGCTCCCATCAGCTTGACCCCCCCAGAGTCAATACATACCCTTCAATCCCTAAAAGCTATGATAACCACACCTACAAGTCAGTTCCCTACGTTGCCAGGTCAACCATGTCATCATGCTCTGAACAAAGGAAGTTTGAGTTTACCCACTATATGACCCAGTTACTTCCCAGCCCCACAAGTATGTCAGTCCTACCATCAGTACTACCACACTTCAGTTCTACACCTCATGCTCCTATCAAGGAAACCTCATTGCCTTGTTAGTTGTTGGTATCCCTCTGTCGACGACAACCAAATTTATTCCAGAGGATAGACATAGAGGTCCCTGTGTCTTGGACTCATCACCATTTACGATGAGTGCCTACGAATCATTTCGAGAAGAGTCCTCAGTGCCTCTCCAAATGGTTGTTTCTCACATGCTCGACTTCAACACCTTGATCGCATCGTTGAGACTTGTACAGGGTATTGGTCCGTTCAGCTATTTGTTCAAGACCCCGGATACCACCTGATTCTTCCACATTTGAGAGTCTACCTACGAAAACAACCAGTTACATTTTTTCTATAGATATCTGGGTTGCGCATGGTGACAGTATTTAGATGTACCCCAGTTTTTATACTCCCTCGAGTATATAGTTATATGTACATGTACTTCTCAGAGATGACTCTCAGTCATTGAGTCCCTACAGATGTTGGACACCTTTAGTTTCAGCAACTCATCAACCCTTCTGAAACCTTATTCAGAATGGTTGACGCTTTATTCCAGTGTATCAGTTATTGAGATCAGTCATGTTATGATCATGAGTACATCCCCAAATGATGTCCCCTCTGGACCATCATGATGCACCAGCAGATTTTTTATGTATTTTTTCAGGTCCCCCTTCTTGGGACTAATTGTTATGTATATGTCTTGATACGAGCATGGGTATGCCCGCCTCGTCCATTATCAGAGATTAATCCTCATTCATATTGAGGCCATGTAATATTGTTTATTTTTGCAGCTTCCAAGGGCCCTGGATCCAGTCTCCAATTGGTCTCTTCTCCTCCCCAAACGCCAGAAAAAAGACAAAAAAACTATGATGTCTATCGGCCATACGATGAGCTCCTGCCCTCACACATCAAGGGGCAATCTGTTAACACCTAAAAAGTGCTCACTAGCTCATTTCCTTATTCACATGACCCATTTTTCCACCTTTCCACCATTTGAGCCTCTAAAGCCACCAAAAGGTCACCAAAAGACCTTAATACACCCCTTTTTCCACTCAAAATGAATATTTTCCCTCAAAAAGCATAAAAAACCCTAAAAAATGGCCCAAAATTCTCAAAAATTTTAAAAAGGGAATAAAAATATTCAAAATATTCAAAAAAGGAAAAAGGAGGGAAAAGGTACCCAAACCATGTTGGTCAATACCATTGGTTTCCTCAAAACCATAATGGTATTCCCCACCACCAAAAACTATAAAAAGGTGGTAGGGGCTCCTCACTTTCCATCCATCCATATTCCTATCCTCATGCTATCAAAATCTCCCATGAGCTTTTGACCATTGTAACTATCTTGGAGAAGAGACCTTTGGAGCTTGGAGCTACTCACCTTGGAAGTTGCTCAACAATCTTCACCACTTGGAGGTATTACTATTGCAAGCACTTGCTTGCCCCTATTTTTAATACAAAATCGTTTTTTACATATTTCCAATTGTTTTGCTTTTCAATAATATTTCCATTGTTTGTTTATTTATTTCACATAGATCCATGATCAATATAGTTTAGATTAGTTTGTTATTTATTTCTATTGAAACTGCTGCTACTAGTTAGCAGGTGCCCATTGCACTAAGCTTGGTTGCAAAACCAAGCCAACAGTTGGTCATAAAAAGATCTGCCCATCGACAGCTTTAAAGATAACTCTTGCGCCTTCATTGCAAGAACAATAATACATTTGCGCTTTGTCATGGCTTTTGGTCATAGAAACCCTGCCCATCGATGATTTTAAGGCTTATTTGTGCGTCAGTGTCGACAAAATAAAAATAAAAATAATTCCTGCGCTTTTGTCGCAAAAGTTGTCATTAAAAATTGCGCTCAATGCTAAAGATGGTTTTGCCTTAGTCAAAAAACCAAACAAAAAATCTTTGGAAGATTGGTCATAAAAATCCACCCATCGGCGATTTTAAGGCTAAGCCATGCGCCAAAGAGTTCCAAAGACTTAGAAGATTATTGTGCCGACGTCCTTTATGAAGTTAAACTCTACACCGAAGGCAACCAAAATAATGCTAGGCAATTGCGCCAAGGGAGGCCAAAATAGATCTACAACCTGCGCCAATGTTAGCCGGATTAGTCTTAGGACTTTCGCCATGAGAGGCCAATTAAGGATTTAGTCTTGCACTGCAGGCGGCCATAATAGACCTTGGAAACTCGCCCAAAAGCGCGCAGATCAAAGTTGACTCAAGCGGAAAAAATAGAGTTAAAACTTGCACTGAAGAGGCAGAGTTAGGTTTGTGATTTGCGCCGAAGATGGCAGTCTTATGATTGAAACTTGTGCTGAAGGCGGGAGATTTATGGTTAAATCTTGCGCTGAAGGTGGAAGACTTATGGTTAAAACTTGCGCCAAAGGTTAAAGGTGACTTTGCCTTAGAAAAACTTTCAGAAAACTTATTTGGGAAACAAGTGTTAAAGTTTTGCCGAATTTAGAGCAGGATAAGCTTCAAAAAGAAAGAGAAAGAAAAATCAATACAAAAGTCTAGGAGGAGGGGACCCAATATTTTTCAAAATTTTTGGGGGATGTTGCAGCAACAACAATTGGTGAATCGCTGGCGAACACAGATCTCTGAAAAACTCTCTCTCCTCCATAGGAAATTTTAAAAGCTTCTCACCTTATGTGCAACAGTCAGGTTGAGCGTTCGAATTTTCGCAAAGGAAGTGATCAGTTTATCCATTGGTCATTAGGAAAGGGGAGCTTCAATAAAGACATCCTCAAAACTCTCCAAGGGCCAAAATATGGGGTTCATTTTTAGAAGATCCATCTTTCAGACGACCACTGTCATCGGACTCCACAGGATTGTAACAACATCTCATAGACAATATTTTCTTGTTCCTCATTCCCATGCTGCTTGCATCCTTTTGGATTTTCTTTAATTAGCGACTTTCTTTAATTAGCCATTTTCCTGAGTTCTTCAATCTATTGATGTCCTTTTGTGTGAGCAGGATATTTTCTTGGTTTCTCGTGCTCACGGATGGAGAAGAACTCTGTTGGTCATTTTGGTGTGGCTGCTTAAATTCAAAGTCTTTATTATTCTCAGCCATGCTTTAATGGAGGCGATATTTTATGGAAAATAGACTCTTGATTATAAGCTCTTTTGGCTTTAGATTTGCAGCATGGAGTCATTTTAATATCCTATGCCTTCGAGATGTGCTTCCTTTCCATGGGTCTAACTACAACGATCTTCTTGAGACGCTTATAAATGTGAGGGTGGATGGAGCCCGAAGATAGTGATAAAGATAATCATGAATTTCTTCTATTAGACAGGGGTTAATGCAACCAACAGAACAGGATCTCTTCATTCTGGAAAACGATTAGCAAAAGCCAAAATGCAGAGATAAACTTGCTTTTGAGGGTACATTTCCAGCTTCATGAGTTGCGAGATTTCTTGAGAGATCTATCTTCACGAAAGGCCCAATTGCAGGGCTAGCGGGAAAATTCTATACAAAGGAAAGGGGAAAGGGAAAACTCAAATATTTATAAAAGAGGACAACTTGGCCAAAACAAATGGAAAACAAGGGGCTAAAGTAAAAAGTAAAAATAAAAAGAACAAAGCCTTTATTTATGTACAAAGGTTCTCTTAGAGACCTTAAGCAAAATACTATTTCAAAGCCAGGCCGTTGAGGGGAAGATTAACTTCCTCTCCCTGAAGGCTTCTTAACTTATACGTTGATGGGCCAAGCTTTTCAGAAATTTGGTAAGGGCCAACCCATAAGTGTTGAAATTTTTTATGCATTCCCTTACCCTCGTGTTGATGATCCCACTTCAGAACTAAATCTCCTACTTCGAAACTTCCTTTTCCAGATTTCTTCTTATCAAACCATCTTTTGACTATGTCTTGATGATGATGGAATTGATCTTTGGCCCTTTTCCGTGACTCTTCAAGCTTTATTAGGGTATTGATTCTTGATTGAAGAACTTGACTACTGGAACCTTGGGAGGCTTGGGACAGCTGCAAGGACGGGAGTAATACATTCAGGGGAAGGATGGCTTCCTTACCATAAACCAAGGTAAACAGAGATGCACCTAAGGCATTCTTGGGGGTAACTTTGTCTTCCCATAGAGCATTTGGAAGGGCTAGGTGCCAGCTTCTCTGATTTTCAATAACAATTTTCTTAAGAATTCGGATTAGGTTTTTATTGGTCGACTCAGCTAATCCATTTCCTTAGGGATAGTAATTTGTTGAATGGTGCAGTTTGATCCCTTTCTCATAAACAAATTCATTGATCTTAAAAGACGAAAAATAAGTTGCATTATCAAAGACTACGGAAATTGGAACCCCAAACCTGGTTATGATGCTTTCTTCCAAGAATTTGATAACTGCATCTTCATTGATTGCACGCAGCAGAATGGCTTCAGCCCATCTCGTAAAATAATCAGTAATTGTCAGTATGTACCGGTGCTGCAGCGAGGAATTCGGGTTTATCTCTTCGATAACATCTATGCCCCATTGCTCAACCGGTTCAAAAATGATAACCGACTGCAATGGTCCTGCTGCTTTTGGCAATTTCCCGGCACTTCTTTGGCAAACATCACAGTTCCTTGCATATGCATGAGCATCCCTGAAATGAGTGGGCCAATAATACCCAGCTCTGAGAATTTTATGAGTTGTGGTATCCCATGAATAATGTCCCCCAGCAGGGCCATTGTGTAATTCTTCGACTACCTTCCTTACATCTTCTTTCTCCAAATATCTGAGGAAAATGCCATCATAATTCTTTCTAAAAAGGATTCCATCAATGATTTGGTACGCTGCTGATTTCAGACGGGGCGCCTTTCTTTTCTTTGCTCCCCAGTGTTCTGGCAAGTAACCTGACTGCAAATAATGCACTAAGTCTCTGTACCAGGACTCAGTTCGTACGGGGACTAAGTTAGCAACCCACTCAGAATGTTTGACTTTAAAATGATCTTTGCATCTATCAATTTCTTTAATTCCTTTTGAATTAGAGGCTCGAGAGTCGGATGCATTCTTCTTAGCTGCTGCTGAAAAGGTTTGACACCTTCTTTCATTGGTATTACATGCTGAATGATATGAGTGTCATACGTTTTTAGATCGTCGTAAGTCCATGTGAATACATCCTTAAACTGCTTGAAAATTTTGATAAACTTTTCTCTTCCTCCCGATGAGCAACACTTACTGAGATTAACATGTTTCGGCTTGGCCTCTGTACCCAGATTAATCAATTCATGCGTCATAGAGGAGCTATGAGTTTTAGCATTCACTAGTCTCTTGAACTTGCTCTGCAAATCAAACAAAGCTTCGAGAGACCTCACTCCTTTAGGCATAAAATTTCCTTTTACAGTGTCTTTGTTTTGAAGGTCCGAATCATGCTTCTCTTCCTCTATTTTGGCTTCATGGAAGGCATCTTCATTTGTCAAGAAGCTGATGATCTGATCATCATCATCAAATAATCTGAGATTCGTAATGTTATCTGGAACAGATGGCCTGAAAATCAATTCAATAGAGCATTTATTATTTGTAGGAACTAATCTGGAAGCGGAAGTAGCCAATAAATTAGTTACAGCAGTTTGCAATATAGGAATGGAATTTATAATGAAAGCATCAAAACATGAAATCAAATTCCAAATCTCATATTGGTAGCCTTTTAAATGAGGAGAAAGGTAGTGAATTGTATCTCTCACCTGCCCGATGACTATTTCAGAATCACCAAAGACTTTCAAATATTTAACACTTAAAGCAATAGCCTTCTTTAACCCGTGGACTAGAGCTTCGTACTCAGCAGTGTTGTTAGTACATTCAAATTCTAATCTATAAGATAAAAAGTGTTTATTCCTATTGGGGTCAATCAAAACACAACCGACTCCTGATCCTTCTTGGGTTTTGGAGCCATCAAAGTAAAGAATCCAAAACACATTTTCTTCTTTAGCTAGACTAGCATCATTAACAACTACGTCAGCGACTAATTCTACTATGTTACAATCAATATCATTAGTCTAAGAAAACTGAAGGAGATTGGACTGTTCATTTGGATTATGGCTAGCATCTTGTGCTTGATAATTTCCTGGTTCAATCTCTAAGAAATAGTTTCCCAAAACTGAAGACGAGAAAGAAAGAGCTTCGTTCTTTTCTTCCAACTGAGTTACATTTTGTTTCATATGAGGTTCTCTCAGTATCTTGATTTGGTTTTGCTTATTATGATAAGGCAGCCACAGATGAGACCAGTCTGTAGCAAAATAGCCATTCAATTTCATAGACCAGTCCCTACTCAAAATTAGATCGTAAGCCTCTGGGATATCAACCACCATTATATCAATGGACTGAAAAACCCTAGGTTCTGCTAACAGCCTAATGAGAACATATTTCATTTCCCCAATTACCTTAACAGCGGTCGTATCCAACTGTATAATTTGAGATGGACAAGGGATAGGCTTCCCATTAATATTTCTGCAAATTGACAGAGGCATGACATTTGAATTGGCACCTGAATCTACCAAACAGTTATGAACATTGTGGTTGAAGATTTAAAAAGTTAGGAGGAAAGGCAGAGTTTGTGCTATGGATTTCCCGCCGATGCTGGCTTCATTTATATCAGGGTCGTCTTCTATGTTTATAGAAGAAGAACTAGATTGTGGGTTAAAAACCTCTAGCAACTTTTGTCTTTTTTGGGGAAAACTGCACATATCAAATATGGAAATGTTGGCTTTAGTCTTCTTAATGTCTTCAATTATATCGTAACCCATATCGCATACCTTAGAAATCTTGGGCTGAGTTTTTGTTTTGTTTGGAGTAATATTTGGCTGTTTGGCTTTTTCAACAATTGATTCTTTTATAGGTGTCGGAATTACCTTGGGATGCTATGGGATAGCTGTTATATGCCGCCTTGGCAATTCCCTTGAGGATTTCACTTTAGGAATATCTAAAGTTTGATCAGGTAAGGGGCCTTTACTTCTAGTGGAAACATTTATGGATGCTACTTGAGACTCATCAGGGAGCTCTTCAAGAGAAGGTTCTTGAGTTGGTGACCAATCCCAGAGAACCATGGTGGTGTCTAGGGCGGTTTCCTCCTGATCAGAAACTTGTTCCTCTTGAGGATATTGTTGTTCCGATAATTGCGCATCAAGCATTTGATTCATCACTAAACTCATTGAATTAATACACTGCGGACAACTTTTTTCAGAATGCTGTTCTTGATGGAAAGTACAGAAATGATCCATACCTACTTCATTTAAATTTAAATCAGCAGAACTGTTTACGGGTGGAGTTCGCTGTCCATTTTCTTCTCTTTTCTTATAATAAGGCTTGAATAGTTGCCTAGAAGTACTAGCTGCCTTGTCCCTTTCTAAGTCCACAATTTTGTTTGAAAGCTTTTGCATCATTTTTACCATGTTTTCCATATCAGTTGACGGTTCTTCCTTATTTTTAGTCAATAGAAAAGGCTTCTTAGTAGGTTGCTTTGTTTCTAGATCTAGAGCATGCTTGGCAATGCTGTCCACTTCTTCTCCTACCTTCCTTGCTTCTTCGAAGTTTTCTATCAAGGTAGTTTTCTTCGCTCTTTTGACAAACATGGCTATGGGAGAGTCAAGAGCTATTGTATAGTACTCAACTAATGATTCCTCAGCAGGCCTTGCTGCATCACTGAGATTATTCAGCAGGGTAGTGAATTTTTGGTTAAACTCTTGGACTTTCTCCTTCTTCTCCATTCTCATGGACAACAATTCTTTCAGTAGGGTAGCTACCATTTTCTGGTTTCCATACTTCTTTAAAAAACATTTTTCAAAGTCTTCCCAATCGGATATTGAACTAGCTTGAAGTCTAAAATACCAGGAAGAAAATTTAGGTTCAAATGTGTAGGGAAACAATCGGCAAACCACATCACTATGTTCTACATTTAAAAGATTCAAGGCTAGGTAAAAACTCTTAAGATGATATTCTGCAGTGATCCCTTTACCTGGGTCGTATTTAGGAAAAACTTTCTCAAGGTTCTTAGGCAGATTATGGAAAGGACCTGCTAGATTCAGAGCTCCTGCTGCTCTCCAAGCCATGATTCTCGGAGTATGCAGTGGGGAATTCTGTGGAGTATGAGGTGGAGAATTTTGTGGAGTATGCAATTCTGGAGGAGTTTCGAATCCAATTTCTCCAAATGGCTCAGTAATTTCTTCTAATGAGAGATCTACTAGATCTTCTAAGTTTTGAACCAATACTGTGTCTCTGGTATATTGTGGTTCTCTCTTAGGAGCCGCTCATCTGGGAAGTAATGGGACTGCATTCAAACCACCGAGTTGCCTAACATATGTGTGGGTATGCCTTCTTAAATCTGCTATTTTAGCAAAAGGAACAACAAACAGTGCTTCTTGTTGTTCACCTACAGGATTTTGATTTTCTTGATTTATGGATTCTAGATCTAAATCTTCTGGAATGGTTGTTTCAAATGCGTCTTCAGTGGGATTTATTCTAATGAAGGGATCTCTTCTGCCAGCCATGCACAGGTGGCCATCCTTCTAGCGCCAAAAATTGTTGATGCCCCAAAAATCGCAGCATCAATCAACAAGGGATTCTCCCCGGTAAACAGTCCCAATTAGATTGTCCACCGTTTGGTGTGGGGAATCCGTCCGGTTAATGGTTTCGACTACTGTGAGATTTAAAGATTCTCAATCTTTGCACTGGTTGCGGCCCGATCCACCACTTATGTATTTTAAATTTATGTATGAGATGCAAGTGTTGTAAACTACTTTAATCTAAATGCAAAGCTGAAACAAATCTTAATCTAAAACTGTGATAAGCAAATATATTCTATCCTCGCGAGGAGCCAAAATAAGAGAATGAGCAGGTGTTGTAGATACACATAAAGGTCACACAGATAGCTGTTTAAACCAATTTAAATGTAAATTACAGCAGAAATAGAGATACATTTAAGATAGCTTAAATGAATTAAAACGATTTCACCACTCATAATACACAGAAAATGAGAAGCATTCACAGCAATGGAGTAATCCAAAACAAGTTAGAACGATCTCACAATAAACCAGTGGTAAGAGAGTTGAAATAGTTCCACATCCCTTCACATAGATCCCAAGCAAATGCTGTGCAGGCTTTCAATAGACAAAAAAAATGAACTCCTATATATTTATGTCTAGAAAATAGTTCCCATACATCATGCAGTCGTCTTTTCTCTGCCTATCAAAAGTTTTTATTCTCTCCTCCGTTCACATATTTATAGATTTTACAATGCTTCTCATTTCCCAAAAACCTAAACCTAAACCTAGGAGGGAACAAAATTTTGTCTTCTAGTGGTCAATAAGACAAAACCCAGCATGCAGCTGTCTTTTAAAAAATTGGAACAAAACGGAAATAAAATTCCCTTTTCCTTATTACATAAAGACAAATAACAGTTGTCTTCTGTTTTAGAATAAATCCAGCTATGGATGGCTCAACTGCTGACTGCGATGCTTCTGCTATTGCACCTGCTTCCTCAGGGATATAAGCTGGTGATGGATTATCCTCTTGCTGCTTGCAATCTCCTTGACTCAGCTATCTCTACTGCTTCCCCGTCAGCCGTCTCCTATGCATATCACCCTGCAATAGCGAAATAGCGCAAGTAAAGATTTTGACAAAAACTTTAAATGTATATTTGCACAATTCAAGCCTCATTATATTTAACAGAGATATATACATAGTAGCTATATTTTACATTCAAAATGATCTTACGCGATCCTGCTTTCCCATATAATATCTAAAATACAAATTTGCAATTTTCATATAACCGGGAAAAAACAAGGATGCGAATGACTTATACCAAAATGATTACACTGTCGTCATCCAATTTTGAGGAAAGAAAATGGTCAAAGTTTTACGTGGGTGGCCATGAATTCTCTCCAACACATACAACTGCACTCAAACCCAAAAGGCAGGCTACTCTAAGGCGGGAAAAAAAGCATTAACTAATGCACAATGGACGGGAAGCTTATAATTAAAAACCCCGCGATCATAAGTGGGACCTGTCGGTGGCATTTTACGATTGGGAGGGGCGCAACAACGACGATTTTTAAGGCTAATTTATGTGTCAAGCAGAGAAAATATCATCAAGACTTGCACTGGACAGGTCGAAAACGGTCGGCGTAATTATTGTTAAAAGCTGCGTTGCACCGCAAAGATTGATCTTTAAAACTTGCGATAGTTTGGGATAAACGGTGCGAGACCTTTCGGTCGACGAAGTTAATGCTAAATCACGCGCCATAAGCGGCAATCATGGCGTTAAAATGTGCGCCATTCCTGCAGAGTTGGTCATAAAAAGATCCGCCCATCAGCAACTTTAAAGATAACTCTTGCACCTTCGTTGCAAGAACAAAACTACATTTGCACCTTGTCGCGGCTTTTGGTCATAGAAACCCTGCCCATCGGCTATTTTATGGCTAATTCGTTCGCCGGTGTTGGAAAAATAAAAATAAAAATAATTCCTGTGCTTTTGTCGCAAAATTTGTCATTAAAAACTGCGCTCAATGCTAAAGATGGTTTTGCCTTAGTAAAAAAACCAAACAAAAAATCTTTGGAAGATTTGTCATAAAAATCCACCCATCGGCGATTTTAAGGCTAAGCCATGCACCAAAGAGTTCCAAAGACTTAGAATATTCTTGTGCCGATGTCCTTTATGAAGTTAAACTCTGCGCCGAAGGCGGCCAAAATAATGCTAGGCAATTGCGCCAAGGGCGGCCAAAATAAATCTACGACCTGCACCAATGTCGGTCGGATTAGTCTTAGGACTTGTGCCATGAGAGGCCAATTTAGGATTTAATCTTGCGCCGCAGGTGGCCATAATAGACCTTGGAAACCCACCCAAAAGCACGCAGATCAAAGTTGACTCAAGCGCCGAAAGTAGCAAAAATAGAGTTAAAAATTGCACTGAAGAGGCAGAGTTAGGTTTACGATTTGCACCGAAGATGGCAGTCTTATGATCGAAACTTGCATTGAAGGCGGGAGATTTATGGTTAAAGCTTGCACTGAAGGTGGAAGACTTATGGTTAAAACTTGCGCCGAAGGTTAAAGGTGACTTTGCCTTAGAAAAACTTTCAGAAAACTTCTTTGGGAAGCAAGTGTTAAAGTTTTGCTGGATTTAGAGCAGGATAAGCTTCAAAAAGAAAGAGAAAGAAAAATCAATACAAAAGAGTAGGAGGAGGGGCCCCAATATTTTTCAAAATTTTAGGGGGATGTTGTAGCAACAATAGGACCATATTATCATAAAATAACTAATAAGTGAACATAAGTAGACATTAAAGAAAATGTTTAAATGAGATATACCTCATCTCTGAAAATCCACTTAAGAGGCTTAATAAGTTTCAAAATCATTTCCTCTGGAAGCCCCTCAACATTATGATGGCTCTTGATTGTGTGAGAGTGATTTATCCCACTCTCAGGTGGTGGACATGACTCAACCACATATGGGTACAGAGTACCGTGGAGCAAGAACTCTGGTTTCCTTCCGGTTTTTCCAAATTTATAGATTATTCGTCAAAAATGTGGATGAACTCCCCACCTATAATCTTTTGTTTTCTTTCAGGATCTATTACTCCTTTGAGTTTATTTATAAAAACTTTGTTGCATCAATGCAAGACATAAACAAATGAAGATCACTATTAAAATAGAAATGAACATAGTTCAGATAAAATACATTAACTACAAGAAAGGCCCTTTACTGAGCATAGCATGTATGCCTAGGATGATTGATAAACTTCACATCAATAAAAAAAATCATGTTAACGATAAAAGATATCTTTCATCGAATTGCATTTTCCTTGCTTCAACAAGCTTCAGCGAGGAAAGTATTGTCTTATTGTCCTCTATTAGATTTGCTAGAATACTAGTGCTCTAGAACACAATTGTACGATTCCTTCATGTATATTTGTTATCTCTATTACGGAAAGAAGGCTCTCAAATTCTACGATGCATCCTCACCTATAGGCAAATTTTTGCAGGAAGGACAGATTCATCAAAAGTTATGTGATAAACACTTATGAAGACGTATCAATAAACATATCTACATAAATATAACTTGATTATGGCTAAGTGTTTTTTTACTGCTTCATAAATTTCCTTGTAATGATATGTTGGCAATTTCTTATCCATGCACTCCTTAGCTACCATGTTCCAATAGCTTCCATTCACATAGGGGATATTTCCTCTGTAATATTTGATATTCTCGTAGTCTCTAGAATATGTTCCCACCTATCCATTCACTAAGTAACTATTGAGACCCATTTTACCATGAACGGGCTCAATTGGAAACTATAGAAAAAAACCTCGAATTATCATGCCCTGTAATGTCCATTTATAGAATCCAATGCATCTTAAACATCTTTGATAGTAAACATCTTCTAAAAGAATGTACAAAGAAAACTTTGTTCCTTTAGAATGAAGGATAGAGTGGTATACAGTATAACCCATACACTGACATAGGAAGTCCAAGATCGTATATACTCTTAATGTTAAAAATATAGTAAACGCGACTCTCAAACCCTGCTTAAGGTGGTTTTCACATGGCATTACCACCAGAAAAATAAACGTATCCATGCTTACAAGGAAATAAGTTGCAAGTACTGAAAAAATCTTGTTAACAGGAAAAATGATCACTGGCTTGATGCTACCATACAATGAGTATGCTCTTAACAATTTTGTCAATCACATCACTCATTTTTCATCTTTCAAGATGGAATATGGATACTCTCCCAAATGAGTAACAAAATTGAGATATTGTTTTCAAATGTCCATGTGTCGATGTTTTTGCTGAGGTTGAGAAATTTGTAAAAGGAATTATGGACATAATTCATTGAGATGTAGTATGCCACAAGATATACAATATATTCATCTCAAGACTATAAATAGTAGCGATCACACAATACCGGTAATAAACATCAACTTTTCTCTTAATGACCATAAATTGCAAACAATACCTTCAATTCAATCAAGCAGTCAATGCCAGTAGGTAGGGGAAGTATATGCATCAAATAGGATAGGTGTTATGTACACGTATAATAAAAAAGTGAAAATGAAGGAGGATGGTTTGATATTAAATCTCTGAGCAAGGCATATAAATAGTTCAGATTCAAGAAATCCTGCATAGGTATCATGGAGAAATCAAGTATTGTATTTGAGTTTTCTTATAAAAAACTTTTGAGAACTCGAATATGGGATGGTGTAAAACCTTCTCATTAATCATATTTTTTCTGTATGTAAACTAAGCTAAGAGCAAATGAAGTCAAACCAAACTCATATTTACAGAATTGAAACAAAATACTAATGAGTCAAATAAGAAAGTCAAGCTCATATTTAAGAGATGAGATAGAATGATAACGAGTTGAAGCAAGGGATCAAACTCGTATTTGAAACAACTAATATAACTGTAACAATTATCCAATTGAAACAAAGAGTCGAGCTGGGCATCAAGAGCACAACGTGTATGTTTATGATTTGTCATTTTATGAAGTCCGTGCTTGGATAATTTGACATCTAATTGCAATTTGCCACAAGGTCATTAAACCTGTCTAATTTAGGAAAACCAAAGTAAAAATTGGTAATTTGAACTAGATTATAGTATTGAAAGAGACTCATTTAAAATAAACATACCATAGAATTGAATAAAATCCGATGGAACAGTAAAGGAGATCACCATCAGAACAATCCACATAAATATTTTTAAGGGCCACCATCCTAAATGTCCAATATACCATCATAAAACAAAATTTGAGACCAATATAAAACAAAAAAAATTAGATTAGACTCCCAATTATCAAATTCTGGTAACACCATTTGCAAATATGGTGAGGGAAAGTTGCAAATATGTTTTCTAAATGTCCATATACCATCATTATCAGACATCAATATAGGCTCCCACCAGATTGATATGAATTTTAAATAGTAATGCCAATGATTTTCAAGTGCCACTATAATGAAGGGCGCAAATCCACAATGAAACTGAATATTTGAGTGTCAAAGTAAGCACCCGAGGCGAGGTGATTTTATTTCAAGAGCTTTAGATATTGTAGGTTTACTTCTTCATTTGAACAATATATTTGTGCAACAAATTTAATTGATTCCATGGTTGCGGTTTCTAGTGGAGGGAGAACCCGTTGAGTACATTGAAGAAATGATTCATAAGAAGAAATGTTTTTATCAATGTCTTGCGTTTGCTTGTTTTGTTTTCTTTTTCCAATGGAATCGTTTATGTCATTATTTGTGCAAGACAAATGTTGGTATCAATGGAGATTTTAAACACAGATTGAGGCAACATAATATGGTGGATGCTAATGGAAATGGGACAATTGATTTTCCAAAATTCCTGAATCTCATGGCCGAAAAGATGAAGGATATTTACTCAAAGGAAGAATTGAAGAAGGCCTTAAAGGTTTTCAATAAGGATAAAAAATGGCTTCATAAGAAATGCTAATAGTAAAACTCCATTGTTCTATGGTGACTATGGACCTCAGTGTTAATTACTTAATATGACTGATGGTTGGGAAGGACCAGATTTTCTGAGTCTATTTAGAAGTATAAAATTGATCACTTTTGGATATTACAAGTACCATTTATTCAATCAGTGCGTGCAACCCTAGAGCCTTTTGATTATTTTTGGAGCAATTGTTATCTCCATCTTATTCCTTTACAACTCGTTGGTGCTATTCATGAATTAAAGCTTTGTATTTATTAAGGTTGCAAGTGGATAGAAAAGATGATAATCTAATTCTTTCATAGTGTGTAAAATTCCATTTGCACAAAAAATAAAATTCCCAAGTGTCACAGTACTAATGAATAGAGCATCATTTCCATAATCGAAGACCATACTAACACCATTTGTTAACTTGCCCCCAAATGTTTTTAGATTTGAGACCAATTATCAAATCTTCAATAAAGAAACTCACATTTTTTTGCATTATGAGGAGAAAGACAACATAAATTATTAATATTAAGTTCTTTAGATTATGGATGCATTGGCATGGAGAAATGGATTGAATTTATAGATTAGAGCAAGAAAATTTCCAGTTTCGAGATATTGATACCTTTTTGCAAACAATCAATAGGACATATAAATTACTATTCAAAATTATCTAAAATGTGTCCAATGGAAATTAGAGATTCTAGGTTGTCTAATGAAATATGATCTTACAGAATATTGGATGTTGATCATGCCCAAATTCGATAGTTGGAAATGAACTTCATATCTTTTTTGGCTTGTTTTTCCTGGACAACTTTGAATTGGAATTGAAAACTGATGCATACCTCAACCAAAGATCTACTCTACCACAGCTGAGACCTTCGTCAATTCTCTTCTCACACACTCAATAATTCAATTACACTAGAATATATATAGTTCCATTAGCATCCTCCTCCAACAATCTCACAAAGAAATGGTACAGGATTAACCACATGTGACTCAATTCCTGTGTTTTGACTTCGAGTAATGAGCTACTATTATACACCATCAAAAATTTACCTCCTCTTGTTAACATAGGAAATTCAATGCTACTGCAGGAAACTCACACTTCTGCAGGATTACCACGTTGCTCAACCATTGTTAACTGACAATTTTGCATTTAGTTGAGTACATTCACTTCCAATTTGGCTTCTGAACTTTACTCTGTTTCCTCCAACTCAAATTCAAGCTAGGAACATCACCGTATATATTTTCAATGCATTCTGGAGGGATTTTCAATGAGACAAGATTTTGGTAGGTCATTATAGCCATGGCGACTCAACCTAACCTTCATGAAGTCTTCGAAAATCTCATATTAGAAGACTAAGAGTGATATTTCTCCAATTAGAATCCAGGTGAGCAAAGTAGGGATAGAGCAGTTGACACATTCGCCATAATTGTATCTGTGTCTACACAACACCTGCTTGTCTCATCCCTATCTTTTCCTTAAGTTTGAAACTCCAAAACTCATACCATATGGATACAACAAACCACAGTGAGAATGGATCATGAATCTTTGATGTATAACATTTTTTTAATTGTCAATCAAATTTTATATAAAGTTAAACCAAAATTATAAGGGTTAATATCGGCTTTACATTTTTCAAACTTAAAACATATAGAATTATTTCAACAACATAAATACATCAATTTAAAATATCCAATACATTACTAAAGACACTGAAATATGAAATTGTCTTTCATCCAAATCTGCAACAAGAAATGGAGCTCTTGAATAAGAGACTTTGGAACAAGCTTGCCATTGCACTCTTGAGCTAGAGAAGAAATTTTGTATTAAAGGTAAGGGTTTTAACCAGACCGCATTTAATTCTCGCAAAAGACAGAATTCCTTGGCTGGCTATAAAAATCCTTTGACATGAGATGGAATTCATGTTTATAAGTAAAAGAGAGTGAATCTCAAGTGGGTTTCAAAAATCTATGAATTCGGCCCTGTAACATAAAGTAATAGATCCTGAACGTAGACATGGAAAAGGAAAATCCTTGAACCAGACCCGTTGAAACCCATTGGGATAGCTCATAGAAGTAATATAAAGGAAAAAAAGACATACATATCCTTGTATTCTCATTTTAGACGTGAAACAAAGATATTTTCCTCATTCCTCTACCAATCCAGTACAATAAATCAATACTAGTGGGTTCGTCTTAGTGCTCTTAGGTTGGGAAGACCTTGATTGTTGCTATGGTGATACAACATTTATGGAGCATCTCTATAGGGGAGATACAAAGGCGTAAATAATAATGAATAAAGCATTGAGAAGAGGGTATATACCCAACGTGAGGAAGAGTGTAGGTGTTGTTACTGCGATAAAATACCAATAGCCAAGCTAGTTCTTCCTCTAGTGGATTAGGCCTGTTCAAACTTGCACATGTATAGGGGTAGTATGAAAGAATAGGGCCAAATAAGGGCTTAGGATTATATGGAATGAACCAATGACTTCACAAAACTCCTAAACACTCCCTAGATTGTTGTACAACTTCTCCACTTGCAAAATAATGCATTGGAATGACCAAAAAACTGATGGGAACCCTTCTACTTTGCTTATGCTTATTGTATGCTTCATACGGTGATGGTTTAGTTTCAGTTTTAAAAGTGCTAAGAATTCTAAGAGTCTTGTATAGACTGAACAAAAACCCTATTTGTAAACACAAACATTTCATAACCTTCTTCTACCCATTTCAACCTTGTTTCATGCAAAAAATACCCACCACAAACAATTCCATCCACACATTACAATGCTACAAATTTCGACACAAACATTCACTTTAACCCTAAACCTAAAAAAAACAAAATCACTTCCAAAATTAATATTACGGTGCTCTTTCGAAATCCATCTATACTCAACTAGAAATATCAAATGTAATCATCGCATACATACATACCAGTTGCTTATTTCAAAATTCTATCCATTCCATGTAGATAGCTTTGCTCACAACAATTTTCCAACATCACTGTCTAGAGAATATTTGTGTAAGATAAATGTCAAATCAATGCAAATTTGTTCCGTCAAAATCAAATCTTAGAAGAATTTAAAAGCATTTAACCTGAATCCCAAAAATCCTTTGTTCAAACCGCCATGGATTTAAGAAGTAGATTCCAGCAATAACAGCTTTCACAAATGTAAAATGCAGAGTGAAGGAGAAAGTAATGGGATTTTGGATTGGGGGTTTGATGGAGGCACTCAAAAAAACCCTAAATGTAAATCAATTTCTTTTTCAAGCCAAAGCACATGATTCAGGGACTTAACTGAACTCTTTGAAAGAGAATTTGAAATGACATTGTCGAGTTAACCAGAGGAAGCCCTCAATGGTGCATATATCTCAAAAAAATCTCATTACAAATCCACAAAACTCTCCAAATTCTTCTTTCCCGAATTTCTTTCTCCTAGTTTTTTTCCCTCCATCTCTCCATTTGAGATTTTAGGATTTTAAGAGATTTTGAAATTTGTTAATATAACTATATTATATATTGTATAATATATAATATAATATACTTATAAATTAAAAATATATTATATTATATTAATATTATATATATATGTAAATCTAAACTATTAACATAATAACATAATATATTATTGTATTATTATATTATATATAAAATAAAGTCCCATTCATGCTTATTTGAAGAATATATTGAGTGGTCTTAGAAACCATATGGTAGACCGCTTATTGTTTTTTTTAACAATAGATTAACAAATGGTGTGATACTTGTAACCATATATATATATATATATATATATATATATATATATATATATATACAATAAAAACTAATATATATTAATATTTAAATTACCAAATGCTAGTTTATAGGAGTATTTAGTTATTTTTTAATCAATAGGGGTATTTAGTCTTTTTTTAGTTGTATTTTTTATCCGATGACTAAAATAGTCATTTTAGTTCGGTTTCTCTAATTTAGTGATTTTTAGCTTAAAAACAATCTTGTGACTAACGTTTTTAGTCACATAGTCATTTATCTCACTTTTTCTACTAGTGGATATTGGATTCATTGAAAGCTTCATACAACTTGTGTTGTCATAGTGAATCAGTGTTGGCTCTAGCATCTGATCAAACAACCCAGCAAGGAGCTTCCAAAGCCATACTACTACTCGAGATGAAAAACTCACTGCAATGTACTCAACCTCTGCTATACTAAGAACCACTAAGGTTTGCTTCCTGCTGCACCAAGAAATCACGACAGACTCCAAATTGAAGCAACACCTAGATATGCTCTTCTTGTTTACATTACTTCCATCCCAATCAACATCAGAATAGCCTTGTAATCTCATGTCACTACTAGAAGCATATATCATGCCATATCCCATTGTGCCATGTAGGTACCTCTAAAAATGTTTTTCAGCAACCTAATGTACCTGTCTTGGCTCATTCATGAATTGACTGAGAACACTTACTGCAAAATAAATGTATGGACTGGTATTAACCAGATACATTAATTAACCAATCAACTGTCTGTTCATGTTAGGATCTACCAAATCTGAATCGGAAGCTGAGTCACTCAACTTATTCAGATTCATCTCCATCGATGTGGACATGGAATTATAGTCCAGCATCCCAAATCTCTTCAAGATATCAATAGTATACTTTCCTTGACTCGGGAATATCTCATCATGATTCTGCCACACTTCTAATCCCAGGAAGTAATGCATCAAACCGAGTTCCTTCATCTCGAACTCAGATGATAGCTTTCTCATACCCCACTCAGTAAGTTTCTCAACTCCAGTGAGAAACAAATCATCAACATAGAGTACAAGAATCAAGGGATCATCATCCACAAACTTGAAGTAAATGTTGTAATCAGCTTCACTCTAGGTGAAGCCCAAAATCATCAAGTATGTATCAATCCTGGCACACCATGCACGTGGTGCATGCTTGAGTCTATACAAGGCCTTCTTCAGTTTGCACACATGGGAATCCTTCCCATGGATCACAAATCCCTCCGGATGCTCAATGTAAACTTCTTGCTCAATCACATCATTGAGGAAGGTTGTCTTTACATCCATCTGATGCAACTTCCATCCCATAACTAAAACAAGAGCTATAATTGTCTCAATGGTCATGGATTGTGCAAATGGAGCAAAAGTCTCATCATAATCGACTCCCTCTTTCCGAGAGAATTCTCAAGCCACAAACCTTGCTTTGTGCTTTTAAATGATCCCATCAACTACATGTTTAATATTTTAGATCCACTTGGAATTCACTATTGACTTCCCTTCAGGTCTTGGGACAATCTCCCACACATCATTCTTCAAGATGGATTGATATTCTTCCATCATGGCATTTTTCCAAACTTACTGGCTAGACGCTTCCTCATAATAGGAAGGCTCAGAGTCGATGATGCTACTCATCAATACTACATAATCTGATAAGTTTTGAGGTCTCTTGCTTTCCCTAAAGGTACATTGGGGAACTACATGCCTCTTTGCTTCTTGCAGAGTCTGATGGGTCCACGTAGGCCTCTTCTGACCTATGAAAACATCTCTAGGAGAAACATTTGGTACTATTGGATCAACTGGATCAACAGGCTCAATTGTTTTAGATGGATCCCTCTGAATTATCGATGGGGGAGGTGAAATTGTCTTCCTTGGAGTCTCTTTCTCCTCACTATCAATCTCCATGGGAGATCCTTTAGATCTTCTGAAGGCTACTTCCTCTTCAAAGGAGACATCCCTGCTTACTTCAATCTGTCTTTGTCATGGGATGTATATCCTATAAGCCTTCGAAGATTCATTGTATCCCACAAATGTACCATTCCTTCCTGAAGGTTCTAGCTTTGTCCTTTTATCCTTCATCACATGAATGCATACCAAACATCCAAAGATTCGCAAGTGAACAACCTCTAGCTTCACACCTGTGAAGGCCTCTTCTGGAGTCATGTTACTTAATATCTTATGAGGACTTCTATTATGTACATACACTACAGTACTAGAAGCTTCTGCCCATAAAACCATGGGTAAATTCTGGTCATGGATCATAGCTTTAACTGCCTCGACAATCGATCTGTTATTCCTTTCTGCAACCCCATTCCAATGGGGGTTGTAAGGAAAAGTGTACTCCCTCTTAATTCCTTCCTCTTTGCAGAAATCACCGAATTCCAAAGAGGTGTACTCTCCTCTATTATCTGGTCTTAGAACCTTGATCCTTTTCCCAAATAGGTTCTTAACCAGTGCCTTGAACTCCTTGAAATTGCTCAACACTTCTTCGATTTCCTTGGACTTTAAGAAGTAAATCCAAGTCTTCCAGGAGTAATCATTAATGAATATTGCACAGTACCAAAATCTACCCAAGGAGGGAACTGCCATGGTTCCACATAGATTAGAATGTACTAAATCTAGGATTCCCTTAGACTTGTTGTCACTATTGGGAAAAGAATTCTTGGCATTCTTTCCAAGTGCACAACCTTTGCAAATACCATCATGTTGTACTCGGAGAACTGGAATACTTGTCACCACCGTTCTCAAGGATGGAAGAGCTCTATAATGTAGGTGAACAAGTCTTTTGTGCCACAACTCACTCAAACTAATATAATTATGTACTAGTGCCTGAGTTGGTTGTAATTTCAATTTGTATAGGCCCTCCTCTCAAACCCCAATCGCACGTGTTGAATCCACACTGGAGTTCTTGTGCCATGCAAGAACCTTTCCATAAGAAAAGGAAACCTTATAGCCTTTGTCCTCCAAGACATAAACAGATACAAGGTTCCTTTTCATCCTAGGTATGTACAATACATCACTCAAGTGTAGAGGAACACCAAAGTATAAATGGAAAGAAGTTGCCCCAACTCCCTTCACAGTATATATGCATCATCTCCAAGTACAACACATAGATGGGACTCCTTTTCTGTCAAAACTGTGAGATAATATTTGTAACCTGTCATATGCCTTGGATGCACCATTATCTATTAACCAAGTATCACCATTAGTAGGAACCGTACCCAAGAGAGCAGAGATAAAGAATAACTCTTCATTTGTTGACTTCTTAGGTAAAGTTTCCTCGCCAACATCAACAGTGGAGGTATGTTGTCTTCTCTTCTTTGAGTGGAAATATCTGGCATAGTGACCGTACTTCTCATAGTTGAAGCAATGAATATGTGAAAGCTCCCTCTTCTTCTTTAGTGGAAAATGAGCCGACTTATTTTATGGAACTAGATCTGATCTTTCACCTTTTCCTTTTCTGCCATGATCCTTCCTTCCCCTTCTTCCTCCTATGTTAGCATGTGAAGCAAGGGCTTGGATCTATTCATGATGGGAGGCATGTGAAGTGCCTCTAGGTGCAAGTCTAATCTCTTCTTTAGTACAATCAGCACATAATCTGTCAAACTTTGGCAATTTGGATCGTCCACTAATACTTTGGATGAAGGGATCCCAAGAATGAGGGAGAAAATTGAGCGTCATCATGACAAGTTCTATGTCTGCAATGATCTCTCCAATGGTGCCCAACTGATATTTTAGTTCAGTAATCTTCATGAAATAGGATGATATTGAATCTTCTCTAGTCATATTAATATTTGAGGGTTGTTGTCTTAAGGCAAGTGCCCTATTGACATTGGTGTTCTCAAATAGTTTCTTCAAGGTATTAAATATTGCTTTAGTTTTCTTCTTCTGGGAGATCTGAGCTATCAAGTGATCCCTGACATAATCTATCAGAATCCTTCTTTCCTTAACATCATTTTTCTTCCATGATGAATTATCTGCTTCCCTTCCAATTTTGATGCTTCTTCTTACACAAATATTAGAAGGTCATTATCTTCTAAGATGATCATTATTCTAGAGTTCCATGAATTAAAGTTGGAAGCCCCAGCAAGTCTATCTTCAACTTTGATACTATTCATCTTAACTGTAGGCTTGGACCAAACTTGGGTGTTTATGACTCTTCGAGCGTTTTGGAATCCTAGTAGAGGATTAACCAAATATGCAAGTTCACATGGCTTGTAAAATGGATGATTTCTTGGTGGATAGGCCAAAACAAAAAAACAAATTAACCTTGCATGGAAACACTGCCAGTGAGGATAAATGAGAGACCATAGTTTTAACGCATCATATAATCTTACCGGTGTGTTGGTGTGACGTGGAATCCCCAAATCCCTTTTACTTTTGTGAAAGATACCAATGTGGAATGGATCGGCAGCAGCGTCCTTTCATAATTAGATCGACGACTTCACCAAAGTTTTGTCTTTGACCTTATGCGTTTTTCATTTATCTTGCACCAGATAGACGAGATGGTTGTTTTGCTTCATATCACATATATCGCTATTATTATACTTGGACTAAGATGAATAGAGCACTCATGGCTTTCTTCTTGGTGGGATTGGGCATGAAGCTTTCAAGATTGGCGACTTTTCTTCTGCGTATGATTTGATGCCCAAATTGCTTCAATCTATGTCCTCACCAATTTTTTTATCCCAGTTGTTTATAACTCTGCATCAAACCTACCTGGGACGTGGAATTAAAGAAATTTTGAGGATTAAAATGGTCCTCCTAAGGGGAATTATAAAATAATAGTGGAAATAACAAAATAATATTAGCATACCTTATTAAATTTTGGAGAAATAACGAAGAAAACTACTTTTTCAACTCATATTTTCAACTTATCTCCCTATATATTCAGCAACATACTTTTGATGGGCCCTGCTTGCTGATAAAAACAAGAAATACATGAAAAAACATGGTGATAACATCATCGTCACATTTTTTCATGTATTTCTTTTTTTCGGGGAATAGGGTCCAATAAAAGTATGTCATCGGGGTACTCGTTGGATGCAGAATTGAATTCCCCATCTAACAAGTGCTACTGCTCAAAATTTAAGTGAATTTATAGGGAGATAAGTTGAAAATACGAGTTGAAAAGGTAGTTTTGTTTTTACTTTTTCGCTTTTTTACCTTTTTACCCAAAAATTGTGATTCATCCCCCATGGTTGAAATGATTATCTTGAATCCTATTGGTTATTTTTGTTGTACAATATTATTGTTTTGAGGCCCTTGAAATTTCTCTAATGAATGAGTAGACAGCTTCACCTTCTACAATTTCGTGCCACTAGGTAGCAAGCTCACCCAACTTGTAAAATGAATGAGTCGTGCATGAAAAATGTTGCCAACAGATTTAACGCAACATACAACCTTCTGTGATGACGTGGAATGGATCGAGTGCTTCACAAAAAAAATATCTTTGGACTTCTGTGAATTCGTGCCACTAGACAACAAAGGATTGGGTTCAGATCGTTGGTTTCAGATCGCATAGTTGCTTTCCTAGATCTCTCTATTATATAGCTGCCATATGGGAAATTAAGGGGCGTCAACTGTCATGCGAGGATAGCTGTCGATTCGATGAACTAACCACCACCAACTTCACAATAATTTTTTTTTATCAAACACCTTCACGATCGGCGCAATGGCTTCTTTGCAGTATAATTTCTATATTATTTGCAACGGAACAAAATCAAGATCATTGACAGAATAACCGTGCACAGAAATAAAGAGATACTGAGATTTATCTTGGAAAATCTTTCAAGGGAAGAAAATCTGGCAACCTTCCTTATTCAGAAAACCAGTTCAAGATACAAAGAATATCAAATATACAATAGAAGATAAAATCCCAAAGAAGTCTTCAACTGTTTTCGTCTTCTTTTCCCACACTTGCGCAATAGATCAGTTAACTTGAGCGAAAGAGGATGATCCAATATGAGTGAGAAGTCACTCTATTTATACAAATTTTGATGAGTCAACTTGGCATATTTTAAGGAATAAAGTAATAATAATATTCTTATTGGACCCACTACTTTGTGAGGATACCTCACGAAGCTAAAATCACCAACAACCAGACCAATCTTATATGAAATATAATTGAAAACAATTAAATTATTCTATGAAATAAAGAAAGCTTGTGTGGAATTCGAAAGCTTGTGTGGAATTCAGAAATTGAAGAGCCATTTACGTTAGCTCGTAAGTGTGGCTGGAGAGTTGAGAACATGTTATGCATCTTCTTAGACCTTTCACACTCATCCCAAATGTGAATCCCCAAATCGTCGTTCTCTATACTTTTCATTAAAGAATTATGGCTCAATCCAGATGTGAATCCACTAATCCTCAGGCTCTATACTGTTCATTAAATAATTATCGAGATCTAATTTTCTGAGGTTCAATGAATGAGAAAATTGCTTATGATCAACTGATTTACGATGAAGTTCTCTCGGCTTGCAACCATGGGAAGCCTGATCATGATCAAGACACTACTACAAGAGGGGGTGTTTTAAGACATTTCTTTTGGTGCGTCATTACTTACCCTAATGTTTTAGTTTTTAATTGGACCCTTTTACTTTTCGTCTTGAAGGCGACAAAAGAGGGTTTCCAAAAGGTTTTCATTTAGCTGAAAAGGGAAAATACAATTGCGTAGTTAGCCATTTGGGTTTGTTTGCTCAACGACATTGCTCGACAGTCTTTGGCATTGTTGTACCTTCTCAAAGAATGGCAGTAAATTGCAATGCTATGGTTGATGGAGACTTCAATTCCTTTTGGGTAACTTGGGCTTTGCTCACCTCAACATGGCCAGACATCTCCGACTATAACCACCAATCTTGCAGGGACTCTGGGCTACTCTGTGTTAAATTTCGGTTACATCGTGAAGGTGAAGGCCATTACAAAGTCTGATGTTTTCATTTTAGGGGTCATTCTATTGGAGCTAACCAGTGCCATGCAGTTTGTAAAGCGAAATCCACAAATAGTCATAGATTGTATATGTGGTATTTACAGGAAGGAAAGGGTTTTGAGGTTAAAGATCCCATATATAAGAGGACTGGCATTGTGGTGTCTTAGGAGACCATCCAACAAACTAAACATGATGATGGATTACCGAGCATGGAGGTTGGAAACGGTGGCTTCTAAAGCTCATTAGTAAAGTCGCACTTTCATGACTGTAGAGAAAAAATCGATGGGTGCAGCAGAAAGTCCCTCAAAGGTGGAAAATGAGAGAGAGGTTATGGCATCTATCCCCATTTCTACTAAATGAAGAAATTCCTGGGCGTCTATGGCATTCTGCACATAGAAGCCAATGGAAAGATCTCGGAACACTTCAAAGCTAATAATTTTCCTCTGAATTCTCCATTTCGTTCATTCTACACGCATTGTTTAGGATTTCATTTGTATATTAATTTGATCATTAGTAGATTTAATTTTGTGGGGTTTGAGGAAATTATCCAGTAAACTAAACATGATGATGGATTACAGAACAAGTAGGTTGGCAATTGAGGCTTCCGAAGATCAACAATTGAGCCGCACTGCCATGGTCGTAGAGAAAGAACCGACAACAGTAGAAAGTACTATGAAGGTGGCGAAGGGGAGAGGGTTGTCCCCGTTTCTCCTAAAAATAAGAGGTAATATCTGGGAACGCATCAAAACTAACAATCTCAAGGTCATTTGAGTTAATTTTCCTGTAAATACACTATTTGCTTCATTCGACATACATTGTTTAGGGTGTCAATGTTCTATTTGTATATTAATCTAATAATTGGTAGATTTAACAATATGGGGTTTGAGGGGATCATCTATTAAACTTACAATGGCGATGGAGAGAAAGCAAATTTTACTCTTACAATACTTTTGCTTGAAGCGATCATGTCAAAAGGATTGAATACTTTTGCTTTAAGCCATCATGTCAAATGATTGGGAAATATATTTAGTTTCCCTCCCAAGAGTAGGGTATCATCTAGTGATTGTGTGCGATTTATAACTTCAACTCAACTCTTTCAATCCTTTGCATAGAAGCCTATCACCCAGTAGCACCTTTTCTAGAGTTTTACCCAATGTCTTTCTTTTTAGAATAAAGAGGGAGAGGTAAAGAGAAGGTCTCATTGTCCAAGGCCTCCCTAGGTTTTATACAAAAGGTTTTAGCTTCCATTTACTAGGAGGCCATCCACGTGGAGACTCTATGCATTTTCTAATCCAACTAATAGTTTTTCTTCAGAACCCACATGTTTCCATTACAACAAAGAGCAAATTATGCCTCACCTTATCAAAGGGGTTTTTTATATTTAACTTTATAAGTATTCCTTTGTCACTTGAGGATTGGTTGATATGAGTTGCTTCTTGAACCATGATGATATTGTTCCCATTTAGTTTGTGTAGGTAAAAACCACCACGCTCTTGTGACTCTAATTTTTTTAGCAGGCCACTTAATCTAGTAGCTGTTATATTTAAGAATGGCTCCTTGATGAACTTGAACTTAGTGTCTTATGATGCTAAAAAAATTCTCCTTTTCTATGTTAAATGTACAAATTGTTAAATGTTGTTATTTACAATTTTAATTTGCATGGATTTATTAATTTTAAAAATTTGATAATTGTACATTTATGGCTTTTGTAGGTTCAATATTAAATGTTCAATCCTTAACCTAAATTTCTTTATTATAACCTTTCCAAAGTTGCACTTAAGATTGGTGTTATTGTTAATAAGAGACACTCTTTAGGAATAGATTTTCAATGCCCAGTGCCAAACATACCCATGCACCTCACCTAGATTTCTTTCAAATAACTATTTCAAAGGTACAGTTCAGAATGGTGTTACTATTAATTTGAGATAGTTATGACGAATAGATTTCCATGGCTAATGACAAACAAACTCATGGACCTTGTCTAAATTTCCTTCAAAGAACATTTGTGAAGGTACACTTCATAATAGTGTTACTTTGAATGAAAAATAAAAAATGGTTGTCAGGAATTGATTTCCCATGGCTAATGCCAAACATATTCATTTATTTTTATGTACATGTAAACTATTTAGATTAATGAAAAGTTGATGTTTGATTATGGATGTGCTTATATGAGTTTATCATTCATTCCAAAAAATGATTTTTTAATGTGATTGTGCGTATGACTTTATTATTAATTATGTTTAGTGTCATTGCTAATGAGAAACAATTGTCTAGAATAGATTTTGCATGGCCACTTCCAAATAAACCCATGAACTTTTACATACCAAGATTGATAGATGGAACTCATTTCAGAAAATGAATAATTAGGTGTGGTTGTGCGTATGAGTGAAATATTAATTTTGACTTGTAGGATTATGTAGTCATGAGATGGCATTTATATGATTTTTTTTTCAGTTATTAATGTTAAATGGTTCAAGAAGAGATTAGTGAAAATAGCACATCCTACCTCAACAGGACAAAGATTAATGAATATACATGTGCTCGAGAAAAATATAATCTAGTTATATAACATTAATTTAACTTAGGTTGGAACATGCATATTTAACTAGTTATATAACATTATCAGAGGTGATTGGAACTCTTTTTAATCTAAATAATTGAAGTTAAATATTTTTTGGGCTAAGTGGTTGGAATGTTCTTACTATAGTGAATGAGAATGGTTCTTGAATTTTTCCCTTGGGAGATAATTCTGTAGACACTTAAATGATCAGGTTCTATTTTGATGGTAATGCATCAGTCATGTATGGAACTCATACTGTAGTCTGGGTAGTTTCAAAATGATAATCCCAAATCTGACATGTAGTTGGATTTCCTATTACTTGTGTTTCCCTGAACCACCAATCAATTAGAGGGCCATAGACAGGTAGCAAGATAGGATTTGTGCATTGTACATGGAAGTGGAGCCAGTTGCATTGGTAGACAGTTACCACTTCACCTAGGATCACATCAAGCACTTGATGGTATAGGATCTAGTTTCAAATTTGCTGCTTTTGAAAATCTAGTGAGTCACACAGTAGATCAGAGGCTTTCTATGGATTAGTTAAAATGGATGGTTAATTATAAATTTAGTAATATAAAGGAATTTGAACGATATGGATGACTATTGCTCGGCGAGATATATATATTTGTGGCAACTGTGTCTCTATCTACGTTTAGGATTTTAGATTTCCACAGATCGGAATCTAGGTATTTGGATATGAATTTGGCCATTTTGATCAAATACCGTATGAAATGACAGAGTGAAAGGCTACATTATTTATAAGTATATAAGAACTACGTGCAGAATTCATATGGTAGACGCTCTCAAACGGAGGCTGTGATTGTGAGGCTTTGGGGGATCGTTTTGCATTTTACTATTATAAAACGTTTTATTAAAAAATTAGGTTACTGCATTAGGATATAATTGAAATAGACGAAGTGACGACTCCCACCATCAATAGGAAATGTTGTAAAAATATTTCCTTGCAATCTCATAATCATAATATATGTAAGAGGTTTAGTTATAATTTTGAGAGTTTAGTCATTAATATCAAAGTTGTAATGGGTAAGCATGAAGTGAAACTGTAATTGGGTATTAGATATTTGGAGATACTATACGGTTAGAACAGTTCTTTTGGTTTTGGGTGGAAATTTGTGTTTTTATGGATCACCAACTAAATTATTGAGGTGGAAAGGTTTTTCTTAAATAACATTGAGTTAACTTGTATTTGTCTATAACAGCAAGCAAAGTTACCAAGTTTGAGTTGGAATTGGAATCATTACAAAAAAAAATTCTACTGCCTAAAATCTAATAAAGAAAAAAACTGAGATCTCACCCTGCACCAAAGGAGACTAAAGACTGAAGAATGAAAGCTTTCAGCTTATTTTCAGAAATTAAAAAGCTAAACTGCAAGTGCCATCTTCCAAAAAAAACACTGATAAGAAAATTGCTTTGAATTAAGAATTATTGCAGGTTTAATAAGTTTTTTCTTTGCATATTTAAAAAAAAAAAATTTCCTCCCTTGATTCACAGGGGAAGATATATGCCATGTAGTGGCATCAACATTGACTCTATATAGAACAGCAGGTTAACCAAAATATCACCAATTGCCATTTGATCAGGATCTATATCCACCGGCAAGATCTATAGCTAATGGAAAAGCTTTAGGTCTGAGTTTAACATAACCCTCATGTTATACCAATTCTCCACCGGCATGTGAACCAAAATCAACTAACGGCATGTGAACCAAAATCAACTAACGGAAAAGCTTTAGGTCTAAGTTTAACATAACCTGCACATTATACAAATTCTCCACTGGCATGTAGACCAAAATAAACTAATGGAAAACATTTAGGTCTGAGTTTAACATAACCTGCACGTTGTACCAATTCGAGGGAAGAATATGAAAGTTGAAATTGAGAAAATGTATTACCTTTTATTTTTAAAATGTCTGATTGTGAGATTTTTTGATAAAGGATTTCGAGATATTAAAATTGATTTTTTTTTAATTAATTGTAAAAGTTAATTAAATCATTTATAAAAAGAATTGAGTTATCATTTTTTCATAATTTAGCTCTTTGATTTTATATATATATATATTATAAAAAAGTTACAAAAAGTAAGATATTTTTTATTTAATTTTTTAAATAAATTAATTCTTATTTATTTCTTTATCTTATAAAAAGAAAACCATAAAACAATTCAAAATAACCTATATAAAGAGAAATGAAAGACACTTTTCTCACAAATATATATATATACTTACTTTATGTTGGCCAACACAAGAGATCCACGTTCCATGACAAGCCTTATGCACTCTACAGAAGCATAAAGAAAGATAAACTACTCGATAACTCATCTAGACCCCTCACTCGCCTACCAGAGCACAAGAACTCTGACGAGAGTATAATGATTGCTCATGTTCCATTGTGACATTTAAAGCTTCCATGTGTTTTAATGTTTTTGGATAAGTTCTAGCGAGTAACGAGTCCATAGCTGCTTTTTTTAATAATTTCCAACTTGTCAATATTTGAGTTGTCATGAATAATATCTCATTAGGTAGATGTGTGGTTGAACAGAGCGTAACTAACTAAAGATAAAACAGTTTTGAGTGAGTCGGACATGGTGGATTCTGCTCCATAAGTGACCACTAGCCAGGCAGCAGTCACTCACATGATAGTCTGTTGCAATTGCATCAGATCATATTAGAGTAAAGTTCATTATGTATTAATAAAGGAAAATTGATTATGGCGTCCTCTTAATGCATTATTTAAATTTTAATTTTTTTTCTTCCTCATAAATGATAATCAAATTCCACCCTTATCTTTTGAGGCAGGAAAAAATTGATTTTTGGTACTTGGCTTTGTTTTTAGAAATATCTATTGCTTCAGTCAACAGTGTGGGAAGCTTAAACATCTTATGAAGGTATGACATATGTAGGGTAAGATCGTTAATTTGTGTTAATCAAGCTATACTTATGATTGATATTTAGCAAAGTCAAGAAAATATTCGGCAATGCAATGAACCAATTTTCATTTGAAGCTTTGTTCTTTAAAATTTGAACTATCATAATAGGAAACCGCTAGAAATAGGCATAGTTAATTTGATGATTTATTATTGTCTAGTTGTTCCTTGAATCTGTTTTTCAAATTTGAACCAAAAAGGGTTGAAAACTATCCAGTATAAGGTTGGCCTTTAAAATAATTAGTTAAATAAGTGAAGATAGACATCATAAATAAGTCTATACATGTAGAGAGAGTAACATTAAATAGCATGATTCACTGGTCATGTTTGATCAGTGTGAATTTACTTAATGGCTATGTTGCATGGGTACCCATACCGGGCGGTCAGGTACACGAACCCGTACCGGGTACTTGGGTACTTCAATGGTGCGTTCCCAGCCGTACCCAGCCGTACCCAAATTCAAACTCGCGTACCAGGTACTTCACTTATGAAAACAGGGTACTTGCATGGATTTTGGTATGTTGTACCACATGTTTGGGTATGTGGGAGGAACGGATGTTGGGAAATTTACCTTAGCTTGCCGGTCAAGGGGGGTCGATTTGCAATGTTTGATGTTTAAAATTTTAAAAATTAAAAATTAAAACACTGAAACACATGTTATGTGACACTTACCCCTTACCTAAACCTATGTGGCACTACTGTTTTATGTTTCAAATTTTCAATGTCAATGTTCATATGAATCATTGAATTTAGAAATATCAAATATACATGTATGATGTGACTGTGACATGTTTTATTTTTATAAATTTTAATATATATATATATATATATATATATTACCCTGGACGTACCCAAGTACCCTGTTTCAAAAAGTGGCATCCCCGTCCTCGTCCCCGTACCCACGTTTCCTGGCAACTTAGCTTAATAGCCATCACATATTTGCTTATTGATTTTAGTTTTGCATATTATTCTATGGATGGTGATCATTATTAGTTAAAACTGGTGCACAATGTTTGCACATATTTCTTGTGATTTAGTTCCTGTTGAGCATCATAATTTATATTTGCAAATTTATCCTAAGTTTGAGAACATTTTGTTGTTTTCATAGTTTTGTTGTATCTTGTAATATTATTATTATTATTAAATAAATGCATTGTATATTTCATTACTGTTGTTTACAAAATTGGATCAGGTTAACAATTGTATTGACCACCCCTCCCTACATATGCAAGGAGTGACCCCATAATCTGCCTTGGTTCCAATCTTAAGAGAATTTGCTTCATCATCTAAAATGCCAATTCTAGGTGAATTGTGGGCTACCAATTTTGCTTTGAATGTTCTAATCTTGCCCATATATGATTTCGATACATCCTAATTAAACATTGCACAACTTATCCTTTTACATGAAAAGGAGATCCCTTCCAATCTTATGATATTCCATTATCCTCTACCCCGCTATCTAAGTATTCATATGTCTCCAAGATGGTTCCTTTCCAACAAAAATTGTTGACGAAGAATATGACATAGTCATTGGTATCCCATTCCCAAAATGCTCTAGCAACTTTACAATCTCAAAAGATATGTTTGACAGTTAATATAGATATTGCGATTGAAATTGAAATGGAAACAAGTTTAATATCCTGTCATGACCAAAATGTGGTCGATGGGACAAATGGAAAATTCATTATGTAAAGTACAATGGATGAGGAAATTCTTGATTCATCTCTTTGGGAAAAAGTACCCAAGAACCGACCTTGTAGCAAACCGAGATGGCTTACTCAAACATTGTAGGATGTATAGGAGCATGTAGGAGTTCCCATATCTTCAGTGAGGGAAAGTATACCCCCTAGGGGATATGCTAACCCTAGATGGCATGGGTACACTTGATTTCTTGCATGGAGGCTTGTGCTTGACTTAAGCATGCTTGGGTTGAGGGAGCGATGCAAGTGGGGTGTGTTACCTCCCAAACTAGTATGTCTTATTAAATTCCCAAGATGCATATTAGCCCTAGGGGAACGAAGGAAAACATGCCAATGTCACCACAACTATCCCCTCTCACTTTAGGTTGGATCTTCTCCAACTCAAGGGGGAGTGTTCCCTAGGGTTAAATTTTACTAGGGAAAAGGAAATGAAGAGCAAGGTGATTCCAAAGGGTTTCCCTATCAAAGGTTTGTAGTATAGGGATATACAATAGGATGATGGGAGCCTAAGGGAACCCAATTCGAAAGAACAATACCAATTCAACTTGGGTAAAATGGAGTCATTAGGTCGCTGACTTAGAGGGACTTGCTTCAAAGCTCATCTAGGAAACAAGAGAGATATAGGAAACCCTATCCTCAATGGATGTATTAGAAGGTTCAACTTGTGATCACAAAGGGAAGGACCAACCCCTCCTTTAATTCGTTATCAAGTGAAAACCTACACTAGAAGGGCTTAGAATTGCACCATCTGAATGAAAGACAATGTAAAGAAAAACCTCCCTCTATGCAATAAATTCAATTGAATCTAACATAAAACCTTATCCAAGATCCAATCCATTTACACAATATTGCTCCTAAAATGGCTCAAGATAAGTAACATGGAAAATGCTAGAAAATATGATCTCCAATAGATAAGCACGATAGTAAGAGAGATGCCACACATTAAAAAGAGAGAAACCATTTGAAAAAAATTTCTCTCAAGAAAGATATATCAATTAAAATGCAAAAGAGAGAAAGCTCCAAATATCCAACCATGCGGTCAAATGAAAAAGTGGATCTCTTTATATAGGGGTAGCTGAAACTTACTTTACAATAAAATATTCATTATTTCCTTATACATAGCCTAGGGTGGGGTAAAATAATACGAAAGTCCCAGTTCTAACAAAATCCTAATCAAGCAATAAAATAAAATGGTCAAAGCCACATGTACAATACAAGAGATATATAAGGCTCCAAAATGAGAGGGCCCCTCTATCAAGCAAGGGAATAAATGATAAGATGATGCCACATGGCCTCCAAAGGACCCTTCAAGGTGTATTCTCTAGCAAGAATGTGTTCACAAGAAACTGATCTATCTTTAAAATGCAAAAACATCCAAGGCCCGGATGGTCCCATCTAGAAGGATCCAAATGTATGCTAGTTCATGAAGTAATTTCCAAGTAACAAGGGTTGTCCACTACTTAAAATCCAAGGAAGTTCTCTTCACAAGAAAATGCCAACATCCCATGCATAGATATCCCTAGATGCTACCCAAGTGCAAAAACGTCACTATAAAACAACCTTCAAATACAAAAAATGTCCTGCATAAAATAGGCTATGAACTATGTGAATGGCCTTCCAATTGTTGAGATAGGCCGAAGTGACGGATGTTTTTTACTATTGTTATGAGAAACCCCCTCAAAATGTGCTCAAAATCAGAGATGGAGGTTGCTTCCATGCTCAGACTTGAGGAAATTTCGCTGTCTGATGGTTTTAGGTTGCCAAAAGTACTACTTTAGGACTATATTGGGGTTGAGGCAAGATCAAGAGAGGCTACGACTTAATGTATGAGGTCAAACAAGGATGCAAATGCTCACAACTTTTCCAATCTATGCCCAGATTTCATGGTTTAGGGCTGTCATTATGACCAGATTTCACCAAAGCATATTTTGTGTTACTGTTCATTACCTTTTTAGCACTACAATATGCCCAAAATTGTCTTTTAACCCTTCAATTAGGCCCATATTCAAAGATAGGACTATTTGGTGGTGGAAAGGTACACATGGATGACTTATTCACAATGTTTCTTGCAACAAATTCACTCCCAAATTGTCCAGATCTGTTCTAGGGTCAATTTTCACTATTGTTTGGGGTCAAAAGTATTGAAAAACATTATGGAAATTTCCAGAATTGGATTTTGATGCCATATATTTGCAGAAAGACCTGATAATTTGGATTCTTTCTGTTGATTTCTTACCCAAAATTGTTGATTCGCCATAGATCTGCCCCTTTCAAACCCATAGCTCACACATTGGGGTTGTTCACTACTGCTTAGATGCTCAAAAGTGCCCCTTTCATGGTCAATCCTGCCAAGATTTTTGAAATGATCCTTTTAAACACTGTTCAAGTGCCCAGAGGTGACCAAAATCAAATTAGATTTCAAAGTTAAGGCTGTTTGAGGGTCAAGAACTACCCATAACTATTGTTTCTATTCACAAATGAGCCTAATTGCAAAGGATTATGTTTTTTTACCTTTATAGGTCATAACCATGCATAGGAATATCCAACAACTACCCAGAAATGTTGCTGTACATTTTTACTGCTGAAAGGGAGGTGCAAGAATTCCCACAAGGCTGTTTACTAGGATGAAATATGCATAGGTTCTTTTGAGCACTTCATTTCTTAGTTTCAAGAGGGATCAAATATGCTCAAAATTGTTGATCAAGCTTAACTAATGGCTCATTTGACTTTATTTCATCATCTTCTGACCTCCAACAATAGCCAAATATCCTCGGGCATCATCAAAATTCAAGTATGAAACCTCAAATCATCATCATGGACAACCTCATCCCATTTTCCAGAGTGTGATCAAAATCACACGTGGACACCCATAGAAAATGGGGGGTAACATGGTGGACTTGAGGAAGAAAATGGATTAGGAGGAGCTTTGAAGGCTTGCGAAGGTGGAGCTCCAAGGTGAACACAACCAATAAAAAAGGCTTTAAGGCATGAGTACTCTATGAGATGTGACACTTGTAGAGGTAGTGCTTCCCATGTGAGCTTACTTGTGTAGAGTTAGGTTTTACAGTCGATTAGGTCCACTTTATATTGTTGACCTCCCTTACTTCTCATTAAAATAGAGGAAGGATATAGTACTTTATTCATTCATTCACACACTTTTTAGAGATGTGAGGAGTGAAGAGAAGTTGTGTCTCTCTTGTATTCTTCATTGTGTTATTTATTTATTTTGAAGCACCAGGGTTCTTGGAGAAGTTCAAGGGAAATTCTTGGAAATGGTAGACTCTTAGCCATTAGTGCCCTTGTCTACAATTACAAACTGATCCATGTTTATGTGGGAACGAAATGAAAGAGCAGATACAAAATCATATACAGAGATATATATTCACATACACAGATATATGGAAAGAAACACAACGATACAATAAACACATATTCTATTAAATAGCTGAAATAGAACAGACTGTAAAATACAATACCTAGAATGGTGGTAGCTATCTCTGAGAAGAGATGTGGCCGCTATGCTCATTTGTGCCAAGATGAATACAAAGAGAGGCTGAAAGGGCCTATTTATCATAAGCATGAGGGAAAGAATCCCAATCGTCCAGAAGCCTAACCCTAGAAGATGAAGCGCCAAAAGCCGGGTGGGCCCTGTTTGGGTAAGTTAGTACATCAACTTCCCGGGGTCATAAATTTTGCATACGATATCCATTTGGGGCGTACAATAGCTCATTGGAAAGATCTATTCAAGGAATACAAAAAGGGTCAGCAAATCTTGAGTTCGACACGCGAAATGGGTAGGCACGCAGTACCCATATTTTCCCGAGAATTCGACACCGAAAAAACGTCGTTTAGGGCCTCAAAATGGCTCCGAAAGTTCAGGACCCGAAAAACTGCTAAAAATAGTAATTTGCCAAAATTGCTAGAAGACTGGTTTGAGCCAGTAGGAAGAGGTGGGCCACCATCGATATCCACCTGGATCACAAATGGAGTTCATTGTAGGCCATGTGCTTAGCATTACATGCTTTTCAATCTTTGCAATTACTTGTATGCTTCATCATCCATACAAATGTAGTATACTTACATATCCAACAAAATATTAATGCCAGCAAGGTAAATGGCAGGGTATTAGATGCAAGGCTTGTATCTTGGAGTAATATAGTGGGTTCTTTGAACCCTTTTATGTAACAATGCCATGAGAAATTCTTTTTAGGGCAAGATAGATTTACGAAGGAAGTCTTTCCACCTTTGATGTTCCTATGCTATGTGCCTTTGCATAAGAATTCCATTTTTCCACCCCATGGAACTGAATGTGGTCCCAAGAAGGTGTGTTTTGTTGTTTCATTATTAGTTGTGCTTAGATTTTTTGAACAAGAAAAATGTATAAAGTTAAACTGGTTATATTGTTGTTTATTTGTGGATATTCTTAGAGTTGTTAAACAAGCAGAATGCATTCAATATTAAATTTCTACAAGTTACAATAAAGTGCTTTAGTTCTATTTGGACATACTTCTTATGACCATTCTCCAACCTTAGGGTTGTGAGTTTTGTATTCTTTGCAAGCTACCAATGCTACATGATAACTTTAGCATGCTTCTTTCTCACCCTTGTCCGGTGGGGATCAAATGTTGTTGGGTCACAAATGTGCACCAACTCACAAATTTTCCTGCGGTCTTTTCATAGGTCCACTGTTACAGCTTGTTGGGTGACAGCCTTAATCACTACATTCGATGACTTTCAAGCTTGAAATTTGAAATTCAGCCAACTTCAATAGAATTCGATCATGAAGAAAAATTTATTTGATTCAAATTTTAAAATTAAAAAAAGAAAACATCCTAAATTCATAAAACCTAACTCAAATCCCTAAATTTTTAACAAGATATGGCCTTTTCAAATATATGTTCAATGTTGGCATGTATTTTTCAATTTTATCATATATATATTCTTAATGAGGGCATGGAATTTTATTGTATATATATACATATTAAAATTTTGAATTCTATAGTTTCTTGAATTTATGCCAAATTTTATCACCTAGTTTTGCGTTGATGAATTTTTATTGAACCTCATGGTCACCAAACTCAAACACGAACTCAAACAAGGTACCTAAGTTCACAACATTTTCATATTGCAACTTTCCTGTAGTGGAAACCTTTTTTTGTGGTGCTTGCAAGTTTGTAGTGTGATCCCTCCATAATCCACACTACGAGAGTTTCTTGCAGCCTTTTGTGGTTTTGCAATTTGATCCTTGGGTTATCCCTTACAAAACATTGTCTTGTGTCTTTTTGCAGATCCCTTATAGGGCCACAACCATACTGCAATATTTTCATGCATCTCTTGTGGGTCCAGAACCCAAACCCTATGAGGATGAAACATTGTACACTCCAAACAAATACTTGTCCTTGTGGTTTACTGTGGGCCTTCTTTGACCTTGCAAATTCTGGTTTGCATCTCATAGAAATCAAAAAGGGAAATCACATCAATTTTAGACAAATCCATATGGCTTAGGGTGTTAAAAAAAATTTCTCAAAGGTTGGCAATACAATGTACAATATCCACACATCATCAATCTTGTCCAAACCAAAATTTATGGTGATGAAGGTGCAAAGTAAATCCAAGCGATTTATTGGGTCATTATTACCTTAACTCCGGCAGGAGAGCAACAGAAGTCTTTAGAAATGTTACAAAACTTGGCATTGGAAGCAGATTGGCAGGGGTCATAAACTAGAGATATCAGAAAAATATTTCAAAAAATTGGCAAAACTTGGAAAGCATAAACTCGAACCTAAAAAACTTGAAAAACCTTAGAAAAATCCAACCTGGAAAACTTGGTAAAAATTGAGAATAAGGAGAAATTGGGGTTTTCTACAACACTGGTTTCTGGAGGCATACATTCTTCTCTGTTCAATGTATGATAATCTCTATTGATTTAGTGATATGCTTTATCTGAATTCTTCATCTCTTGTCTCTCTTATTTTTTTACCATGTTACATTATTTTTATATTAGGTAAGTATTTTTTTGGTCCCATTGGGTGTTGATGCAATTTTATTTTTAATTTGAGTTTAATAAACTCCAAGGGAACTGCAAGAAATAATTTTGAGCCAATGTGTTTCAAGCTATGTTACTGGATCCTCCACCCCAGTCAGTGGGATCCGTGGATTTGAGGATCCAATACGGATCCAGATCGGATCTGCTTAATATCCATCATTGAAATAGGTACCTTGCAAAAGGAAACATATCCTAGTTCCATGAAACAGATCATGTGAAAAATCAAATAGTTCCTGAATTTTTTCAAATGTATCCTGAAACTTCCAGTGCTTCTACAACCAATTGATTTGCCCCAAAAAATTGTTTTTTAATAAAAAACATAAAAAAACCCTACATACCTAATGGATAAAAGCATAAACCCCATTGCTTCTCAAGTTATAATCTATCTTTATGTCAAAAATTGCACTTGAACTTTGATTTATCAAGATCCACCCTTTAGGTATTTATTTAATTTATCTTTATGTTCAATATATGCGATCAAGGGATGATCTATCTTTATGTTCTATGTTTTTTCTCACTTCACCCACACTATTATGTAGCCCTACCATAGTCTTCAAGAAAACCACTTTATTCCATGCTAATAGGGACATGTGGATGTGGCTCACAAAAACCTTGTTATGACCTGCTTCAAGTTCATGCTGAAATGGTTATAAAAATTATCAATATCAATCATGATTATAATTTATCAAATAATTAGTTGTGGTACATGAATGGATAACAATAATATGCATGATAACTCTCTTTTTTGGCATTAACTTATAGTTCTACTCTTATGTTTTCTTTATAGTTTTGATTCTTCAGCCTATTTTTTTAATTTATTATAAAAATATTTTTTATATTTTTTTGTTACCTCTGTTTCCGGGCATGTGCAAGCTAATGAGGGTCACTTTTGGCGCATTAGATGCAATAGAAAGCTGAAAAATCAGGCATCCCTCAACTTACTTGGTTTTTTTGAGATGCTTACACAAGATATCTTGCATCTAGTAAAAAAGATGAAACATGGGAAATTGAGTCACGTTTCCAAATATATAACTTTTAAGTATTGAAAATTTACATAACTATGTCAAATTTCATTTTTTCTAACAGTCACTTTTTATTTTTTTGGAAAATGATAAGGTATATGTTTTTGTGGGTGCAGCCTTTTACTGCTTAAATGACGGTTTCAGGCTACAAAATCTGGTATACATGTATAGAACCCGTAGCACTAGTGCAGCACTATTTTTCCAAAATTAAATGTTTAATTTTTATTTATTTTTTAATTATGTAAGTGGGCAAACCTCGAGAATGGTACGTCAAATGTGGGTGCAGCCTTTGAAGGTCTTAATGTAGTTATTTTGACTTGGATTTTTTACAGCATGTAGAGGTCGGTGTCCTCTAGTGCAGCATACAAGTTTTTTTTAAAATGGTTGTGAAATGAAAACGTTACGGAATAAACACTAACAGTATGTTTTTTGACCAACGGAGTGATGACACAAGAAAATTAGGAAATAAATAGAAAATCTCAATATTTTTTTTTAAAAATTACATATTTGGAATCTGCATAAAAATTCTACCTATCCCTAAAATTTTGTCACTAATGGTCAGGTGTTTCATGCTGTAAAGAGCGATGGAAAACATGCATACTCAGAAAAATATTGAAAATGTCAAATTAGCTATGGTCTAAAAATTCCTTAGCACGGATTTGGTAAGTCCGAACCAGCCACATAGGACAGTAGCTGACACGCGAGCGCAGGAGAAGCGTGTGATTAGGTGCTAAGGAACGTGCATGCGTTATGTTTAAATTCAAATAACGAGTGCGCGATATATTTAAATTCAAATTTTAGTGTTTTCGCACTCAATGTTATAAGCAACGCGCTAGCGTTATGTGTGTATAGAACGCGCACGCGTTATTGGATTCAATAACGTGCGCGCGTTATAATCTTCACAAATTTATGTTTTGAATTGTTAGATTGGGTGAGATAAAGATAACGATAATGAGGATGATGAAGGTGAAGATGGTGATGGTGATGAAAATGAAGATGATGATGATGATGGTGATGATGATGATGGTGATGATGATGATGATGAATATCATGATGAAGAAGATGATGATGATGATGATGCAGATGATGATGAAGATGATGATGATGATGATGATGATGCAAATGATGACGAAGATGATTATGATGATGAGGATGACGCTGATGATGATGATGATGATGATGATGATGATGATGATGGTGATGATGACGATGAAGATGATGGTGATGACGACCACAACGATGATGATGAAGATGATGATGATGATGATGACGAGGATGAGGATGATGATGAATATGGAGATGATGACGACGATGAGGATGATGATGATGATGATGAAGATGGAGATGATGACGATGATGATGACGTACTCTCTTATATGGTTTTACACCTCTCTCTCTCTCTCTCTCTCTCTCTCTCTCTCTCTCTCTCTCTCTGTAAACCCCCTCTCCCTCTCCCTAACCTCTCCCCCATCCCTAACCATCTTACTCTTTCTATCTCCCTATTACTCCCCCTAGCCCAAAACCCCCTCCTCTCCCTAGCCCTTACTAACCTGGGCTCTCTCAGTCTCTCTCTCTTCCCTACACCTCCACCTACCTCTAACCACACCTTCCATCTCTCTTTCGTAGTCCCTACAACCAACACCCTCTCCTCTCTTGCTCTCTCTCTCTCCCTCCTCCCCCCCCAACCATTACTAATGCCCTCTCAGTCTCTCTCTCTCTCTTTCCCCCTCGCTAACCCCCATCCTAGCCCCTTACCCCTAACTAACCCCCCCTCTCTCACTCTCTCTTCCTTGCTTCTACATCTCTCTCTCTCTCCCTCTCTCTCTCTCTCTCCCTCCTCTCTCTCTCTCGTAATCCCCCTTACCATACCACTACATGATGATGATTATGATGATGATGATGATGATGATGATGATGAATATGACGATGATGATGATGGTCATAATCGTCCTCGTCATCTCCATCATCATCTTCATTCTCATCATCATCCTCACCACCATCTCCATCGTGATTGATGATTGGCCATCATCATCATCATCATCCTCTTCTTTATGATCATCATCATCATCATCGTCGTCATCGTCATCATCTCCATCTTCATCATCCTCATCGCCGTCGTCATCTCCATCTTCATCATCATCATCATCATCATCATCCTCACCACCATCTTCAACATCATCATCATCATCATCATCATCATCATCCTCATCATCCTCATCACCAACTTCATCTTCATCATGATTGATGATTTATCATCATCATCATCGCCATTCTCTTCTTTATCATCACCATCATCATCCTCATCACCATCTTCATCATGATTGATTCATCATCATCATCATCGTTGTCGTCATCATCATCAGCAACAATAGCATCATCATCCTCTTCTTCATCATCACATCATCATCATCATCATCATCCTCATCATCCTTGTCGTCATATTCATCATCATCTTCATCATCATCATCATCATCATCATCATCCTCATCACCATCTTCATATTCATCATGATTGATGATTGATCATCATCATCAGTAGCATCAGCATCATCATCATCGCCATCCTCTTCTTTATCATCACCATCATCATCCTCATCACCATCATCACCATCATCATCCTCCTCACCATCATCACCATCATCTTCATCATCCTCATTGTCATATTCATCATCACCATCCTCTTCTCTATAATCACCATCCTCTTCTCTATCATCATCCTCATCATCATCATCATCATCATCATCATCATCATCACCAACTTCATCTTCACCAACTTCAACTTCATCATCATCTTCATCATCATCATCATCGTCATCCTCATCGTCAACGTCATCATCTCCATCATCATCATCATCATCATCCTCACCACCATCTTCATCATGATTGATGGTTGATAATCGTCATCATCATCATCCTCTTCTTTATGATCACCATCATCAATGTCATCACCATCATCATCATCACCATTCTCTTCTTTATAATTACCATCATCATCCTCATCACCATCTTCATCATGATTGGGTATTGATCATCATCATCATCATCCTGATATTCATCATCATCATCATATTCATCATCATCATCATCGTCTTCATCTTCATCATCGTCGTCTTTATCATCTGCTACTCCCCCTAGCCAAAACCCCCTCCTCTCTATTTCTCTCCCCTCCTCTCCGTAGCCCTTACTAACCTGGTCTCTCTCAGTCTCTCTCTCTAACCATGCCTTCCATATCTCTTTCGCAGTCCCTACAACCAACACCCTCTCCTCTCTCGCTTTCTTTCTCCCTCCTCCCCCCCCCCCCAACCATTACCAACCCCCTCTCTCAGTCTCTCTCTCTTTCTGTCTCCCCCCTCGCTAACCCCCCTCCCAACCCCTTACCCCTAACTAACCCCCCCTCCTAGCCCCTTACCCCTACCTAACTACCTCCCATCTCTAATCCCTAAACCCCTAACACTAAATCCCTATTTAACCTCCTAACCCATAGAAACTATTGAATAATGTTTTTTGATTATTTCAATAATGTTAGCACGTTTATGAATACAGAAATGCACGCATGTTTTGTGCAACCAGGTGTTATTGAACAGTGCACCAAACATATTAAATACCTAGTTTTTTTTTATTTTCTAAAAAAGCGCGTGCGTTTTGGATGTGAATAACGCTAGCGCGTTATGGGTTTACACAACGCTAGTGCGTTATGTCTGTGCAAAAATATTAGCAAAATGCTTTTATCCTCCCACATTATGTCTGTGCAAAAATATTAGGGCGGGCGCACAAAGATGCTCCCCAAATTTGTTGCAATAGGGCCGCGCTAGCGGAGAAAAAAAATAGCGCGACCACACCTAAGGAGACGCGCACGCGCCTCTAGGTTCGGTATCGAATCGAGGCGCGTGTGCGTTGATGATGCATGTGCATCTCTAACGCGTATTAGCAGAGGACACATGCATGCGCCCCTGTTAAAAATATATAAAAAAAATAGTCAACAATTTCCCCATTTTTCATTTGGTCAGCCGAGCGCGTCCTCTTCCTCCGTGTACGCGTCCATTCAACTACCAACGGAGGCCAAATCCACTCCAAAACCACCCAACAACACCCACAAAATTGTCACCACTTTGATTAATAGGTAAATATCACGTTTTTTTTCAATTTTATTCATTATTTGTGTCAATTTTTGTATTTTTTTTGTTTATGTAATTGTAAATAATTCCCAAATTTTAAAAACAATGAACCAATTTTCAACTGCAGATTGCAACTGAGACAATGAGTGAACAAGATGTTAACCCCAAGTCCGGTGGAACACAAGAAAACCTGAACCTTGGACCCAATGCCGAACAAAACCAAAACCCACAACCTAATTTTGAACAAGATGACCTTAACCACTATGTAAATGAAATGCGAGTGCACACTCACGAACTTAGAAACTCGGGTGAACCATCTCGATTGTCTCTTGCCACGTCAATTGAGAACTCAATCGACTCCCTCATATATGCACACCAGCAATTGATAGACATGACTCAATTTAGAGCTAGGATGCGGGAATACTACTCCACGGACATCTCCAAGGAAGCAATAAAAGATTTGAACATTACAAAAGCCCAATTATATAGTATGTTCACTGAGCCGAAAACAGGCCAACCACCGAACATTACAAAGCCATGTGTCTGCATGGATTGGTGTCATTACCAACTGTGGAGAGACAATTGGATGTAGAGGTGGTTCATGGTGTATGATAAACCTCCCTGCAATAATAGGGAGGTTCCACAGTACTTTCTTCGCCAACTATGGGTTGAGTTTTGCCTCGGTTTACATGTCAACTATTTTGACATAACCGAGTTCTAGGGTGTTGGGCGTGTCTCTGCCCAAGATCAACCTGCTTCCAGGAGGAACCCACTAAGAGGGCCACCAGCTCCGAGGTGCGACCCCAACCCCTCTCCCTAGCCACCTCAGTTGCCCCATAAGCTTGATCAGATCAAGGTGTCAATGAGGAATGTTGCATGTGGTCTCCTCAGACACACCTCCTTTGTAGCAGCGACTATAGTGGAGAGGTCGGGTGACCTTGATAGAGATCCAGGTGCAAGGCCTTCACGACAGGGCCAGGATAGACCCATGACCGATGGTAGCCATGCTGGGCATTCCAGTTCGACGGGGACAATGCCACATCTTTGTCCCCATTGCAGGCACACTTTCCCTGGCCTGATCGAGGGTTGTTATATGGATCAGGTCAGCAATTTTTTTAATGTGTTTTCAATCATCACTTTATAACTTGTAAAGTATTTTTAAAATATTTTTGTTTGACTTAAACTATTATTTCAATGTACATTTATTCAGAGATGAGACACCAACATGGGAGAATGCAGGATCTCCCAACCTGGATGCAGTAATGGAAGTTGCAACTGAAATTGCGGCACCCCACACGGAAGTATTTTCAGTAGCTGGCACAATATTGTTATTACTTATGTCATTTGTATTACTCAAGTATTTATATTTATGGCATACACGCTGATAGTTCGTACAATGTTTTTGAATATCTTGATTGCCTAAATAATGACTTGTTTAACATGTCCATAACAAGTCATGTCCATAGGTGTTCCCTGACTACGGTGATCAACCACCCTCGCCAGAGATTGGAAGATCACCACATACATACGTACAATGTGTAGTTATAAGCACACTTTTAATTTGAATTGTTGCGACTTACTATGGTTTAATTTATTGTTTGTTTACTAAATTGTGATATTACAAATGTATATGTAGGTGCCACCAACAACTAAGGCTCCCCATTTTAGTCCTATGTATCCACCCTCTCCCATGAGTCCCCCCCCCTCGCTTCCATCTAGACTCCTCCCTATGCCCACCCCCTCCCTTCCATCCATCCTCCCCTCTCCAGCAATACTCCCCCTTCCATCCATCCCCCCCCACTCAACCACGCCCCCGCGTCCATACATCCTCCCCAATTCATCCACGCCCCCCTATCTATCCATCCTCCCCCTTTCATCCACGCCCCCCCTTCCTTCCAGCTTCCCCTCTTCATCCACAACCTCCCTTCCGTCCATCCTCCTCCCTCTATGCAGGACTTCCCTCCCATGCACCATCCCTCAACAGCCCCCTTAGCCCTTTTTGTTCGATACCCTCTATCGTACAACCAGCAGGGGTTCATCGTCCAGGACGTCCTCCTCCACCCCATACCATCATTTCTTCTCCCACCATATCATCCCCACTTCCCGCCACTATTGTGGCATCTACCCTTCCAGTATCCTCATCTGTATCTCCAGTGGTTGCACCTGTAGTGGCTGCCACTACATCTGCGCCCCCCCCCATCACTGCATCGGAGGTGGTTGTCCGACCATTTGCGCCACCTGCTAGCCCAGAAGCCCAGCCATGTCCATTGTCGGAGGTGTACACGGTGAGAATCAAACTAATTTATGAAAATATTTTGATGCATTAACACAAATTAATTTAAGCAATTATTACTTTTCAATGAAATGATTGTTGTAAATGTTGTAGGCTGGAATTGCGGAGAGGCTCTGCAGATGCAGGACAACTGTCCAATGTTTCTCAGTCACATCAGAGGTGATTTATTTAAGATTCAAATTCTACATTTATTTTATAAACGTGGTAAATTTTGCAAATGCTTGAAAATGACGGTATCTTATATCATTTGTTCTAGAGCCCGGAGAGACGGTCTACTCCTAGACGGAGCAAGACCCGAGGTACCGGTAGCTCGAAGAGTAGGAAGATTGACTTTTGAGATGTGCTTGGGAGTGACGGGGGTGGTCACAATACTTGACACACCATGTGTTATGTACAGTAGCCATGATGTGGTACTTTTTTGCACCAGTTTTGATGTACTTTGTATCTACGACACGAGTTGCCATGTATTTTGGATCTATGGCATGAGTTGTCACATTTTGTTTAGGGCACGAGTTGCCACTGTACATACATTGGGAACCATGTTCCACTATTTGCCAGAAATTGTATATGTTTGGATGAGTTTTGTAGCCTTGATGTACATGGACTTTCAGTTATGTGATTTATATATCTCATTGTCTAATATCGTTGTCTCATGTTGTGTGTATCAGGATGTGATAGTGTCTAAATTTTGGTTTTACCTAGATCTTAGAAGAGAAGTTGGATATCATAGTGTGTGTGTGTGTGTGTGTGTATTGGATATCTATGCAATTGAAAATAGTAGAAAATGGACGTGCATGTCCAAAATTCCTCACTAATGAGAAAATGGGACAAAATAGGCATCTTTTTAAATAGGATTGAATCCAATACTTGTAAACAAAAATAAATCATACACTATTGCAAAATACACATAAACGAAACCTAATGCATAGGCATGTGTGTGAAAACATGACAAAGACAATATTTTTTAGTCCATATAAGGAATCAATGTCAATGGATATACTAAAGTGTTGTTATTGACAAACTTATCGTATGTTTTAGTCGAATATATATATTTTTGGTTTTTTTTAACGTCAAGTGGTCAATATCAAATAAATGATTGTCGTATAGGAGAGTGGAAAATATTAATATTTTTGGCATACACGCACCTGTAAAAATAGTACATTGTTTGCTAATTTAAGACATTACAATTATAATTGTGTTATGAAATCATGATCATGTCTTTGATTACTCCTTTGCATCCAAAGCGTAAGTGTTGCAGTGCATTAAATGACATGACATTTTTTAGGTACCCCTATATCATGTACATTTGACATTTGTTTTAAAAATCCTTGTTTTAGGCTTAAAATTTCAATGAATGACATTTGACTATGTTCAACTATTTTATTAGAGAACTTGCCTAGATTGTACATGATTCCTTAACCTGTTTTTGATACATTAGTCATCTAGTAATATGTCTATGATTCTTTGAATCCATCAAAATCATGCTAAACTCGGTTGTGGAAGACCAATTTTTATAGTATTACTTATCCATGCCTGAATTGTCTCTATAAACTATCCTCATTGAGGTGCAATAATGTTGGATGTGTAGCTTTATAATTAAGAAACACTCAACCCTTTTTTCTTTTGCACTTGCAAATATTCAATAATTGCTAGGAATGATTGAAATGTTTTTCCACAATACATTCAAAAAGATATGCATAGTATATGATTCATTGTGGGGTTGTTGGTGGATTGTTAGTACATGATTGTTCGACTTGTTTTTGATAAATTTAACTACTTTAGAATATGTTTGTGATTGTTTCAACCAATCAAAAGCATGCTAAAATCAGTTGTGGAACCACTTTTATAACTTATCCACACCTGAATAGTCTACATAAACTTACCTTTATTCAAGTGCAATGGTGATGGATGTGTAGTGTATACTCCATGCTTGATTACTGGTTGATTTATGTGATTTTATGCACAATGAAGGCCATGGTTTTTGATGGACAATATTTCGTAGTTTAGAGCATACTTGTTTCTAACCTTCAAAATACATTATTTGACTGCTTTGATATCACAAGTTGATCTTTTCCTTTCTAAAGGAAACCTTGTGAGGAAATTGAAAGGACACTTCCCCATATTCAAGGATTGCATTTTTAGTAAACATATCAACATAAATTTGTGTGCATCACCTGGGGGGATTTGAACTGAGCATGTGTTGGAACATAATTAGTGAAATGGCCATAAAAAATGGCTACAAATCATTGAGTTATCCCCTTGGGATACACAAATTGATCTTAACCCTATCCAAACAATTGAGGAGTCAAGTCTAAGAATTTTGAGATAGACTCTCTACACTTTCTCAATAGATCTTAGCATGAAAGAGATTGGGGGTTAAGATGAATTTTTGCAAGTAAAGTTCATTAAAGTATTGAAATTTTTTTCCAAGTCATTGTAGACATTCAGAATCTAATATGGAAGTTTTATTTCCAACAATGGATCCCAGGGACTCTCACTTCATACAACACAAACCATTATAGTAGTTTTCCAAACATGGTTCATCAAATAAATTGCCATCAATAGTTATATACTGCCTCTGAAAACAACTAACCATTTTTTCAGTTTTTCAAGGATGGTAAGGTGTTTTGTGTATTTAGTGAGAATAAAGTTTTTTTTTCCCAAATTCATCATCATACATCATTTGGATATGGTCATCTCATTTAACCTCTATAGAGCACCAACTTTTTTCTCTATATCATCTACACAATGTTTATACCCACCCTCACCCACATTAATGGTTATTCTTACCATGTTCATGTGATGCCACAATTAGTTGATGTTGCTCGTGGTTTAATTATGCACCTTTGGAACTGTGACTATGGTGATTACAACTATGATTGTGTGGCATTTGATAAAAAAATTCTCCACCATGATGATTATGATCACTGCATCTAATACCCTCATCACCATCTTCATCATCATCACCATATTCGTCATTGTGGTCATCTCTAGGTCCCTCATCACCGTCTCCATCATCATCACCATCTTCTTCATCATCATCATCATCATCTTCATCACCATCGCCATCATTATCAACACCTTCACCATCATCACCATCTTCATCATCATCACTATCTTTATCATCATTGTCATCTCTAGGTCCCTCATCACCGTCGCCACCATCATCACCATATCCATCATCTTCATCACCATCTCCATCACCATCGCCATCATCATCAACGCCTTCATCATCATCACCATCTTCATCATCATTGTCATCCCTAGTTTCCTCATCACTGTCGCCACCATCATCACCATATCCATCATCTTCATCATCTTCATCATCATCAACATCATCATCATCTTCATCATCACCAACATCTCCATCATCATCATCATCATCATCCTCATCATCATTATCATCATCTTCATCACCATCGCCATCATCATCAACGCCTTCATCATCATCACCATCTTCATCATCATCACCATCTTCGTCATCATTGTCATCTCTAGGTCCCTCATCACCATCGCCACCATCATCACCATCTCCATCATCTTCATCACCATCTCCATCACCATCGCCATCGTCATCAATGCTTTCATCATCATCACCATCTTCATCATCATTGTCATCTCTAGGTCCCATCATCATTGTCATCTCTAGGTCCGTCATCACCATCACCAACACCATCATCATCAACGTCTTCATCATCATCACCATCTTCGTCATCATCATTAACTCTAACTTTAACCCTAATCCAATTTTCTTCTATAACTCTATCCCTAACCCTCACACAAACCCTAGAACTAAACCATCTCCTTCATCACCACCATCACCATCACCATCGCCATCACCATCATCATCATCACCATCTTCATCATCATCATTAACTCTAACTCTAACTTGGTCTCAATTTCTTTCTATAGCTCCAGCCCTAACCCTCACCCAAACCCTAGCACTAAACCATCTTCTTCACCATCACCATCACCATCACCATCGCCATCGCCATCACTATCATCATCAATGTCTTCGTCAGCATCACCATCTTCATCATCATCATTAACTCTAACTCTAGCCCTAATTCAATTTCCTCCTATAACTCTAGCCCTAACCCTCACCCAAACCCAAGCACTAAACCATCTCCTTCATCACCACCATCACCATCACCATCACCATCGCCATCACCATCATCATCATCATCACCATCTTCATCATCATCATTAAGTCTAACTCTAACCCAAACTCAATTTCCTTCTATAACTCCAGCCCTAACCCCCACCCAAACCCTAGCACTAAACCATCTTCTTCACCATCACCATCACCATCACCATCACCATCGCCATCACCATCATCATCAATGTCTTTGTTAGCATCACCATCTTCGTCATCATCATTAACTCTAACTCTAACCGATGGAATCCGAGTATGCTCTCCGGTTTGGGTTCCATGGCCGCAAAGCAAATGCCCAAAGTTCCCTGAATGGCCTCGGGGTGCCCGTCAAGGATGCCCGTAGCACCCAAACCATGGCTCAGTTCATGAATCTGTTGATTCCAGTGGGTCCGGGATGCCAGGTTTCAGCTAGGGGACACCCCACAGCATGCCTCGAAGACCCGGAAGCGGTGCCAATGGGCCATCCCTGGAGCTAGGGTTTTGCTCAGTGAAGGCCATTCCAAATTCGCTCAAGGGGAGCATTTCTCATTCGGAGGCCCCCAGGCATGCGTGGCCACTGTGGATAGGTCCACTATGGCCACATGGACCTGTGGGAGCTGACGGAATCCAAGTCTGCTCGTCGGTGTTGGTTTCGTGGCCGTGGAGCAAATGCCCAAAGTGTCCCTGAAAGGCCCCGGGGTGCCCGACTAGAATCCCTGTAGCACCCAAACCATGGCTCGGTTCATGAATCCATCAACTCCGGTGGGTCTAGGACGTCGATTTTCAACTAGGGGACTCCCCACAGAATACCTCGAAGACTCGGAAGCGGTGCCAATGGGCCATCCCCGGAGCTAGGGTTTTTCTCAGTGAAGGCCATTCCAAATTCACTCAATGGGGCCATTTCTCATCCGGAGGCCCCCGAGCATGCGTGGCCACGATGGACAGGTCCACTATGGCCACATGGACCTGTCGGAGCCAATGAAATCCAAGTTCACTCACCGGTTTGGGTTCCGTGGCCGCTCAGCAAATGCCCAAAGTGTCCCTGAACGGCCCCGGGGTGCCCGACTAGAATGCCCGTAGCACCCGAACCGTGACTTGGTTCACAAATCCGTTAACTTTGGTGGGTCCAGGATACTGGGTTTCAGCTAGGGGACCCCCTACAGCGTGCCTCGAAGACCTGGAAGCAGTGCCAATCGGCCATCCCCGGAGCTAGGGTTTTGCTTAGTGAATGCCATTCCAAATTCGCTCAAGTGGGCCATTTCTCCTCCAGAGGCCCCCGGGCATGTGTGGCCATCGTGGACAGGTCCACTATGGCCACGTGAACCTGTGGGAGCTGACGGAATCCGAGTCCGCTCGCCGAGTTGGGTTCCGTGGCCTCAAGGCAAATCCTCTAGGTGTCCTTGAATGGCCCCGGGGTGCTCGACTAGAATGCCCATGGCACCCAAACCGTGGCTCGGTTCGCAAATCCATCGATTCTGGTGGGTCTGAGACGGCGGGTTTCAGCTAGGGGACCCCCCATAGTGTCCTCCGAAGACTCGGAAGTGGTGCCAATGAGCCATCTCCGAAGCTAGGGTTTTGCTCAGTGAGGGCCATTCCAAATTTGCTCAAGGGGGCCATTTCTCGTTTGGATACCCCCAGGCTTGCATGGCCACTGTGGATAGATCCACAATGGCCATGTGGACCTGTGGGAGGCAACAGAATCCAAGTCCTCTCACCGGGTTGGATTCCGTGGCACCGGGGCAAATCCTCCAGGTGTCCGTGAACGGCCCCAGGGTGCCCGACTAGAATGCCCGTGGCACCTGAACCTGGGATAGGTTCATGAATCCATCGAATCCGGTGGGTCCAGGACAGCGGGTTTCAGCTAGGGGACCCCCCACAGCATCCCCCGAAGACCTGGAAGCAGTGCCAACGAGCCATCTCCGGAGCTAGGGTTTTGCTCAATGATGGCCATTCCAAATTCTCTTAAGGGGTGCATTTCTAGTCCGGAGGCCCCCAGGCGTGCGTGGCCACCGTGGTGCTCGACTAGAATGCCCGTAGCACTCGAAGGCCATTCCAGATTCGCTCAAGGGGGCCATTTCTCGTCTGAAGGCAGAAGAAGATCAATTTTCGACAAAGCAATGTAGTTAGTAGAAGAAGATCAATTTTCGACAAAACAATGTAGTTATTACATGTGGAGGTAGCCGTTTCCCATGGAAAACGAGTGTAGGGTTGAGAAAAGGAAAGATGTTGGGAAATGGGCTATTACATTAGCTTTTTCGATGGGCGGCTGTAGGTATCTATGCTTTGGCGGCTGTAGGTATCTATGCTTTTCTTCCTAGGGAAATCCTATTTCCGTCGGAAGAAAAACATAGATACCTACAGCCGCCATATTTCCTTCTGTAAACTGCTTGCCCATTAGAAAAGCTAATGTAATAGCCCATTTCCCAACATCTTTCCTCTGCTCAACCCTACACTCATTTTCCATGGGAAACCACTGCCTCCACATGTAATAACTACATTGTTTTGTCGAAAATTAATCTTCTTCTGCTAACTACATTGTTTTGTCGAAAATTAATCTTCTTCTGCTAACTACATTGTTTTGTCAAAAATTGATCTTCTTCTGCCTCCGGACGAGAAATGGCTCCCTCGAGCGAATATGGAATGGCCCTCACTGAACAAAACCCTAGCTTCGGGGATGGACCATTGGCATCGCTTCTGGGGATTCGAGGCACGCTGTGGGCAGTCCCCTAGCTAAAAATCGGCATCCCAGACCCACCAGAGTCGACGGATTCACGAACTGAGCCACGGTTAAGGTGCCACGGGCATTCTAGTCAGGCACCCCAGGGTCATTCAGGGACACTTGGAGGATTTGCCCCAAGGCCACGGAACCCAACCCGGTGAGAGGACTTGGATTCTATCACCTCCCACAGGTCCACCTGGCCATTTTGGACCTGTTCACAGTGGCCACGCACGCCCGGGGGCATCTGGATGAGAAATGCCCCCCTTTAGCAAATTTGGATTGGCCATCACTGAGCAAAACCCTAGCTCCGAAGATGGCTCGTTGGCACCGCTTCCGGGTCTTCGGGGCACACTGTGGGGGATCCCCTAGCTGAAACCCAGTTCCTCGGACCCATTGAAATTGATGGATTCACGAACCGAGCCACGGTTCACGTGCCACGGGCATTCTAGTCGGGCACCCCGGGGCCATTCAGGGACACTTTGGACATTTGCTCCGCGGCAATGGAACCCAAACCAGCGAGCGGACTTGGATTTCATCAGCTCCCATAGGTCCATGTGGCCATAGTGGACCTATCCATGGTGGCCACGGATGCCCGGGGGCCTCCGGACGAGAAATGGCCCCATTGAGCGAATTTGGAATGGCCTTCAGTAAGCAAAACCCTAGCTCCCGAGATGGCCCATTGGCACCGCTTTTGGGTCTTCGAGGCACACTGTGGGGGGTCCCCTAACTGAAAACCGGCATCCCAGACCCACCGGAGTCAATGGATTCATGAACCGAGCCACGGTTTGGGCACTACGGGCATTCTAGTTGGGCACCCCAGGGCCATTCAGGGACACTTTGGGCATTTGCTCCGCGGCCACGGAACCCAAACCGGCGAGCGGACTTGGATTCTGTCGGCTCCCATAGGTCCACGTGGCCATAGTGGACCTTTCCATGGTGGCCACGCATGCCTGGGGGCCTCCGGACGAGAAATGGCCCCATTGAGCAAATTTGGAATGGCCTTCACTGAGCAAAACCCTAGCTACGGGGATGGCCCATTGGCACCGCTTCCAGGTCTTCAAGGCATGCTATTGGGGGTCCCCTAGCTGAAACCCGACGTCCTGAACCCACCGGAGTCGATGGATTCACGAACCAAGCCACGGTTCGGGTGCTACAGGCATTCTATTCGGGAACCCCAGGGCCATTCTAGTGGTGATAACAAGTTTACTGTCTGTTGAGTCTGATACTACATCCAGGAGGCGCTTAGCAAACTTTGAGATAGAAAGCTCTGTAATTTTAGGATACTGATTCAACCACTCATACAGTTTCTTACCTTCTCGAGGATCTAAATTTATAATTTCCTTCTAGGTAGATTCAGGCATGGAATAATATTTGTCGGCACTTCCAAGCTCCCGAGACCATTTCGTTAGAAATAATATGTGCAACTCCTTTGATGAAAGATAAATTCTGGTGTGGATGGAAGCATTTGATACACTAGCCAAATCTATGTTGTTGGAAGAACTTAGATATTTCAACAAAGGAGCGTTTTGCAGGTGACTTGAAAATCCCTTCCATTTTTCAGCAATAAAACAAAGAAGTTCAACGTACAGATTTTCAGGCAAGCTTGTCAACCAATCATACAACCGAATATAGGGAGATAACCACGCCCAAAACATTCAAGCTATTATAAAACACTTGTTTATCAAGGATGGACTATGTGTACATTACGATAATATAGATGAATGAAGTTTCTTTGATGAACTTGTCCTCTTGCTCTCTCCATAATGCATTTAAAAGCAGGGAGTATTGTCCGAGCTTATGTTGGTTTACATAAACGTTTATTCCAAAGATGACGTCACATAAAACCATTTCGTCAACTTTCAATTGGGTCTGAATGGCATCTCTAACTTGAGTTAGCTGTGGGTAACGAGGAATATGAAAGGGAAGGTACCTATAGACCCAAGTTTTCGATGATAGAGGTGAACTACCACTTATCAGAGCACGGAATGTTGAACAAAAGGTTAATGGAACACAACGAAGGATTCCCTGGTTCCACTTGTTATTGAAAATGATACTTTATCTTGACGAAACCAATAAAAAATATGCTTGTATTATAAATAGAAATCCTGTTACAATTTTCGTCAGAAGAAAAGCATAGATACCTATAGCCGCCATATTTCCTTCTGTAAACCGCTTGCCCATCGGAAAAGCTAATGTAATAGCCCATTTCCCAACATCTTTCCTTTGCTCAACCCTACACTAGTTTTCCACGGGAAACCGCTGCCTCCACATGTAATAACTACATTGTTTTGTCGAAAATTGTTCTTCTTCTGCTAACAAATGAAAAATGAAGGATTCGTTGTCATTGCTAAGAGAAGTTCTAAGGTCAGTTTCTCGTAAAATAGAGACTATATAAATCCAGCGGGTGTCCCTGAAGGCCTTTTGGATGCGAGATGGAATGAGCCATAGAATGAATACCGTGGCTCCGATCGACAAACCGTCAACTCCGTTGGAGTCAGGACGTCGAGATAGTGCTAGGGGTGCCCCTCCCCTTCGGTCCCGTGGCCCGGGTGTCACCATGTAGGTCCATCTTGGAAACTATGGTTTTGCTCAGTGAGGGAGTGTGCAATTTTTACACACAGGGGTCAACTTTGCAAAATCCTCCCCCAAGCACTTTGTGGTTAGCATTCCCAGCCGGAACCTCTCTAGACACACTTGCAGGACTCCCCAGAACTAGGTTTTGCTACACGGTTGGAGCTCTATACCCCGGCAAGTATCCAGCAGGTGTCCCTGAAGGCCTTTTGGATGCGAGACGGAACGAGCCATAGAATGAAGACCGTGGCTCCGATCGACAAACCGTCAGCTCCGTTGGAGTCAGGACATCAGGATAGTGCTAGGGGTGCCTCCCCCCTCTGGCCCCATGGCTCAAGTGTCACCTTATAGGTCTATCTTGGAAACTAGGGTTTTGCTCAGTGAGGGAGTGTGCAATTTTTGCACACGGGGGTCAACTTTGAAAAATCCTCCCCCGGGCACTTGTGGTTAGCATTACCAGCCGAAACCTCTCTAGACACACTTGCAGGATTCCCTGGAACTAGTTTTTACTGCATGGTTGGAGCTCTATTCCCCGGCAGGTATCCAGCGGGTGTCCCTGAAGGCCTTTTGGATGCGAGACGGAATGAGCCATAGAATGAAGACCGTGGCTCTGATCGACAAACCGTCAGCTCTGTTGGATTCAGGACGTTGGGATAGTTCTAGGGGTGCCCCTTCCCTCCGGTTTCATGGCCTAGGTGTCACCTTGTAGGTCCATCTTGGAAACTAGGGTTTTGCTCAGTGAGGGAGTGTGCAATTTTTGCACACGGGGGTCAACTTTGCAAAATTGTCCCAGTGTCACCTTGTTCTTGTTGGTTTCAAGATTTTATTTCTATACCTATCTATCCTGCAAGTATAAATCATAATATACTCTCCTAGCGAAATTACTACTTCTCAAAACATTAAACATAATTTTGAAACTACTGAGAATCAAGCGCACTGTGGGATTCTCGATTGTTACTAGACCTAGTTCACTAAATAATAAAGGATTGTTTCATTTCTTGGGTTGTTTGTTGTTGCATAGTGACATCCTTGTTGACATCAAGAGTAATACAAAACATAGATGGAGGGAAGTGCAGTGGGATAAGGTAACGCAAAGTGATATTTTAAAGGAACTCAAGCAAACAAAACAACCTCTTTGAAAATGTGTTGAATATTGCAAGAAAAAAGTTACTCAATATTTAAGGGAAAAGGAAATTCAATAGAGGTCCAAATGATTTATCCAAGTGAGGAAATAAGGTTAAAGGACTAGAGGGATCATTGGCATCATTTTATGAAAGTTCTTACGGCATATTCACTTATGTTCCTTCACTAAGTATTCTAGCTACATCGTATTTTAAAGATTAATGGTGTTATATCATAAATGCCATAATTTTTCTTTTTCCCTATACATTTGTAATTATGTTGAACACAACATAATGGGGAATGTGAAATAGGGAAAGGCTATGTGAAGTGATATTTTCAAGGAACCTAGGAGATGTGAATAAATAATTTGAAAATGTGTAAAATGATACAAGTCCAAAAGTGCACAATGTTTATGAAAAAGAGAGGGTAAAAATAATAAGAGTGAAAGGGAAAAGAGATGGGAACTATTGGGAGTTAGTCATTGTAGATAGAACCAAAATATTGAGCAAAAAAATCATTGCTACCAAAACAAAATCATAGGTTGACTTGGCAATGTTGGAATTTATTGAATATACTTTTTCCTATAAAAATGGAGGGTAAATTCATGGATGGAATTTCATCAAATTTCATCATTGTGCTACCATCAAATTTGCTCAAGGAGATGATGAAGTAATTCAAGACAATATGGAAGTTGTTGCATCACATGAACCATATACATATTCACATAAATCATAACTTAATCATAACTCATGTACATCAAATAAACGATATAAGATAACGATATCAAATTCCTATCTAACATGAATTACATTGATCATGCATGAATAAACAATGACATGGCCATAAATCATAACTCAAACATCAAATAAACGATATCTGATAGCGATATCAAATAAACTATCTAACATGAATAACTTTGGACATGCATGAATAAACAATCACATCATTACTATACTATGTACTTCAATCAGTTAGGCCTTCTGGATCCTCTCAGTTTTTTATTGTCTCAAACAACCTCTCGTGCTCTACATGAGGTAGTAAGTAGTATACCTTGTTTTATGACTTCGTTGACATTGTCTGTAGTTGGATGTTTGTACGAACGATCAAATGCATAAAGTGATACACCCACGACCCTGGTCTATAATCCGTGTATGTGTAGCCATTGCTCTTTGGTCCCTTTCCATCCATTGTAAGATATTCCCCCTGAACAACTATCAAGCCAATGGGAAAGGTAATTCCTTCACTATCTGTTAATGATGCGAGGAGGGTTTGCTTCCCCTCGATGCATCGTGCCAACCAATAATTCGTCCCAATTGCACTGTCTGTCAGGGTGACAACTGCGTAGATGTGTCCTACAAAGATGCATTTTACGGTCATATTCCAACAAGTAGTGGTTTGATAACTTGGATAATTACATATAAACAAAGAGGGAACCGGGATATGCATGCAGAAATGTTTACATGGCTGTACTAGATCAGATATATGATCATATTCATTCGAAATAGAGGACTGGCCTTCCTCTAATTGGATTGTTTCAACAACTGCACGTGGGTCCACTTCAAGTCATACATGATCCCATTCATCAACCCAATCCATTGATTCGCATTCATCCCATTCACAACTGCTGCAAGGCCCACAAAAGCAAGCAAGTTTTCGCGTCCACATTTCAAATAAGGGGTTGTTTGAGCTTCGAACCGAATGAAATCCACGAGTTCCTTGCACAGTACTGCAACTATAAGAACGCGATCGATCTATATCAACTATATGCCAGAAATTTTTGACAACATGTCCTCTACCTGTTGGTATGTGTTGCTCCATGATTCGATCTGACATTTTTGTAGAGCACCATTGAACTATGGTTTCTGCATCCCGAATATAAGGGTTTCTCATGCACCTCATTTCTTCCCTTCATAGGGCAGTTTTGAGACATGCCCCAGCACCGTCGTGCTCTCCCTTTCCATGACCGGTCTCAAAATAGTTCCACACATGCAGCACATCATAAGTCTTGTGCAAAATACTCAACCACTAGAATACACGTGCATTTTTGAACTGGCCTGCATAACCATCTGACCATATCCAATGCCGATCCATCTGTATACCTCTCTCTTTCAGCTGATCATAGAAAATTTTGAAGCAATGTTGCACGTAATGCAGGTCATGGCACCTGTTGTCACTGATGTAGAAGTTGGTCTCTTTCAATATTATCCTCCTGTCATTGCTGCTCTCTGGCGCATGCCTATACGTGATATGGACCATTATGCTAACTTGGTCTGAATGGTAGTATTGACTTTGAATCTAATTCTGTGGCTGTAGGGTGTAGTTTTCAGCAAAGTCTACAACCAACAATATTGTCCCATTGGGGAAGGTGTCCCTGCATTGTCTATACTGTTCATCCTGCCATCGTGCTACATGGACATGCTATACATACTGCTCGGTCTTTTGGTAGAATTCCTTCATGAAATTGCAAATTTGTACCTGGTGCCACAAAACACAGGGCATTAATACAACGTGACATTTTCAATGTGAATATATATGTACAAATTCAACATGTACAGTATGAAAGTATGCAAACTTAGATTACCTGTGACTTCACCAATGCAATTTTTTTGCTTTCCTTCAAACTATCTACTTGATATGTTATGTAATGGAAGTTCTGCATTTCTATTGACATCCTCCCAAATGCATGCTCCACGGTTGCGTGGATGCAGGGGCTCGATAATGCAAATCCACTACAACTGGAACACGTTCCATATAAACATGATCTTTTATAATATTTTTGTCCTTCAGGTCTTGGACACATTATGCTATGTGTAAATTCTCTGGATGCATTCAGTATTTGTAACGATGGGAAATCCTGCACAATGTTAGTATGCAAATCACAAAATATATGTCTATATGTATCATAAAAGTACTCAAATTCTACATGGTATCTACAACAACATGTATTGCGATCATTGCAAATTTTAACATACCAGGGTTTGCATTTTTCAAAGGACCTTTGGCCTAAGTTCAATTGTGTGTGCTCATTCTTGAACCTCTCGTAGAGTTATGTTTGTGTCGTGTCAAGGAAGTGCTTGACATGGGGTTCACCCCCCCTAACACCTTTTCTCAACTTTAAAACATCTCTTTGATTCGATGATGGTCTAATGTTATCATGCCAAAACTTCTGCACTAGTTCTTTAACAGCATCAATGAGTTTCATGTATGAACGAGGTAACCTACCAACAAAGGCCCAACAATATTTTTGTCCTGGGGTCTCAAGTTTTTCTCTAATGGCAAAATACTTTTGAAGAGTCTTTCTGTCTACTTTAAATATTTTACATGTGTGTGATAGTAGGCGACGTTGCCTTGTGGATTTTTCTACAATCGATTTCGACAGTACACCACGGGCCGCATTAAAATATTTTGTACGAGAAGTTTTTCCAATCAAATTAAATACAGATTGTAGATTTCTAACAACATGATTGTTGACATCTGAACTTCTAACTACCTTTATGCTCAAAATTCTCCTAACATCTGCTAGACAATGTGATTTTAACAAAGCAAGAAACAATTGACATTTTTCTGCATCGAGTTTGGATTCAAAAAGTTCTTTCGTTATCTTGCTACAATGGAAATCAATAGTGCGTTTGGGCATCTTACCTTCAAGTCCTAAAAATGAACTTTCATCCACATGAATACATCTGGGATTTCTTCGTCGTCCGCTTGATAGTCAAGGCAAGGGATTCAGCAAGAAATTATGAGTCCCATCAATGGCTTGTTGTGGCCCTTCGTTCACAACTTGATCCTGCAAGGGAGTGTGTTCTGCATGTGTGTGCTCTTCTTGGGGAGGTTTCCAATTAAGAGCTTGTTCAACGTCCATCCCTTCATACTCGAAATCAGGCAAGATTTGATTGGCTTCAACCACTTCGTCATTGCTTGTTGATGGATCTAAGGCACTAACATTTTTCTTTCTACGGTTTTGCATGTACAACCTGGCTTTTTCTCTTATCTCATGGGCCTTTTCAGGGGGCAACGCCATCCTTCCAAACTGTCTTATATTATTACGTCTGTTGCCCATATTCAATGCGTTTTAAAAAAAAACAAAAATATCACCCCTGCAAGAATGAACAACAAATAAGATATTAAAACTTAATGTGCACATGATTATTAAAGCTTGATGTAGCAATTGATTATGTACAACAACATCTATTGAGAATGTTTTCATATAATCTTAAAAGCTATTGGGAATGCCCTACATATAACTGCAACGACACCTCTAGGAACTCAGTAGGATGGTATTGGATGGTATTGAATGGTGGTATGGGATGTTAGTAGGAGAAACTTCCCTATGAGGGAAAATAGCCCCAAAAGACTAAGAGTTTTCAATTCTCCGGGTGTTTGTGTGAGTTGTTGTAGTGAAACCATGAGGAATTCAACAAATGTTTGTATACTAGATGGAATAATGTGATTATGAAATGTTATTGGTGGTGATGCAAGTAATTTTTTTTTATTATCTTCATGAAAGGTTGAAAGCATTGCTTGGTGCATTTTGTAGTTTTTTTTGGTAATATGTTTTTATTGTCTATGTTGAAGATTAAGAAAACCAAAATAGATCTATCATACAATTCATGAGGAAAAACCAAAATAGATGCCATTCAAACAAGTGAATGAAAACTAAACTACATTTAACAAGATAAAATTATCACCATACCTCAAGGATTATGATTGCTCTTTGCCTCAAATGTCAAATGCTCTTTTGATGTGTCCACTATATGTAAGAATACTTCATGTGTGTCCAAGTAGCATGAGAATTCAATCCAAGGTGCCAAATAGAGTCCAACTATTGTGTATTCACTTGATTGATCCAAATAGAGCCCAAGAGGTGTGTATTCAATCCAAGGAGCCAAAATAGAGCCCAAAATGTTGTGTATTCTATCCAAATGGTCAAGGAAGCACCAAATGGTGTATGAATTCAATCTACCATTTAAATGCTTGTCGGATCGTGCGTGAAACCAGCGAAGAGAATGCGAAAAATGAGGAAAAAATTGCGGGAGAAAGAATGCTGGTGATTTTCTAAATTTTATCTTCAACAGGGACGTGCACACGCATCTAGCGCACACGTGCATCTAGCGCGTGCGCATCCATTCTGAACGTTTTATTGTTTCGTGGGTAATGTTCAGTGCATTTATTACCCAAGAGATATAAATGTGTCGGGTTATTCCTAGAGCCCCTCCCCAATAAAATCCTTTAGGACCTCTTCTAACCCATATTCCCTATGTGCATTTAAGTGCTTCTAGGTGTTTAGGGGTTTAGGGGTATATTTGCAAATATGTATTTTAATTTCAAAACATTAATTTAATTTTGAATTATGAACATATGTATTACATCAAGAATAATGCTTCTAGGTGGATGATGATGATGATGATGATGATAGTGATGATGACTAATGTTGATGATGATGATGATGTTGTTGATGATGATGATCATGACGAATATGCAGCACATCATCCTCCTCATCCTCATCATCTTCATCATCATCTTCTTCATCATCATCTTCATCATCATGCACAACATGGTCATCATCACCATCTTCATAGTCATCATCATCATCATCATTGTGAGGACGAGGATGATGATAGTGATGATGGTGATGATGAGGACGATGGTGGATGATGATGAATATGAGTACGATGATGAAGAAGATGATGATGATGATGACAAATATGATCATCATCAAAATCATCATATTCGTCGTCATCATCTTCACTAGTCATCATCATCACCATCATCACCATCGTCATCATATGATCATGGTCACGGTCATCACTGTCTTTAGTCATCTTCATCTTCTTCATCGCCATCTTCCCCCTAATCATCATCATCATTGACATCTTCGTCATCTTCGTATCATCATCATCATCATTGACATCTTCATATCCTCATCATCATCATCATCATTGACATCTCTGTATCACCATCATCAACGAAGATGATGATGATGATGATGATGATGATGAATATGAGTACGATGATGATGATGACTAATTTGGAGATGATGATGATGATGATGGCGATGATGATGATGGTGAAGATGATGAGGAATATGCAGCACATCATCATCATCAACACCATGATCGTCATCGTCAACTTCTTCGTCATCATCATCATCATCATCATTGTGAGGACGCGGATGATGATGAGGATGATGAAGATGATGATGATATGATGATGATGATGATGATGATGGCAATGACGATGAAGACGGTGATGATGAATAATGGAGATGATGATGAAGATGATGACGAATATGTAGCATATCATCCTCATCATCATGATCATCTTCATCATCAACACCATGATCGTCATCATCAACTTCCTCATCATCATCATCTTCATCATCATCATTGTGAGGACGCGGGTGATGATGAGGATGATGGTGATGATGATGATGATGATGGTGATGATGGTGAAGATGATGACGATGGTGGATGATGATGAGTATGAGTATGATGATGATGAATATGATGACAAAATCATCATATTCGTCATCATCATCTTCACTAGTCATCATCATCATCATCGTCATGATATGATCATGGTCACGATCATCAATATCTTCATCATCACTGTCTTTAGTCATCTTCATCTTCATCATCGCCATCTTCCGCCTAATCATCATCATCATTGACATCTTCGTCATCATATTGATATCATCATCATCATCATCGACATCTTCCTATCATCATCATCATCATCATCATCATTGACATCTTCGTATCATAATCATCATCATCATTGACATCTTCGTATCATCAACGTCGACGAAGATGATGATGATGATGATGATGGTGGATGATGATGAATATGAGTACGATGATGATGATGACTAATTTCAAGATGATGATGATGATGATGATGATGATGATGATGATGATGATGATGAGGAATATGTATCACATCATCATCATCTTCACTAGTCATCATCATCACCATCGTCGTCATATGATCATGGTCACGATCATCATTGTCTTCGTCATCATACTCATCATCACCATCTTCCTCCTAATCATCATCACCATTGTCATATTCGTATCATCATCATCATCATTGACATCTTCATATCAGCATCATCATCATCATTGACATCTCCGTATCACCATCATCAACGAAGATGATGATGATGATGATGATGATGATGAGTACGATGATGATGATGACTAATTTGGAGATGATGATGATGATGATGACGATGATGATGATGGTGAAGATGATGAGGAATATGCAGCACATCATCATCATCTTCCTCATCATCAACACCATGATCGTCATCATCAACTTCCTCGTCATCATCATCATCATCATCATCATCATCATTGAGAGGACGTGGATGATGATGAGGATGATGAAGATGATGATGATATGATGATGATGATGATGATGATGACGACGACGATGGATGATGATGAATACGAGTACGATGATGAATATTATGATGTTGATGACGAATATGATCATCATCATCAGCAGCAAAAACATCATATTCGTCGTCATACTCATCTTCATTAGTCATCATCATCACCATCTTCATCATCATCATCATTGTGGGGACGAGGATGATGATGATGATGATGATGATGGAAATGACGAAGAAAATGGTGATGATGGCTAATGGAGATGATGATGATGTTGATGATGAACATGATGATGAATATGCAGCACATCATCCTCATCATCATGATCATCTTCATCATCATCAACACCATGATCGTCATCATCAACTTCCTCATCATCATCATCATCATCATCACCATTGTGAGGATGCGGATGATGATGAGGATGACGGTGATGATAATGACAATGATGGTGATGATGGTGATGATGACGATAATGATGGATGATGATGAGTATGAGTACGATGATGAAGAAGATGATGATGATGATGATGATGACGAATATGATCATCATCAAAATCATCATATTCGTCATCATCATCTTCACTAGTCATCATCATCACCATCGTCATCATATGATCATGGTCACAATCATCACTGTCTTTAGTCATCTTCATCTTCGTCATCGCCATATTCCCCCTAATCATCATAATCATTGACATCTTCGTCATCATCTTCGTATCATCATCATCATCATTGACATCTTCATATCATCATCATCATCATCATTGACATCTTCGTATCATAATCATCATCATCATTGACATCTTCGTATCATCATCGTCGACGAAGATGATGATGATGATGATGGTGGATGATGATGAATATGAGTATGATGATGATGATGACTAATTTCGAGATGATGATGATGATGATGAAGATGATGAGGAATATGCATCACATCATCATCATCAACAACATGATCATCATCATCAACAATATGATCATCATCAAAATCATCATACTCATCATCATCATCTTCACTAGTCATCATCATCACCATCATCATCATATGATCATGGTCACGATCATCACTGTCTTCGTCATCACTGTCTTTAGTCATCTTCATCTTCGTCGTCATACTCGTCATTGGCATCTTCCTCCTAATCATCATCATCATTGACATCTTCATCATCATCTTCGTCATCATCTTCATATCATCATCATCATCATTGACATCTTCGTATCATAATCATCATCATCATTGACATCTTTGTATCACCATCATTGACGAAGATGATGATGAATATGAGTACGATGATGATGATGACTAATTTGGAGATGATGATGATGATGATGATGCTGGTGAAGATGATGAGGAATATGCAGCACATCATCATCATCTTCCTCATCATCAACACCATGATCCTCATCATCAACTTCCTCATCATCATCATCATCATCATCATTGTGAGGATGCGGATGATGATGAGGATGATGAAGATGATGATAATATGATGATGATGATGATGATGATGATGATGATGATGACGATGGATGATGATTAATACGAGTATGATGATGAAGATGATGAATATGATCATCATCAGCAGCAGCAAAAACATCATATTCGTTGTCATACTCATCTTCATTAGTCATCATCATCATCATTGTGGGGACAGGGATGATGATGATGATGATGACAATGACGATTAAGATGGTGATGATGACTAATGGAGATGATGATGATGACGAATATGCAGCACATCATCATGATCATCTTCATCATCATCAACACCATGATCATGATCATCAACTTCATCATCACCATCATCATCATCATTGTGAGGACAAGGATGATGATGATGATGATGATGACGATGATGATGATGATGGTGGATGATGATGAATATGAGTACAATGATGGAGATGATGATGATGATGACGAATATGATCATCATCATCTTCATTAGTCATCATCATCACCATCATCATCGTCCTCATCATCCTCATCATTGTCATATGATCATGGTCACGATCATCAATGTCTTCGTCATCATAATTTAGTCATCTTCATCGTCGTCATCATACTCATCATTCCCATCTTCCTCATAATCATCATCATCATCAACATCTTCGTCATCATCTTCGTATCATCATCATCATCATTGACATCTCCATATCATCATCATCATCATTAACAACTTCGTATCATAATCATCATCATCATTGACATCTTCGTATCATCGTCGTCGACGAAAATGATGATGAATATGAGTACGATGATGATGATGACTAATTTGGAGATGATGATGATGATGATAAAGATGATGAGGAATATGCAGCACATCATCATCAGCTTCATCATCATCAACAACATGATCATCATCATCAACTTCCTCATCACGATCATCATCATTGTCATTCTGAGGATGCGGATGATGATGAGGATGATAAAGATGATGATGATGATGACGATGACGATGATGGTGGTGGATGATGATGAATACGAGTACAATGATGATGAATACAAGTACGACGAATATGATCATCATCATCATCATGACCATCAAAATCATCATATTCATCATCATCATCATCTTCATTAGTCATCATCATCGCCATCTTCGTCGTCCTCACCATCATCATCATCATCATCATATTATCATGGTCACGATCGTCATTGTCTTCATCATCATAATCATCATCTTCATCATCTTCATCATACTCATCATCGCCACCTTCGTCATCATCTTCGTCGTCATCTTCCTATCGTGATGATGATGATGATGATGATGACGAAGATGTTGTTGATGAGGAAGAGGGTGATGACAAAGATGACGATGATGATGGTGGTGGTGGTGGTGGATGATGATGAATATGAGTATGATGATGAAGATGATGATGATGTTGATGGTCATCGTACTCATCATCAACATCATCATCATCATCTTCATCATCATCAACATCAATGGTGATGATGAGGATGATAATGATGATGTTGATATGACGTTGACGATCAAGATTATGACCTAGATGTTGATGATGATGAGGAAGAAGAGGGTGGTGACGATGATGATGATGGTGTTGATGATGACGACGATGATGATGATGATGATGATGATGAAGATGATGATGATGGTGATGGTGATGAGGATGAAGAAGATGATGATGATGGAGATGAATATAATGATGATGATGATGATGGTGATGAAGATGATGATGATGTTGATGAAGAAGATGGTGATGATGAAGAAGATGACGATGATGGAGATGTTGATGAGGAAGGGGGAGATGACAATGATGATGAAGATGTCGATAATGATGGTGATGAAGATGATGATGATGGTGATGAAGATGATGATGAAGATGATGATGATGATCATCATCATCATCATCATCTTCATCACCATCATGATCATCATCCTCATCATGATGGTGATGAAGATGATGATGGTGATGAAGATGATGATGATGATCATCATCATCATCATCATCATCTTCATCATCATCTTCATCACCATCATCATCATCTTCATCACCATCATGATCATCATCCTCATCACCATCATCACCACCATCATCTTCATCATCATCTTTATCACCATTGTCACCATCATCTCATCATCATCATCATCATCATCATCATCTTCATCACCATTGTCACCATCATCTCATCATCATCATCATCATCATCAACATCTTCATCATCATTTTCATCTCCCCCTTCCTCATCAACATCTTAATCATCATTGTCATCTCCCCCTTCCTCATCAACATATCCATCATCATCATCACATCTTCATCAACTTTATGTATCCCTGTGACAAAGGAAATTACATGAACGTGTACGCACACCTACGCGTGCGCGCAATTAACCACATGTGCGCGCTTCCATGGACACGTGCGCGCCAAGAGGTGCGCATGCGTGTATGAATTCAAATTGTTTTTGGCGCCCTTGCAGGGTTGGAATTAGCTTCGGACTGCACCTTTAGGCTCGGTCTAATTTATCTATGATTTATGGCAAAACACATCAAATGTTGCAACTTCCTGGTTTTCACAGCTAGTTTTACATAAGCTCCACGAGTGCACTGCAGATGAAATTGCACACACTTGTCGAACTCTGTGTGCAGATTCCAAATATATAATTTTTTAATAGATTTGTTGTTGTTCTCTATTTTTAATTCATTTTAAACTGCACTCATGTCAAATTCGTAAAAAACATAGGTCATTTATTTGGCCTATAACTTTTGATGGGCTTAGCTATTTTGAAAACGGAAAAGAACCCACATAAGAGCACGAAAATACCTACAACCTAAAAAAAAATGCATTTTGATTATTTTTAAACCATGATATGGTGGCTCGACAATTGACCATGTCGTTTTAGGGCTTCACTGACTTCGGTAATTTAAAAAAAATATAAAATTGACTTTTAAAATTTTTGAAAAATAGCCCCGCACAAGATTTTTCTGTTGCCTACGCCTCTACATTTTTTTTCTTGTAAATTGAAAATTTACATAGCAAACAGGTGGGTCAAGAAAAACATGTGCATTATGTTTTAGAAAAAAAATAACATACCAATCTTTGAATAATGACATTTTGGGGTGGTTATACCACTTTTCCATAAATAAAAATTATATATTCCAGAAGGTCATCCGTTTTTCTACGTTTCATCTTTTTACACCTAATCGGAAAAAGTTTTGTAGGTACCTCTAATAATTGATTTGAATGATAATATTTCTGTTTTTCCAGAATGTCATTGCAACTAACGTGTCATAATTGGGTATCATTACCTTGCACCAACCCATTAGCAAAATGCTTTTATGCTCTCGTGTTCTACGTTTTCTCCCCTCGCCTTCCCTATTTTTATGTTTACTAGATATTTTACACAAACAAAATGATGAAGCAAACAAATTAATAGGAACAGTCTTTGAAATGGCTTGATAACTCGTTTCAATAGACACGTATTATCTAAATATCATAGCCATAGACAACAACTAATTCAAACAGTCAATTCGCTACAACTAAGATCAAAATTTAGATAATATAGTTTCTATAGTGGTAAGTGGTGCTATTGCAATCTAGGAAAATATCATACAAATATTTCAAACAAATTTATGGGCATAAGCATTCCAGAAAAGATGGCAAAGTTTCAAAACGAATGGCTGTACCAATAAACTAGCGGCACCAAACTAAGGCTCAAATTGTGTTTATGGACACTTATCGATTGAAGGATGTCTGAGTGTAAATGCAAATGCAGCAGCCCCTTCGGGAGCCTTCTTCTTCACCGACCTTCTCTTGGACTCAAGTGGCCTCAATGCCCAACCACCGAACAGTTGCATGAGTTGTATTTAAGAAACAATGGTCGAAATAGAGCAATTATAAATGATTTGATCAACAAAGCAAGTCGCTCAATTCGTAGAGTTGTTAATTTGAAGAAACAAGCAGGCGTAGAACAAGCATGAAGGCATTTCTTAACTGGTAGTGGTCACTGATCGGATGAAGAAGGAGTTTGATGAATGGACAATGCATAACTCTGATTCATGAGAGACCAGGCCACTGTGCAGTGGTGATAACATGTTTACTGTCTATTGAGTCTAATACTACATCTAGGAGCCGCTCAACAAACTTTGACATAGAAAGCTCTGTAATTTTAGGATATTGATTCAACCACTCAACAAAGGAGTGTTTTGCAGGTGACTTGGAAATCCCTTCCAATTTTCAACAATAAAACAAAGAAGTTCAACATACAGATTTTCAGCAAAGCTTGTCAACCAATCAGACAACCGAATATAGGGAGATAACCACGCCCAAAAAATTCAAGCTATTATAAAACTCTTTTTTATCAAGATAAGGATGGACTATGTGTACATTACGAGAAAATAGATGAATGAATTCGCTTTGATGAACTTGTCCTCTTGCTTTCTCCGGAATGCATTTAAAAGCAGGGAGTATTGTTCGAGCTTCTGTTGGTTTACAGAAATGTTTCAATGATAGAGGTGAATTACCACTTATCAGAGCACGAAATGCTGAACAAAAGGATAATGGAACACAACAAAGGATTCCCTGGTTCCACTTGTTATTGAAAATGATACTTTCTCTTGATGAAACCAGTAAAAAATCTACCTGTATTATAAATGGAAATCCTGTTACAATTTCCGTCGGAAGAAAAGCATAGATACCTACAACTGCCATATTTCCTTTTGTAAGCCGCTCACCCATCGAAAAAGCTAATGTAATAGCCCATTTCCCAACATCTTTCCTCTGCTCAACCCTACACTTGTTTTCCACGGGAAATCATTGCCTCCACATGTAATAACTACATTGTTTTGTCAAAAATTGATCTTTTTCTACTAACAAATGCAAAATGAAGGATTCATTGTCATTGCTATGAGAAGTTCTAAGGTCAGTTTCTCGTAAAACAAAGATTGTATAAATCCTGTTAAGATCGATATATTCCAACGCACGAACTGAGAGCTTCTTTATCGTAGACATAAACAAAAGAGCTTCGGGATGAATACTAGAGAGTTGTTGCTTTACAGCTTCAACCTTCTAAGGATGTAGGGGTATAGAACGAGCCATAGAATGACGACTGTGGCTCAGATCGACCAATTAAAATTTAATTGGACCCATTAAAATTCAATTGGACGTGACATTAATGATTAAAATTAAACTCTAGATGCATACGCAAGCCGCTTGGACTATGGTTGAACATCCAGTACGTTGATGCTTTAAATGATGAACTCTTTCCTTTATGGCATTATAGGGATGCTTACCCTACATTTAACGTCGACATTAATTAGTTAATGGCTTCCATGTTCAGAGCATAGAGAAAAAACTTGTCACATTACAAAATCCTTGCAACATCATACAAATACAGCATTTACTACCCTCAACCTAGCTCATTTTACCTCTTCCTAGTTCAATACGCTCATGATCCCTCTTTAAAATCACATAAATTTTGGACCGAGATATCGATGATGTGTAAAAAGGCTCGACCAACTAGCTGGCCATGGGACCGACAGAGAGGTGCACTCCTAGCACTATCCCGATGATAGCTTGAATCCAACGGAGTTGATGGTTTGTCGATCCGAGCCACGGTCATCAATCTGTGGTTCGTTCCGTCTGTTTTTTTTTATATTAACCAAAATGCACGCACATTATGGTGATACGTAACACGCGCGCATTAAGTACTGCCATAACGCTCGCGCGTTTTGTAATCCTATCCTACATGTTAAAAGACATGGCAGGTTCGGAGCCCGCAATTCCTAGTTTTACATAACGTGCGAGCGTTACTGATTTACACAATTCTTGCGTGTTTTGCATTTACCCGTTGCATCTAAAAGGTCCCTCAACTTCATGCAAGGGCCCTTCCTCGTTCTTCATTTTCCTATTAGAGGTGATTACTTCCAGTCCATCTGCGCTTGAAAATCCAACCTGATTCTGATCATCATTAGCGCCATTAAAATCTCCTGCTGTGATTAGATTAGAATAATTTGGGCCCTCGCAAATCCCAGACGACGAACCGGAATATTCATATTGGCATGATCTTTGTAGTGCCTTGTCTGAACAAGTTGTCATTTATGGCTTCTTTTGATCAAAACGTTCTCATATAGACCAACGAACGCCTTTAGTATTTTGAATATATAACAGAATAGTCTTTTGAATATAGAACAAAAACAGAGAGATGAGGGTCCTCTAACGGCAACCAAAGCAAATGTTATTCACCTGTTTCATTTGAGTTTTGTATAGTTTATTCTCATTCAAATTGTAATCAAGGCTATAATCAACATTGGTGAATGTTATTGATTATCATCACTCCATATTTATAGTGCATAAAATGAGGTGGATCGTGGGGTTGGGAAGATGTCTATGTCTAGTGTGACAATATAAAAATATAAAATGACAATAATGGCCAGTTCTTTTAATTTTATTTTTTATCATAATATTAAAAAAATACATTATTTTATATTTATTATATTTTAGTTTTGAAAAACAATTATAAATAAATTAGTATAGATTCATCTTAACTTTGAATTATTATTATATTATTATATATCGATATTGATAAAAATTGAACTTCAAACATAAACATAAATATTTATTAAATAATATTTAAAAATGCAAAAACTTTGAAGTTTGTAACTTAAATTTTTTGAATCCTTCCATACTTAATAGATCCAGAGTTAAAATGAATTTATGCTAATCTAAGCATGGATTAAAGATATTTATTATAATAATCCAAATTATGATAAAAATGTTGTTTGGCTTTAGATGTGGAAACTGTGGGTTTTCCAGCTTCAGTGGAATCGTCACGACAAGCTGGACAACCAATTATTGCTTGCCGGCAGGAGAAGGTTTATCGAGAATAAGATCTTGTACATTTTAATTATTTTTTACATTTCAATTTTCTTGAGGGTCCTTTGCATTGGTCTTGGTGCATATATTTTCATTCTTTCACATTGATCCATTCTCTATAGGTTAGCTAAAGTGCTTTTTTGGTAAAGAATATTGAAGTTTCGTCTGTCCTGAAGAAATGTTGTTTCATCTTCACTGTTTATTTCTTCACAACCATAATGATTTCAGCAACTAATAAGAGATACCTTCACAGACCTGAAATTGATGTCTTATTTCCCAGTATCAATCTGGGATGCTTTGATAAATCTCATTTTTTAAGCTCGAAAATGCATCTCATATTTCATTGTTGAACATTAAAAGATACATGAAGAATCATATGTCATTGGGCCAAGCTAATTATCTTGAGTACCCTTCCCTACGTAAGCGAGGAGAGCCAACATATCTGCTTGGCTCCAATCTCAAGAGAGTCTACATATGTACTCTCTGGAGATTGAATGACTTGACATATCTTTGGTATCCCAATAGCACAAAAAGTAATAAAAATTGCTATGTTTTTTTTTGCATTTTCAAACTCTGAAGGAGATGTATTATCCAACGATCAAAGAATTACTGGCAAAGGTTTCAATTAAATGTCAGCAGGTGCATTTCATTTTCTTCCTTTCCGGACCGTTTCCTAAATGATAAAATGACCTGGTGGCATTATGAAATAATGCAAGTTAGATGTGAAAAGCATATAGCGAAGTAAGCTAATCAGATTGAAAGAGTAGGCCAGAGTTGTATTGACAATGCAATCAAAAAGCTAACATTGATGGTGACAAATCATTGTTTTTCATGTCTCTAAAATATTTCCAAAATAAATATGAATATTTAGGACAATTTTGTATTTTAGTCCAGTGAATATTCATAGAATTGTTGTTTTAGCAGCCCATGGCACCTGATCTATTCGAAAAGCTCAAGCACTGCTAAACTTTATTGCGACGTATGCTGCCATATTTGGAAGTTCAAAAGAGCAGTATTCCACCATCATTTACAGAAGACAGGGTCGATCAAATTGAGAAGAAAATGCAAGTTATTTTGTATGCATCGAAGCTGAGAAGATTTGATCTACAAAAAGAACAAGGTCAACAACAATTTCCTGACCGTTGCAACAAGAAAAAAGATGAGCTGCAAACATAAATATTTATTAAATGATGATTGAGGGTGCAAAAACTTTCAGGTTTGCACTTGGAGTTTTTTTTTATCCCTGAGTACTTAATATATCCAGATGGATCTATGCTAATCTAAGCATGGATTAAAGATAGTTATTGTAATATTTGATTATGATAAAAATGTTGTTTGGCTTCAGATGTTGTAACTCTGGGTTTTCCAGCTTCAGTGGAGTCACCAGGGCAAGATGGACAACTAATTATTGCTGCCTGCAAGAGAAGGTTTATCAGAGAGTAAGATGAACATTTTAATTGTTTTTGACATTTCAATTTTCTTGAGGATCCTTTGCATCGGTCTTGGTGTATAGATCTTCATTCTTTCACAGTGATCCATCTTCTATATGTTCTGTAAAGAATATTGAATTTTCGTTTGTTCTGGAGAGATGATGTGTCATCTTCACTGTTTATTTATTCAAAACCATGAATGATTTCAGTAACTATTAAGAGATACCTTCACAGACCTGAAATTCATGTCTTATTTCCCAATATCAATCTGAAATGCTTTGATAAATCTCCTTTTTATCTGGAAAATACATCTCATATTTCATTGTTGAACATTAAAGATACATCAAGAATCATATGTCATCTCATATTTCATTGTTAAACATTAAAAGATACATCAAGAATCATATCTCAATGTGCCGAGCTAATTATCTTGAGTACCCTTCCCTATATAAGCGAGGAGCCAACATATCTGCTTGGCTCCAATCTCAAAAGAGTCTACATCTTTTCTGATGTACTCTCTCGAGATTGAATGACTTGACAGATCTTTGATGTCCCAAAAAATTGTTATGTTATTTTTGCAGTTTCAAACTCTGAAGGAGATGTATTATCCAGCGTCAAAAAATTATTTACAAAGGTTTCAATTAAATGTCAGCAGGTGCATTTGTTTCCTAAATGATAAAATGGCCTAGTGGCATTATGAAATACTACAAGTTAGATGTGAAAAGCATAGAGTGAAGTAAGCTAATCAGAATGAAAGAGTAGGCCAGAGCTGTATTGACAATGCAATCAAAATAGCTAACATTGATGGCGATAAATCATCATTGTTTTTCGTGTCTAAAGTATTTCCAAAATAAATATGAATATTTATGACAGTTTTGTATTTTAGACCGGTGAATATTCATAGAATTGTTGTTTTAGCAGCCCATGGCAGCTGATCTATTCGAAAAGCTCAAGCACTGCGAAACTTTATTGCGATGTATGCTGGTATATTTGGAAGTTCAAAAGAGTAGTATTCCACCATCATTTACAGAAGACAGGGTCGATCAAATTGAGAATAAAATGCAAGCTATTTGTGTGCATCTAAGCTGGGAGGATCTTATCTGCAACAAGGGCAACAACAATTTCCCGACCGTTGCAACAAGAAAAAAGGTCAGCTGCAAACATAAAATTTGTATCAAATGCTGAAATAAATGTAGGCATTTTCAAGTATAGATATCATTAGTGAAAATTTTATATGTGAAACTCTATATGTGAAATTTTATGTAGAATTGTAGTGATCCATAGCACCAAGGGATAACATGTAGAGAAACTAAGTCAATTAAATATTGGTAATTGAGACTTAAATATTGGTAATTGACATAGAGCTTTGTATATCTAGTTATACAACTATTGTATCATAAATTAGATGGTTTGGCTTACTTATTTAGTGTAGATTTATCTGAAATTCTGTTTTATTAAGGATTTGGAAGTATTAGCAATTTACAAATGTAAATTTAACTTTAAATTGTATTCTCTTTTCTATATTGTATTGAGTAAACTAAATACACTTTAAGCAATCATAAATTTAATTTTTGTAATCTAAAATTTAAAATAAATATAATTTAATGTTTAATTACATGGATACGTGTTTAGATATTATCTAAGATTTTGGGATTTCTTTCAAATCAATCAATCGAATGAGTGATGAGTATTCCATGCTTTATGTGCTCATTGCTTTAAAAAAACTCTAAAAAAATACAAATATTCTTCTTGTATATGAATTTGCAGGGTACTAGCTCAATGGTAGAGCATCTTCATTATAATGTAGAAAATTGGTGGTTCATTCCACTGTGCCCTATCATAAATATTTTCATTCTATCACTACTACATAGAAAAAGTATTAAGACAATATTTGTGTAAATTGTCTCAACTTAAAACAAAAAAAAATTGTGTATTGTCTTAAATATTGTATCTAAACTTTAAGACAAAAAAAAATTGTGTATTGTCTTAAATATTGTCTCTAAACCTTAAGACAAAAAAAAATTGTGTATTGTCTTAAATATTGTCTCTAAACCTTAAGGCAAAAAAAAATTGTGTATTGCCTTAAATATTGTCTCTAAACCTGAGAAAAAGTCAGTTATTTTAGTAACTAAAATGAAAAAAAAAAAGAATGATATTCCACGTTGACACGTTCTGGCTGCTCAATTCCGTTTCGTGTGATTCATTAAGTAGTTTTCCCATATAATCAAATACTTAAATGATAGAAATAATATAACATTCTTATCTGCTATGTTGCCACGATTGTAATCTTCGCTCCTCAAGTCAACCAAGAAAGAAAAATCAGAACTATTGAGAAGGCCAGCCAAACGAAGATCTAACCACATCACAGAGAAGCAGCAAAACAGTTGGAGATGACAATCGCAGGGTTGGATTGCATTTTGTTGCAATTTTCGATTCTGGTGCGTACCTCTATTCTTCTTTTCCACAGGCTTCGAAGAGATTTGATTGGTTTAACCAGTTCTTGCATTCATACATAGAGCAGAAGGTCTGCAAACAAGATATGGCCAAAAATATCACAGTAGCTACAAGAATTAGGAATTGCCACGAACCGAATATATGTTTCTTCACAAACTTGACCATCACAACTTTCCATTTTTGGTTATAATATGTATTGACATCCTCTATCACTTTGTCAAGAAATCCAACTTTTGTGAGATGAACGCACCTATCCAAGCTGTTCCAGAGGCTCGCAACCTCCCCGTCGCTTTGAAGGTGGTTGGAGATAATTCCACTTTCTCTCAACAATTTAACATCATCTTCGCAGTCGATTATCCCGTTCATGAAATCGGTGTACCGTGAGAAAATTAGCGTACCGGGCGCTGCCGAAGCTTCAAATGCCACCAGATTTCTCAGGATTACCTCCGCCTTGATATCCAAAGTTACTCTGGGAAGGTAAAGCGTGGCAGTGTTTTGATCAAATTGTATTGTAGTAAGGTCGCCATTGGTAGGGACGAATTTGACTCCCGCAGATCAGTGTAAATCGGCCACTGATGGAATAGCCAGTTCGTCTCGCCTGGGAGGTATGATCTTAACGAAGGTGTTATCCCGGTCACTCTTTCCTTCCTCCTCGTCAGATTTCATGTTATATTTTCTGACAACATGAGTCAAGGGTCTTACCTGCTGTGCTCGCTGATGCAACTCCGTAAGAAATCTAAGGGGGCGAAAGTTTAGAGAGGAGAGAGACTTCCATAGCAAAGTACTTGAGTCTTTTCTAAAGGTTGACATGTCTACTGTATCCGGTGACTCACTTTCTTCCTCATCACTTGGATATTCATTTTGATCTTTGGAAACAGGAACAATGGCGTAGTACAGCACCTCTAGGACGTGCCCTCTCTCGTTTATATGGAGATTTGAGTCGTCGGGCAACTTGAAGCTGAAAGGCGATGATTCTTGGCAAAGAAGCCATAGCAGCCTCGACAGCCTCTCCTTTGCCTTGGCTTTAGAACCGATCTGCAACTCCAAAAGCTTTTGGATTAGAAAGAGCGGCAATTGATTTTCGAGCATCATCACATCTCTCACAATAGAGTTATGGGCAGCGCTGGCGCCGGTCGGATGTAATACTTGTCCAAGTTGCTTGACGTCCGCGTCCGAGGTTTCGTTGGCGTGTCTGACATAAAACTGCAAGCATTCAAGAAGGAAGGCGGCGTCGATAGCCATGATCCATGCCAATGTTTCTCCCTTATAGTCGATGAACTTGTGATAGCAGCTCCGGATTTGCCAGTCGTGCTTCTTAAACTCATCCACAACCACAGACTGAAACTTGCCTAGTTCATCCATTCTTTTCTCAAATCTATGAACAGCTGCCAGTTTGTAGCCCTCCATGTCATAGAGCTCAGATCTCCAAAACTGAGTGAGGAATGTAAGCTTGTGGCTTCGTTTGCACTAACTCTCTAGGCACATTAAAAATGGACGCACACAACTCCTCCTCTTCTTGTTGTTGTAAAAAGTCCAGACCTTCCGTAATTTGAATAACCCAACCATCCTCGTCAATCTTCGATTGAGCAAAGTTAGTATTGGATTGCATGTTTAAGGGTTGGAATTTCATTTCAACTCTACTCTTTTAACTAATTTTTTTTATTAATTTTTTTTATGTTTTAAATTTTTATCTTGTGAAAAAATAACCTTTCTACAATGAAGTTTTATTAAAAAAATAACCATTTAACAATAAAATTTTATTAAAAAAAATACTCTTTAATAATAATGTTTTTATAAAAAAATTTAATTTTCAATTAAAAGATATGCTTTAATTTCCAATTAAAAAATAACAATAGACTCATTTACCCATGTTTTCATTGATCACCTGCTTTGAAAATAAAGGGTGGAAAAAAACAACCTATTAAGAGTGTGATAAACAACTCAACAGAAACATCAACAATATCAATGTGTTGTGCATAGAATGACAATAACAGATTATCTTATACATCAACTATGTCAATGTGTTCTTCACGAAAACATTATAACATGAAATAGCAAAAGCAAATCATCTTATACATTAACTATGCCAATATGTTGTCTAAGAAAACATTGTAACTAGGCAAAAACATGCTATCAAATAGAGAAAGTATTACAGGACATCATTGATATAAATACATGATAACTACTCTATTTTATTTGTTGCTACAACATTTGCACCTTCAAAATGATTGCAAGGGATGGAAGGTTTGAAATTATTATCCTAATCACAATTGTTTTTAAATATTTATATATCTTTTTTGCAAACATAACATTATTTGTAAATAATCTTTCTTTTAGTAGAACTCCATTATTTTTGCATTAAATAAATACAGACTTTCCAATAACAAATTATTTACAAGATTACATACATACTAATTTACTTAAAATATTTGATCCTTCCTATCTAGCTTGAACCCCATTTACTAAATTTATGGACAGATCTACTTCATACTCTCACAGACTGTACTCTCCTCCAAGTTGGATTTTTTCCCATTACCTTTCATGATGTTTCAACCATTTGCATGTTTAAGATGAAAACAAAGAGATCATATATTCAGAATTGTGAACTTCAGGATGGGCCTAGGGAGCACAAACTCAAATTCTATCTCTCAAATTGCAACAACTATTTACAAAACAATCGGTTCAAAGAGCATCGAAAGCCAAATTGTTCAAGACATCATCGATAAACGTACTTGTTATCTAAATGTGAGAGAAAACCCCATATTAAATAAATAGTGGAAGAAAAGAAATCAATTACCCCATAGTGGCTTGAGTACATTGCTGGGGCGTGGCGTCTAGAGGAAGGTCTCTGCTATAAACAGCAAATGTAAAAACAACTCCTAAATGGCTGGAATCCAGAAGCCTGAAAGGAGTCGTCAATGCCCCTTTACCAGACTCGCGCGCTCGCAAAATATTCTCTCGATCATGCTGCCCAGATGAGAAAACTGATTCTTGTTATAACAAGAACGGCGGCATCAAGAACTTCAAAAGTTTAAATAGCTTGCTGAGCGTTCCCACCAAACAAGTATAAGGCAATGCAGCCAGATGCAATGTTTTAACCCAGTAAAAAAAATAATACAAGTGCATTGATTTTCCTCCTAAACAAGCAAGCAAGCAGCTAATGTTGAGCATGTCTTAAACCATGTACTAAAACGAGTGAAGAATTTGAATGTAGTTTACAAAGCTTTGAGTTTGTCCACAACACAAACAAGTTACTGATCAATTCACTACTGAAGAAAATGCTTTCAGGCATTAACAGTAATAGCAATAACGAGCGTGACGAGGCAAGTCTAGCACACCGTCTGCACCATAGAAATGGGGTAGAGGAGAATTATGTTGCCTTTGAAGGCATACCCACTTAACAAATTCAGTATTGGCAAGGAAGGCACTAATAGTCAGTGTTGTCGGTGTTGCCAACGAAGGCAATAACAGCCAAGAGATGGGATGCATTGGTACAAAGACGAAGCTCACCAATTTGAAACAAATTTTGACAATCTAAAATAACAAATAAAAGGAAGAGGAAGACAGTTTCAAAGAACAGCTGCTGCGGCATGTTGAAAACCTAACCAAATTACCATTGGCATCCTCCAGTGACGAGTCCTCGACTGGCAGTGTCATAATGCATTCAATGGATTAATTAACACATTTAAAATTTTAATGGATTTACCTAACCCGGCAACGCCACCTCTCGTTCATGCTGATTCCTGAATCGCTGACGTGGATACATGGTTAACAGATTATAGGTTCACAACTTCACGGTTTCACCGTTTCACGGGTTGCCAGTTGGAACTTGGGGACAGCCTAAACCGGTTTAAAAAAAAAATTGCCGTATTTGACGGGCAAAATGTCCAAAGACGGGCAAATGCTCGTCAAATTCCAACCCTGCAGGCAGTCGTAGAGGTTATTCCTATTATTCAGATTATCATTATTATATTTATTCGAACTTATCCTTACAAAAGCTAAGTTTATTATTAATATTTAATGAATCTGACTCGTACTGACTCGTAGATCTGCCATCTGTTGAAGGAAAAGGTCCAGCCCAGTTTGATAAATGATCGCCAAGATTGAATGTAACTGGAACTCCGGAATGTTGAACGAAAAGGTCGGAAGTGGGAGGTCCGAGGTTGACCTAGTGGGCATTGAGGAAGGTGCAGGAGAATCTCAGTGATCAAATTTGAAGGGCTAGTCTTAATTTAAATTTGAAGGGTATATATTTGTGTACACTTCGAGGATGAAAAGCTTTATAAAATTTTGCTTTTCAATTGACAATAATAAATTATTCATACACTTCAGTAAAAAATATGTAAATAAAATATTACATTTCAAATCAATTTTCAATTATAAATTGATTTGAAATATAACATTTTAATTTATTATATTTACTAAAACATTGAATACAGAGTTTCTGGGCATCACTGGAAACCAACCTAGTAATAGAATATTTGGAGACTAATTTAGTTTTATTGCCTCTTTATAACATAATTTAGTTTTTGACAAACAATTCGATTTTGATAACATAAATTTGCTGAATCGTTGATATACCATGCTATGGATTTCAAGGTACTATGTTTGATATCTAGCTTTCTACTTTGTGAAATCTGCACACAAATTACCTTCAAAATAATTAGAGTTTAAGCTATTTGACCAACTTACTGTAGGCCATAGATATTTATAATTGGATTGTGAGGAACTAGACATCAAGACACTAGACTAACCCTTCAAATTTGATCACTGAACTAATTGGAATTGTGAGGAATTAGACTAAGCCTTCAAATTTGATGGATCGAGGTAAGGCGCTATCTCTGGTTTAATTCCATTGCTTCTTTATCTAATAAAATATAAGAGGGCCACGAATTGCGATACTGTTAGCCAACTTACCCAGTAACCCACGGGCACCCAAAATCACCTTACGTGGCATCAGGCATGTGGAAGAGATCCTTGTTGCTTTGTTGTTCCTTCCTTCTTTATTTATTGGTTGAGGGACAAATAGAATAGATGCATGCTGTTTTGAGGTGTATTCGGTAATCGGTATTCCCATAATAGTTAAAGTATGGTTTCTCTCGTATGTCGGTTCCTAGGGCAAGTCTGAATAGTTTTAAAAGGATGGGAATGAATTTGCCATAAAAGCACACAGGATACTATAAATGTTTCATCCCCGGACGGCTGGATCCCAAGTCCCCAACTACGCCTCTATTACAACACTGTTGGAGAAGCTGCTTAAGAAGATAGAGCAATTTGTGTGGACTCTTTAGTGTGGAGCTATACCTCAATACAGTACATATAGGATTGTGAAAAGTTGAAAACCTATTCGAAATCGAGACAGTACACACCGTGCCAATACAGAGTCACAGACAATGGGAATTGGAAATGGAATAAGGAAACATACCTTGAAAGAAAGCGCCAGCAAAAGAATGCAGCAGCCATAGGTGACAGAACTTTGTCTTCAGCAATAACAATTGGAATTTGGAACACCGCAGAAAGCCAAACGACCACCAGAGTCCGGACACCAGCACTTGTCAACAACACAGCCTCTCGCCTCTACGTTCACTGTAGCCACATCCAGCAAGATGAGAACTAGAAGCTTAAAATACCACCGGAATTTGGAAATGAATTGGGGCTTGCTCACATTTCAAAGTTTCAAACCAGGGTCCTCTTTCAAACTAGCGCACAGTATGGGAAATTGGAATTGGGGCTTGCTTTTCACACCATTCACCAAATCACCATTGAAACCAGGGTCCTCTTTCAAACCAGCGCACAGTATGGGAAATTGGAATTGGGGCTTGCTTTTCGCACCATTCACCGAATCACCATTGTCAACTAGTGGAGAAATTAGAATGACGGACCCATGTTGAAGCTTGAAGATTCTCGGTAACGGACAATGGTTCTCCCAGTCCCAGACTCCCAACTTGCCCAAATTTGAATGACACAATACATTGAATTTTGAATTTGGCCGCGGCTGGATTCCTGGAGCTGGGTAATTTGGCAATGGGCATTGGGAAATGGGAATTTGGGACAAATGGGAATTGGGAAATTCTGTCACGGTTCATGATTCATGAATCATAAATTTTCTGAACCGAAATTAAATGAGGAATTATACAACTATAAAAATGTTAAGATTTTAGCTGCATGGATGTTGGATGTAAAGTAGATTTGTTAAATATCGAGGCTCCAGCCTCCAAGTTTCCAACCCCACTAAATAATCAATCAATGCCAATTATGCCATTGCCCACTCGGGAGTCTGACTCGAGACTTAGTAAATAATCACTAATCAATTAATTAATGGAGAGTCGGGGACCGGGGTCACTACCGGGGACTGGACTCCTGGAGTCTCCGAGAAAGAGTCGGTGCCGGACTGCCGGTGCCCGTGCCTATGCTGTAAAAATTTTGATGGGCAATTTTAAACATAGCACTTCTAATGAAATTTTAACATAATTATTACATTTATTTGTAAAACTTCAAAATTAAAAATCTTCTTTTTTTTTTACGTCCATTTTTTTTACAACACTTCTGGGACGTGCTGAGAGCCCTTTGACGTGCTGTGACATGTTCAATTTTGATCCCTGCAGGAGATTGCCCAATGCCGAGAAGAAACGCTGCTGGCTTCCCAACAGGGCCGCATACAGACCACCTGCCAATCGCCATCGAGATCGTTAAGGGACATCGTCGTGCATCGTGTCTATCATTTTCTTATTATATTTTTCGTCCGCGCGATTAAGAGTCGTGTTGACCAGTTATGGAGTTGAATACGGCACGTTGGGTTGCTCAAGCTGCGTGCCAGGACAGCTATTCAATGATGCCGTCTAGTTTGGAGTTCGTTACATCAATAGAGAGTTTCTTTGTAACTTGGAGAATTGATAACTGGACACTGGGTCAAGGCAAGTATGGGACACGGGTAAATCTGGGTGTGATTTGAACTCGTGATCTTCATTTACAACTGTGACTTCATAACAACTGAACCGCCAATAAACCACACCAGTACGGGCTTTACACCAATAAAAAGTTAATTGGTGATGGCGAGAGTATTTACCCTGGGGATCGGAGCATTCCAGTTACAGTTTCAATCTACGGAAGCATTGCAGTTAAGGTTTTCTTGTGTTTGACGTTTTTGAATTTGTATATGTAGGTTCTATGCAGCGAACATTATTTTGGCATTGGAGCATCTGCACAACATGGGGATCATGTGCAGAGATGTGCATTCTGTGGTTGTTGCGTTCTTATTGTGCATTCCGCTGAGCTCTTTGACTGGATCGCATTCAATCTGTAGAAATTATTTTTATTGGTAACTCATGATTCTCTGATTGCTTAATTCGCAGGTCTTGAATGAGGTTTACTCAGTAGGTCTTGGATTTAATATTTACCTCGGTCGGCGTCGGGTAGAGATTTTGTCTCTGATAATAGTTATTACATGCAAGTTGAGAGGCACCGACAGCTGTTAGGGATTGATGAAGCTCTCGCCTATGACAATACAACATATGTTATTGCGAAAGAGAATGCCAATAATTTCGGCCTATACAAGTTCTCAATCACTTACTCCTTGAGCAGAATCAGCGTTATTGGAGTCTTGATTTTTATACCATTTGTATATATTTGTCACCAACATTTGATTTATATATCATTGTATTGTTGGCTTGCACGGAGATTGAATCTTCTTTTGACTAACCTATAACCATAACCAGACAATAAAATATCCATTGGGTAACATTTTGGGAATTTGCTTATTTTGCAAATTCCCAAAACTATTGATTGCAAAATTGTTTCACCACATCAAAATAAGTCAGTTCCAATTGCCATTATTGATAGGTATTGATAGGTGAGAGTCGAACAAGCTTATAAGTTACAGTAAAACTGCCTTGATCGTTGTGGGTCGAACAAAGCTTACTTCCAAGTTTTAAGGATATAAAGTTTGTTTGTTATCAAATTTAAGACACAGCCATCCTCTGCAACGACAGACTACAGTCAGCCCGGTGTTTTCTACATTTCTCGTTATTTTACATTCTCTTTCTTAATAATGTGTTTCATGTTTTTTTTTTAAATTACATTATGCTGGAGTTGAAATGTCCTAAGGAAATGCCTTAATCTTTAGCATTCAAATAAAGTAAAAATAAAAATGAATTACTCAAAATGGTAATCTAAACATTTTATGATTTTGATTCACTTTATTTTTTAATTAAAATTAAAAGGAATTATTAAAATTATATATATAAGTTAATGAGATTGTAATTTCTTAATAAAAATAGAAAAATAGAAATAAATTAATAAAAATTATAGTTTTATGATTTAGATTTTTTAATTAAAATTTAAAAAAATTATTAAAATTTTATATATTAATTATTAAAATTGCACAATTTTCATGTGTAAAAATATTTTAAACTAGCAATTGCCCCAATTAGGCACCCATAGAATAAGCTTCTATTAAGAGATCATATTATACACAACTATTAAGATATACCTATTTTAACTATAAAACTACAATTTTACACAAGTATTAACACATTAAAATATAAAGAGGATTGAACATATAGAATTCATTTGAATGGTTAAAGACACATAAATGAAACAAAACAATTTGAAGTCATTTGATGAATGATCTTCTTCCTAATTTTTGAATCTTACAATTTTTCTTTTCCAATTGCTTAGATTTTATATTTGTATATCTAGTAAATTCTTAAATGCAAGGAATAATGAATAAGATTAAAAAGCGAATATATTGATATTTGCTCTTGATGATGCAAAGGGAAATTGTAGAAAGGTATCATGTAAATTCTTAAATGCAAGGAATAATGAATAAGATTAAAAAGCTAATATATTGATATTTGCTCTTGATGATGGAAAGGGAAATTGTAGAAAGGTATCATGTGGTGGAACTAAACTTAGGAAAGAAAAAATATACATTGCGTATTGATATTAATAGATGCTTGTGTTGGATTGTTTTTTATTTTTATTCTTTATATTAATAGATGGTTGTGTTGCATTGTGTTTTACTTTTATTTTTATTTTTTATAAATAAGACAAATTATTTATTTATTTATTTAATTTTAAGGAATGTGCCAAGACAACTTAAGTTAATAGTATTTTTAGGTTTTGAATTGTTAAACCACTTCACTTGTACTCTAAGACTAATTCACTTTATCACTAGATACTATGATGGCTATAAATGATCAATGAGTTTTCCATAAGTGATAATTTTTCCATAAATGAACCTTCCCTATGGTATGGGCTACGGATTATGTTCGTTGATGAAAAAGTTAGATCGGATTTATTTTGGGAATAAGTCAAGTAAAATCCATTAACTAAAAAATTTAAATCATTTATCTAAAATAGAACAAAATGTGAAAGAATGCAATAGTTGATCTACGATTGTGACCTTGGATGATCTTAGCTTTCATTGCCACACTCATTGTAATCAACATTGGAATGCCTCTCAAGCTCTTGAATTGGCTTTCATTGTAGCAAAGATGTTAAGGAAGAGGAGATGGGATTTTGATCTCTTAGGATTGGGTACTCAAATCAAAAGACTTGTCTCTTTCTAAAGCGCCTTTTATAATTAAATAAGGAGACATGGGTTGGGTTGTAGTGAGAGAGGTGGCCTTGTTTTTTAGTATTTTGCACTATTGTCATGGTTATGGTTGTGTGTCACTATTTGAACTCGCTTGTGTATTGCTTAATGTTGCTTCAAAATAAAATATCAAAGGCAGTTTGTATTGATTATATTTGTTATTGTGACTTGAAAATGTTCTTGGTATACAACATGGAGATGATGATTGATGTGCATTTTAAGAAGGAAGAAATGGGTCTCTTTGTGACATGTGTGTAGACTCCTATGTTGATTTCCTTAGCCTTATTTCTTTGTGTGGTTTATATGTGTGTGAATAATCACTATCATATATCCACACAAGGCCTTCGTCTAACCCTCTAGAAGTGTTGGAAACATTGTCCTTTGCACACGAAAAATCCTAAGATGAGCAGGTAAATTATTCATTTATCCATCTACACCAAACCATATGTTCATGTTTTATTTTATGGGGTGCACACATTGTTGATGTATATATGCATTGAAATTGTTTTGTGTGTGGGCATGTAATTGATATTAACCAATCACGAGCAACAAGAAATGAAATACCTTCAATTGAGTGCTAGCATCAACCAGCGATGATAATCAAAAGATATTTCATCGAGTCCAATGGGATTTCTCCCCCAATCCAAACATGACTTGAGATCTATTTTGGGAAGGAGTAAAAAAATAAAAGATCCTCGTAACTACTAAGTAAACAATAATAAAGAAATGGTGGTCAAGGCCACATGTACATACCTCCATCAAGTGATACTAAATACCTCCTCATAACAAGGGTAGAACACCTCCAGCATGAAATGCCCTCCTCAAAGTGAGACAACGTGGAATGTACTACTCAAAGTAAGGCATTGAGTCATGAATGAGATATTCAAGTGGACATCAAAGTGAGGAGGCCCCAAACACTCCAATAGATGTAGCATGCATGAGTCAAAGGAAACTCCAAAATGTAGGACACTTCCTCTAAACATGGCATAAAAGGGTGGGAAACTAACCAAAAGGAAGAATGCTGCAACCAAAAGGAAATGAAACGATATGTGATTAGCCTCCAAGTGAATGATCCAATGTAAGTAGCCCCCAAATAATGAACGATAACCTCAAAAGTGGCATGAAACACCAACAAAGCACCTCAAATACAGAATGCTCCTCATAATATGACCATGAGTGATGCATATATGTTCTCCAAAATGGGATGTTCCATCCAAAAAGGCCCAGATCAACCTACAAAGAGAGTTGACTCAAAAACAACAAAAAATGTTCTCCAAACATCTCTTATATCAATCTATCGATGAGGGGGAGCTGGAGTAGATTTTTGTGTAGCTTCCTCTGCTCGGCTTTTGCTAGATGAAACACCCACTCCAAGCATTGGATTTCCTAAATTACTGATAACATCCTTTACATATGCAAATTCCACGTTAACTAAACCTAGAATTGTCATTATATCATAAATTCCTTGCACACCTTGGCGTAAGACATCATCAACAAGGAGGACAGCCTCTTCTAAGAGGTGTCTTCTCTTCAATGACATATGGTACCCTATCATTTGAAATGACAAGAAGAGTATCCACACATTTCTATTATCTCTCAATTGCCTCCAAGGCCTGTACAGATCTCCTACAACCTTCAAAACTGAAAGGATAAGTAACTACACCAAAATTCAGAATGCTCGCTTCTTTTGATAATCGTGCAATTTCAGTTGTAATAAATTCAAGATATGACTGCTTAAGAGCTTCAATTATATCTTCTTGGGATTCTTTTGTCGCTTGTTCCTTGAGTTCAGGATTTTCAACATTATCTTCATTTCCAGTCCAGGAGTTAATTGTTCTCTAATTTGAACAGGGTTCCCTACAATAGACTCTAGTAGAGCTTGAGCATCTATATTTATGGCATAAAATTCAACACCCATGCTGGAAAGAATTGTGCCCTCCAGGATGCCAAAGAGTCGTATTGGTTTTTGCATTCTCTAGGTTTATTTTTCTCTCAAATTAGCTTCAGAAACAAGTATTACCAGGTTTGAAACATCCAAGTCATGCATACATATTGATATCATTGATTTGGCAACTGGTGGATTCTACAAGTTTGCATGGAATTCCATTTATTTGTTGTCAAATAATTCTTGAAGAGATGCAGTAAATTCATCATTTTTTTACCAATTTTGGGTTCAAACAGTGGGTACAGGATTGAAATAGGCCCAAAACTTTCCATTGATTCTTATGTATTTTTATTCTATCAATCCCTATGAATAAATTCCCAATGCCTTGAATTGTATCTTGATGCAAACCTCATAGAATAGCGTTCCCATACTGCTCATGGCACGCATTATTGATCTGTTGTTCCTAACTGTGGTGAAAATAGAAGATTTAGAAATGAAGACAGTTCCCAAAATATTAGTTGATGGATGGGAATCATCATAATCTTCCATGCTATACAACATTTTCCTCCAAATGGATCATTAAACCCTGCAAGTAATCCCAGTTCCCTACCACAAAAGGTCATTCAAACCATGAAGCTACAAACAATGTTTCACCAATAATCAAGCGACATGGAAGCATATCATCATCTTCATCAACAATCAACTACATTTAAAACCATATATCTCATAGCCATTATGTTAGGGCATCATCAATGTTGAGGTATCATCACAAATGAGGAAAGAATCTAGCAACATAAAACATAGGCCACCCATATAAATTTTCATCAACCTATCACCCCAATAAAATTGTGATAAAAACCACAAGCTAACACCCATGCAAAGTGGAAAATGCAGCAGAAGAGAACTCATATGCTGACATACTTACAAATTTTTCCTGTAAAATCAGCTTTCCGTGGAAGGTAACCAAGAAATAGTACATATTTTGTGGTTCACCACAATTAAATAACACAAAAGCATGCAATTTATGTTCTATGCATATCACTCCCACTCTACTATTGGTGGAGGTTTTGAGGTTATGTTAAACTTTTCAATTTACTCCACAAACACTCGCAAATCTTTGCAAAAACTTGGGTAGTGAACTTGGGACTAAATTGATACTCGTAACCCAAACAACCATATGCAATTTATTATAAAAAACATATACAAACTAATAAATGAAATGAGAAATGAGAGGTGGCAATAAGAAATATCTTTATACTTTTAGTTGTTGGATGTGTTTTTCCATCTTGTCAATAAGATCAAATATACGCCAATAAGAAAATGATAAAAATGTCAACCAACACAACCAAGGGATATAGCATGAAAAACAAAAAATGCACCAGTCTGTAGTCAATCCATCCTAACTAGTTATGGCTCTCAGTGCAATTGCATGTGAGTGAGTCCTTCTATCACATTGCACAAAAATAGTCTTTGCTGGAAAAAAAAACTATGAAATCTTTCCCAATGGAATCTTATAGTTCGACATCCTTGATTTAATTGATAAAGATCTCATCAACCTGTTAAAATTTGCAAACATACATGAGAAATTTAGACCACTCTTACACTATCCAGTAAGAGTGCATCCATATTACATACATATCATGTATATACACCATGCGTATGGTCTCTGAGGCATTTCCTTCAGTGGCATCACCTAAAATGCATACAACTAAGTCAGGATGAGGGAATGGATGCCTCTTAAGAAATCCTCGAGAAACACTCAATATTTCTCATAGTTTTTGCACTTGTTCATATTTAGAACCATAAATATAAGATTAGCAGTACTTAAATCAGTCCTGAAAAAAGAGCTTAAAAAGGACCATATTATCATAAAATAACTAATAAGTGAACATAAGTAGACATTAAAGAAAATGTTTAAATGAGATATGTACCTCATCTTTGAAAATCCACTTAAGAGGCTTAATAAGTTTCAAATTCATTTCCTCTGGATGCCCCTCAACATTATGATGGCTCTTGATTGTGTGAGAGTGATTTATCCCACTCTCAGGTGGTGGACACAACTCAACCACATATGGGTACAGAGTACTGTGGAGCAAGAACTCTAGTTTCCTTCCAATTTTTCCAAATTTATAGATAATTCATCAAAAATCTGGATGAACTCCCCACCTATAATCTTTTGTTTTCTTTCAGGATCTGTTACTCCTTTGAGTTTATTAAAAGAAAATTTGTTGCATCAATGTAAGACATAAACAAATGAAGATCACTATTAAAATAGAAATGAACATAGCTCAGATAAAATACATTAATTGCAAGAAAGGCCCTTTACTGGGCATAGCATGTATGCCTAGGATGATTGATAAACTTCACATCAATAAAAAAAATCATGTTAACGATAAAAGATATCTTTCATCGAATTGCATTTTCCTTGCTTCAACAAGCTTCAGTGAGGAAAGTATTGTCTTATTGTCCTCTATTAGATTTGCTAGAATACCACTGCTCTTGAACGAAATTGTACGATTCCTTCATGTATATTTGTTATCTCTATTATGGAAAGAAGGCTCTCAAATTCTACTATGCATCCTCACCTATAGGAAAATTTTTGCAGGAAGGACAGATTCATCAAAATTTATGTGATAAACACTGATGAAGATGTATCAATAAACATATCTACATAAATATAACTTGATTATGGCTAAGTGTTTTTTTACTGCTTCATAAATTTCCTTGTAATGATATGTTGGCAATTTCTTATCCATGCACTCCTTAGCTACCATGTTCCAATAGCTTCCATTCACATAGGGGATATTTCCTTTGTAATATTTGATATTCTTGTAGTCTCTAGAATATGTTCCCACCTATCCATTCACTAAGTAACGATTGAGACCCATTTTACCATGAACGGGCTCAATTAGAAACTATAGAAAAAAAACCTCAAATTATCATGCCCTGTAATGTCCATTTATAGAAGACAATGCATCTTAAACATCTCTGATAGTAAACATCTTCTAAAAGAATGTACAAAGAAAACTTTGTTCCTTTAGAATGAAGGATAGAGTGGTATACTGTATAACCCATACACTGACATAGGGAGTCCAAGATCATATATACTCTTAATGTTACAAATATAGTAAACTCGACTCTCAAACCCTGCTTAAGGTGGTTTTCACATGTCATTACCACCAAAAAAATAGATGTATCCATGCTTACAAGGAAATAAGTTGCAAGTACTGAAAAAATCATGTTAACAGGAAAAATTATCACTGCCTTGATGCTACAATACGTTGAGTATGCTCTTAACAATTTTGTCAATCACATCACTCATTTTTCATCTTTCAAGACGGAATATGGATACTCTCCCAAAGGAGTAACAAAATTGAGATATATGTTTTCAAATGTCCATGTGTCGATGTTTTTGTTGAGGTTGAGCAATTCATAAAAGGGATTATGGACATAATTCATTGAGATGTAGTATGCCACAAGATATACAATATATTCATCTCAAGACTATAAATAGTAGCGATCACACAATACCGGTAATAAACATCAACTTTTCTCTTAATGACCATAAATTGCAAACAATACCTTCAATTGAATCAAGCAATCAATGCCAGTAGGTAGGGGAAGTATATGCATAAAATAGGATAGGTGTTATGTACACGTATAATAAAAAAGAGAAAATGGAGGAGGGTTTGATATTAAATCTCTGAGCAAGGCATATAAATAGTTCAGATTCGAGCAATCCTGCATAGGTATCATGGAGAAATCAAGTATTGTATTTGAGTTTTCTTATAAAAAACTTTTGAGAACTCTAATATGGGATGGTGTAAAACCTTCTCATTGAACATATTTTTTCTGTATGTAAACTAAGCTAAGAGAAAATGAAGTCAAACCAAACTCATATTTACAGAATTGAAACACAATAATAATGAGTCAAAGAAAGAAAGTCAAACTCATATTTAAGAGATTAGATAGAATGATAATGAGTTGAAGCAAGGGATCAAACTCGTATTTGAAACAACTAATATCACCGTAACAATTATCCAATTGAAACAAAGAGTCGAGCTGGGTATCAAGAGCACAACGTGTATGTTTATGATTTGTCATTTTATGAAGTCCATGCTTGGATAATTTGACGTCTAATTGCAATTTGCCACAAGGTCATTAAACCTATCTAATTTAGGAAAACCAAAGTAAAAATTGGTAATTTGAACCAGATTATAGTATTGAAAGAGACTCATTTAAAATAAACTTACCATAGAATTGAATAAAATCCAATGGAACAGTAAAGGAGATCACCATCAGAACAATCCACATAAATATTTTTAATGGCCACCATCCTAAATGTCCAATATACCATCATAAAACAAAATTTGAGACCAATATAAAACAAAACAAATTATATTAGACTCCCAACTATCAAATTCTAGTAACACCATTTGCAAATATGGTGAGGGAAAGTTGCAAATATGTTTTCTAAATGTCCATATACCATCATTATCGGACATCAATATGGGCTCCCATGAGATTGATCTGAATTTTAAATAGTAATGCCACTGATTTTCAAGTGCCACTATAATGGAGGGTGCAAATCCACAATGAAACTGAATATTTGAGTGTCAAAGTAAGCACCCAAAGCGAGGTGATTTTATTCGAGCTTTAGATATTGTAGGTTTCCTTATTCATTTGAACAATATATTTGTGCAACAAATTTAATTGATTCCATGGTTGCGGTTTCTGGTGGAGGGAGAACCCGTTAAGTACATTGAAGAAATGATTCATAAGAAGAAATCTTTTTATTAATGTCTTGCATTTGCTTGTTTTGTTTTATTTTTCCAATGGAATGGCTTATGTCATTATTTGTGCAAGACAAATGTTGGTATCAATGAAGATTTTAAACACAGGTTGAGGCAACATAATATGGTGGATGCTAATGGAAATGGGACGATCGATTTTCCAAAAATCCTGAATCTCATGGCCGGAAAGATGAAGGATATTTACTCAAAGGAAGAATTGAAGAAGGCCTTAAAGGTTTTCAATAAGGATAAAAAATGGCTTCATAACAAATGCTAATAGTAAAACTCCAATGTTCTATGGTGACTATGGACCTCAGCGTTAATTACTTAATATGTCTGATGGTTGGGAAGGACCATATTTTCTGAGTCTATTTAGAAGTATAAAGTTGTTCACTCCTGGATATTACAAGTACCATTTCTTCAATCAGTGCGTGCAACCCTGGAGCCTTTTGATTGTTGTTGGAGCAATCGTTATCTCCATCTTATTCCTTTACAACTCGTTGGTGCTATGCATGAATTAATGCTTTGTATTTATTAAGGTTGCAAGTGGATAAAGAAGATGATAATCTAATTCTTTCATAGTGTGTAAAATTCCATTTGCACGACAAATAAAATTCCTAAGTGTCATAGTACTAATGAATAGAGCATTCCATAATCGAAGACCATACTAACACCATTTTTTAACTTGCCCTCAAATGTTTTTAGATTTGAAACCAATTATCAAATCTTCAATAAAGAAACTCACATTTTTTAGCATTGCAAGGAGAAAGACAACATAAATTATTAATATTGAGTTCTTTAGATTATGGATGCATTGGCATGGAGAAATGGATTGAATTTATAGATTAGAGCATGAAAATTTCCAGTTTCGAGATATTGATACCTTTTTGCATACAATCAATAGGACATATAAATTACTATTCAAAATTATCTGAAATGTGTCCCAATGGAAATTAGAGATTCTAGGCTGTCTAATGAAATATGATCTTACCGAATATTGGATGTTGATCATGCCCAAATTCGATAGTTGGAAATGAACTTCGTATCTTTTTTGGCTTGTTTTTCCTAGACAACTTTGAATTGGAATTGAAAATTGATGCATACCTTAACCAAAGATATACTCTACCACAACTGAGACTTTCGTCAATGCTCTTCTCACACACTCAATCATTCAATTACACTAGAATATATATAGTTCCATAAGCATCATCCTCTAACAATATCATAAAGGAATGGTATAGGATTAACCACATGTGACTCAATTCCTATGTTTTGACTTTGAGTAATGAGCTACTATTATACACCATCAAAAATTTACCTCCTCTTGTTAACGCAGGAAATTCAATGCTACTCCAGGAAACTCACACTTCTGCAGGATTACCACGTTGCTCAACCATTGTTAATTGGCAATTTTGCATTTGGTTGAGTACATTCACTTCCAATTTGACTTATGAACTTTACTCTGTTTCCTCCAACTCAAAGTCAAACTAGGAACATCACCATATATTCTTTCAACGCATTCTAGAGGGATTTTCAATGAGGCAAGATTTTGGTAGGTCATTATAGCCATGGCGACTCAATCCTAACCTTCATGAAGTCTTCTAAAATCTCATATTAGAAGGCTAAGAGTGATATTTCTCCAATTAGAATCCAGGTGAGCAAAGTAGGGATAGAGTAGTTGACGCATTCACCATAATTGTATCTATGTCCACACAACACCTGCTTGTCTCATCCCTATCTTTTCCTTAAGTTTGAAACTCCAAAACTCATACCATATGGATACAACAAACCACAGTGAGAATGGATCATGGATCTTTGATGTATAACATTTTTTTAATTGTCAATCAAATTTTATATAAAGTTTAAACCAAAATTATAAGGGTTAATATCTTTACATTTTTCAAACTTAAAACATATAGAATTATTTGAGCAACATAAATACATCAATTTAAAATATCCAATACATTCATCAACTACAAGAAAATACTTCAAAGCACAATAAAACAACAATACCTTCTTAAGTTAGAAATTAAGGAAGCTTTCATTCTGGGAGATTCCGAGATTAACATTGAGGCAATGAATCATCAAACTCCGCTCATAGCTCCCTCTTTACGCAGGACTCAATTAAGAATTTGGAAAACCCTAGAGAAATTCCAAATAATTGATTTCTTTCATATATTACTAAAACCAAATGACTTGGATGACTCCAATGCAAAGTTAGACACTGAATCCTCAGAAGGAAGGCTCTCACTATCACAAAGAAGATACTATCATGAAGGTATTCCCCAAGTCTTGGTCCATTCTTAATTTAGGATCTAATTAGGTAGACTATATTTATGAAGGAACGTTAGGTGAGATCCAAAGTATCACATCTCTTCCTAATCGGGGAATCGGTTGGAAGGCTATATATGAATCCCCCTCCTCTTTGCATGTGTCATCAAATTCCATCCATCACGCATACAGAGTTTTGATGAGTGTCAATATGACTTGGTGCGATTTAAAGCTAGAAGATATCCAAGTAAAAGGTTGAAGAGACAACATGCATGCTCGCCATGAAATCGCCCATGCTCTACTCGCGTGGTTCCAATCCTTGATAAGTCCAGGCACATTGATCTTCAAACGGTTGATGTAAGAAAAAGTTGAAGGGAGAAGGATAACAATCATGATTCGAATTGGATCAATGAGGACTGCATTTATTCATCTTAGAATCCTCAAGGATCTATCTCTTTGTATTTATGAGAGAAACAACAGAGAAGTCTGGAAAGCCAGCCAAGTCAAAGAGAGAGACCGGAGTTGTCCCAGTAGAGGAGCTCTTTCTGAAAGCCCTATGTAGTTGAGGAAAATTACAAGAGTGTCCAATGAAGGAGGCATAGAGTCGGACTATTCCCTAGAGCATGGGGTGCAACATCTTTCCCACTCATTTCAGAGGATTCGACGTAGTGTTCGATCGCTGGAGAGGGAGGCCCGTAATCAATCCCATTGCTATGAATATTGTTATGAAGCTATTGATAAAACAACGATTGTGGACCAGAGTAACATTGAACACGTCAGAGGTAGCAAGGATGATGAACGTGGCGACCAAGGATATACACGCAACCGCCCGATGATCTGCAGATTTACACTCCATTAAATGAAACCTCTCACAAGTACATGCATTAAATGAAACCTATCACAAGTAGCAACCTGGAAAATGGTGAAGCAGCGTGGCATGGAAGCATTCGATTCACTAAATGAGCGAGGAATCCAGGTAGAGTCGCACGAAACCTCTTTCCTTGTTTGAATGCCTATGGCATAAATATTGATTTATATATATATATATATACAACTAATCAGTTTTCCACTTGCGGTTATTGTTGAGCCTTAATCGTTGTGGTTCCAAGTTTTAATCAAATTTAACACACAGACATCCTCATTATTTTACATTATCTTTCTCAATAATGTGTTTCATGTTTTTTTTTAAATTACATTATGCTGGAGTTGAAATGTCGTAAGGAAATATAGTAATCTTTAGCATTCAAATAAAGTTAAAAAAAATTGAATTAATAAAAATGATACTCTAAACATTTTATGATTTTTATTTTTATAATAGCACCATTTCCAGGCGTTGGAGGCACAGTGTGGGGGGCGGAGCAACTAGAAACCGGCGTCCTGAATCCACTAGAATCGAAGGCTTCGCAATCGGAGTCAAGGTTTTGGTGCTATGGGCATTTTGTTCAAGCACCATGTGGTCATTGAGGGACACTTTGAGGATTTGCGCTGGGGGCACGGAACCCAAACTGATGAGCGAACTTGGGTTTCGTCAAATCTCGCACGTGCACATGGCCATTGTGGATGTGTTCATGATGGCCATGCTCGGTCGGGAGCCTTCGGATCATAGATGACCCCCTTGAGCAAGATTGGTATGGCCTTCACTGAGCCACCACTGAGCAAAACCCTAGTTCTGAAGATGGCACAATATCACTGTTTCCGGGTGTTGGAGGAACAGTGTGGGGGGTCCCCCAACTAGAACCTAGCATCTGGAATCGACGGCTTCACAATCAGAGTCATGGTTTTGGTACTATGGCAATTTTGTTCAAGCACCCCGTGGCCACTCAAGGACAATTTGAGGATTTGCTCCGGGGGCACGGAACCCAAATAAGCGAGCAGACTTGGGTTTCATCAACTCCTGCATGTGCACATGGCCATTGTTGATGTGTTCATGATAGCCATGCTTGGACAGGATCCTTCGGATCATAAATGACCCCCTTGAACAAGATTAGCATGGCCTTCACTTAGCAAAACCCTAGTTCCGAAGATGGAACAACAACACCATTTCTGAGTGTTGGAGGCACGGTGTGGAGGTCCCCCAACTAGAACCTAGCGTCCTAAGTCCACCAAAATCGATGGCTTCACGATCAGAGTCACGATTTTGGTAGTATGGGAATTTTGGTCAGGCACCCCATGGCCATTCAGGGACACTTTGAGGATTTGCTCTAGGGGCACAAAACCCAAACCAACAAGCGGACTTGGGTTCTGTCAACTCCCACACATGCACATGGCCATTTTGGATGTGTTCACAATGGCCACGCTCGTCCGGGAGCCTTCGGATCATAAATGACTCCCTTGAGCAATATTGGGATGGCCTTCACTTAACAAAACCCTAGTTTTGGAGATGGCATAATAGGACCATTTTCGAGCCTTCGAGGCATGGTGTGGGGGGGGTCCTAGCTGAAATTTGGTGTTTTGAATCCATTGGAATAGACGGATTCACGATTGGAGTCACGATTTTGGTGCTACGGGTATTTTTGTCAGGCACCCTGTGGCCATTCAGGGACACTTTGAGGATTTGCTTCGGGGTCACGGAACCCAAACCGACGAGTGGAATTGCGTTTCGTAAGCTCCTGCACATGTATGTGGCCATTTTGTGCGTGTCCACAATGGCCATGCTCGGTTAGGATCCTTCTGATAAAAAATAACCCCCTTGAGCAAGATTGGCATGGCCTTCACTGAGCAAAACCCGAGTTCCGAAGATGGCACAATATCACCGTTTCCAATCCTTCGAGGCATGGTGTGGGGGGTCCCCTAGATGAAACCCGGTGTTCTGAATCAATTGGAATCAATGGATTCACGCTCGGAGTCACGATTTTGGTGATATAGGCATTTTTTCCAGGCACCCTGTGGCCATTGAGGGACACTTTGAGGATTTGCTATGGGGTCACGGAACCCAAACCGACGAGCGGACTTAATTTATTTCAGCTCCCACACATGCATATGGCCATCGTGGACGTGTTCACCATGGCCATGCATGCCCGGGAGCGTTGGGATGAGAAATGCCCCCCTTGAGCAATATTGGCATGGCCTTCACTGAGCAAAACCCTAGTTCTGGAGATGGCACAATAGGACCATTTTTTATCCTTCGAGGCACAGTTTGGGGGGGGGGGGGGCGCTAGCTGAAACACGGTGTTCTGAATCCATCGGAATTGATAGATTCATGATCGGAGTCATAGTTTTTGTGGTACAGGCCTTTTTTCTAGGCACCCCGTGGCCATTCACAGACACTTTGAAGATTTGCTCCGGGGTCACGGAACCCAAACCGACAAGTGGAATTGGATTATTTCGGCTCCCACACATGCATATGGCCATTATGGACGTTTTCACCATGGCCACGCACGCCCAGGAGCATTGGGATGAGAAATTCCCCCCTTGAGCAAGATTGGCATGGCCTTCACTCAGCAAAACCCTATTTCCGGAGATGGCACAATAGAACCGTTTTCGAGCCTTCGAGGCACGGTGTGGGGGGTCCCATAGATGAAAACCGGTATTCTGAATCCATCGAAATCGATGGATTCATGATTAGAGTCATGGTTTTGGTGCTACGGGCATTTTTTCCAAGAACCTCGTGGCCATTCAGGGACACTTTGAGGATTTGCTATGGGGTCACGGAACCCAAACCAACGAGCAAACTTGGATTCTTTCAGCTCCCACACGTGCATATGGCCATTGTGGACGTATTCACCATGGCCACGCACACCCGGGAGCGTTGGGATGAGAAATTCCCCCCTTAAGCAAGATTGGCATGTGTGTGTGTGTGTGTGTGTGTGTGTGTAAATTCCATCGCATGTCCTTTATGGATCGAAGTGTTTGTTTATTTATTTTTATGAATTGTTATGATGATGACGATTATGATTATGATGACTATGATCATCTTGATGATGATTGGTCCTCTATATATAATTGGATCTTATTGCTAATAATCTTCAGAACTTCTAGGTTATACACTTGGTCCTCTAACCATTTGATAAATTTATTTACAAAATGAGAGCATATGGTGTGCATTTATAAATGGCCTTTTAAACTTTTGGGTTATACACTTAGATAGGTTTTCAAAACCCTAGGTCAAATAAGATGATTTTTTATTTTCACCAATATTGGAAATATGAAGCATCCACAACATGGGGGAAATCATTCAGATTCCATCCATGTCAATTCCATCGTATGCAACCTCATCCTCTCTCCTTGGTGGGCATTTTACTGGGACAATGTAAATCATGCCAGAGGGCACTTTTGGCAAGCCAATATCTTCACCCCCAATGATTTTTTTGGAAAACTAATCATATGGTTAGATGCACAAACCAACAATCTACATTCCTATATCCTTGTAATTAATTAATCAATCAAATACAGAATGTGGTGGCCATTTTCCTAAGGCTACTTAGGCAGTTTTACTAGTTCTAGAATTTATACTTGGCCAAATCCTTCAATTTTCAAGGTGAATTTGTATTTCAACAAAACACTGAAAATATGATACCAGACAATAGTATACATCTAACTGAGCTCATCACAACTGGTTTCACCTTCATATTCATCACCCTTTCTCCTTGGTGGGAATTTTACTGGGATAGTGTAAATCATGCCAGAGACCACTTTTGGCAAGCCAATATCATCACCCTCAATGATTTTTTTGGAAACAAAATCATATGGTTAGATGAAAAAAACAAATATATGCATTCCTATATCCTCGGGATCAATTAATCAATCAAATACAGAAGGTGGTGGGCATTTTCCTGAGGCTACTTAGGCAGTTTTACTAGAAGAATTTATACTTGGCCAGATCCTTCAATTTTCAAGGTGGATTTTTATTTCCACAAAACACTGAAAATATGATACCAGACAATAGTATCCATCTAACTGAGCTCATCACAATTGGTTTCACCTTCAAATTCATCATCATCTCTCCTTGGTGGGCATTTTACTGGGACATGTAAATCATGCCAAGGGAACTTTTGGCAGGCCAATATCTTCACCCTCAATGATTTTTTTGGAAACATAATCATATGGTTAGATGCACAAACCAACAATATACATTCCTATATCATCATAATCAATTAATCAATCAAATACAAAAGGTGGTGGGCATTTTCCTGAGGCTACTTAGGCATTTTTACTAGAAGAATTTATACTTGGCCAAATCCGTCAATTTTCAAGGTGGATTTTTATTTCACCAAAACACTGAAAATATGATACCAGAAAATAGTCTACATCTAACTGAGCTCATCACAACTGGTTTCACCTTCATATTCATAATCCTCTCTCCTTGGTGGGCATTTTACTGGGACGGTGTAAATCATGCCAGAGGGCACTTTTGGTAGGCCAATATCATCACCCTCAATAATGTTTTTGGAAACTTAATCATATGGTTAGATGAAAAAACCAACAATATACATTCCTATATCCTCATAATCAATTAATCAATCAAATACAAGAGGTAGTGGGAATTTTCCTGAGGCTACTTAGGAAGTTTACTAGAAGAATTTATACTTGGCCAAATCCTTCAATTTTCAAGGTGAACTTTTATTTCACCAAAACACTAAAAATATGATACCAGACAATAGTATACATCTAACTGAACTCATCACAACCGGTTTCACCTTCATATTCATCATCCTCTCTCCTTGGTGGGGATTTTACTGGGATAGTGTAAATCATGCCAGAGGGCACTTTTGGAAGGCCAATATCTTCAGCCTCAATTATTGTTTTGGAAAAATAATGATATGGTTAAATTCACAAGCTAACAATATACATTCCTATATCCTCATAATCAATTAATCAATCAAATACAAGAGGTGGTGGGAATTTTCCTAAGGCTACTTCGACAGTTTTACTAGAATAATTTATACTTGGCCAAATACTTCAATTTTCAAGGTGAATTTTTATTTCACCAAAACAGTGAAACTATGATACTAGAAAATAGTATACATCTAACTAAGCTCATCACAACTGGTTTCACATCCAGATTCATCATCCTCTCTCCTCAGTGGGCATTTTACTGGGACAGTGTAAATCATGCCAAATGGCACTTTTGGAAGGCCAATATATTCACCCTCAATGATTGTTTTGGAAAATTAATCATATGGTTAGATGAAAAAACCAGAAATCTACATTCCTATATCCTCAGAATTAATTAATCAATCAAATACAGAAGGTGGTGGGCATTTTCGTAAGGCTACTTAGGCAGTTTCACTAGAAGAATTTATACTTGGCCAAATCCTTCAATTTTCAAGGTGAATTTTTACTTGGCCCCCAACTAGAAACCAGCTTCCTGAATCCATCGGAATCGACGGCTTCATGATCGGAGTCACGGTTTTGGTGCTATGGGCATTTTGGTCGGGCACCCTGTGGCCATTCAAGGACACTTTGAGGATTTGCTTTGGGGTCACGAAACCCAAACTGACGAGCGGAATTGGGTTTCGTCAGCTCCTGTACATTCATATGGCCATTGTGTATGTGTTCACGATGTCCACGCATGCTTGGGATTCTTCAGATGAGTATTGACCCCCTTGAGCAAAATTGGAATGGCCTTCACTGAGCAAAACCCTAGTTAATGAGATGGCACAACAACACCATTTTTTATCCTTCCAACCATAGTGTGGGGGTGCCCCTAGCCGAAACCAGGTGTCCCAAATCCATCAAAATCGACGGCTTCGAGATCGGAGTCGCGATTTTGGTGCTACGGGCATTTTGGTTAGGCACCCCATGGCCATTTAGGGACACTTTGAACTCACGGAACCCAAACCAACGAGTGGACTTAGGTTTCGTTAGCTCTTGCACATGCATGTCTCCATTGTGGATGTGTTCACAATGGCCACGCTCGGTCGGGAGCCTTCAAATCATAAATGACCCCCTTGAGCAAGATTGGCATGGCCTTCATTGAGCAAAACCCTAGTTCCGGAGATGGCATAATATCACCATTTTTTAGCCTTCAAGGCACGGTGTGGGGGGCCTCCTAGCTGAAACCTGGTGCCCTGAATCCATCGGAATCGACGGATTCGCTATCGAAGTCACGGTTTTGGTTCTACAGGAATATTTGTCAGACACCCCGTGGCCATTTAGGGACACTTTGAGGATTTGCTTTGAGGTAACGGAACCCAAATCGACGAGTGGACTTGGGTTTCTTCATCTCCTGCACATGCATGTAGACATTGTGGGTGTGTTCACGATGGCCATGCTCGGTCGGGAGCCTTCGGATCATAAATGACCCCCTTGAGCAAGATTGGCATGGCCGTCACTAAGCAAAACCCTAGTTCCGGAGATGGCACAATAGGACTATTTTCGGGCGTTTTAGGCATGGCATGAGGGGTACCACAGCTAAGACCTGGTGTCCCAAATCTATTGGAATCGACGGATTTGTGATCGGAGCCACGGTTTTGGTGCTATGGGAATTTTGGTCAGGCACCCCATGGCCATTCGGGGACACTTTGAGGATTTGCTCTGAGGGCACGAAACCTAAACCGACGAGTAGACTTGGGTTCCGTGAACTCTCGCACGTGCACATGGCCATCGTGAACATGTTCACCATGTCCACGCATGCTTGGGAGCGGTTGTATGAGAATTGACCCCCTTGAGCAAGATTGGAATGGCCTTCACTGAGCAAAACCCTAGTTCAGGAGATGGCACAATAGCATTATTTCTAGGTGTTGGAGGCACGATGTGGGGGGTCCCTCAACTAGAACCCGGTGTCCTGAATCCACTAGAATCGACGGCTTTGCGATCGCAGTCACGGTTTTGGTTCTATGGGCATTTTGGTCAGGCACCTCGTGGCCATTCATGGACACTTTGAGGATTTGCTCTCGGGGCACAAAACCCAAACCGGGGAGTAGACTTTGGTTCCATCAGCTCCCACACATTCATGTGGCCATTGTGGACATGTTCACGATGGCGACGCACACCCGGGATCCTTCACATCATAAATGACACCCTTGAGCAAGATTGGCATGGCCTTCACTAAGCAAAACCCTAGTTCTAGAGATAGCACAATAGCACCATTTCCGAGCGTTTGAGGCACAGTGTGGGGGGGCCTAGCTAAAAATCGGCGTCCGAGATCCATCGGAATCGAGGGATTCACGATCGAATTCATGGTTTTGGTGCTACGAGAATCTTGGTGAGGCACCACGTGGCCATTCAGGGACACTTTGAGGATTTTCTCCGGGGGAACGGAACCCAAACCAGCGAGCGGACTTGGGTTTCATCAACTCCCACATGTGCATGTGGCCATTGTGGATGTGTCTACGATGGCCACGCACTCTTGGGATCCTTCGGATCATAAATGACCTCCTTGAGCAAGATTGGCATGGCCTTCACTGAGCAAAACCCTAGTTCCGGAGAAGACACAATAGCACCGTTTCTGAGCGTTGGAGGCACGTTGTGGGGAGGGGGGGGCTAGCTAAAACCCGACGTCCTGGATCCATCGGAATTGACGGATTCACGATCAGAGTCATGGTTTTGGTGCTAAGATAATCCTGGTCAGGAACCCCGTGGCCATTCAGGGACAGTTTGAGGATTTCCTCCAAGGGCACGGAACCCAAACCGGCAAGCGGACTTGGGTCCACAACTAATGTTATTCAGATTCTTGGGCTTTGTATTTCATATTCTTTAATTTATATTTCATTTAAAAGAAGGTTTATTAAAAGCATTATATTTTAAAAAATTAATGCTTCATGAAGAATACTCTAAAAACTGAAGTTTATTTAGAAATGAAGGAGACATTAAATTTATATAGTTGTTTTCTCGGTGTGTTGTGTTGTATTGTATTGTGTCATGTATTTTTGTATCATTTTTCACACATGCAATGTTGCATTTTAAGTTAATTTAAAATCAATAAGATTTATAAAGAAATTCCTATGAATATACTATATGTAATATTTCAATTTTGTTATTTGGTATATGAATGAGATTGATGTAATATATATAATTTTTCATATAATGGTGAATTAGATTTTTCTTTGAATAATATAGATAATGTATGTGATAAATAGGTGTTCATTTCGATTTGAATTATTTTGGCACAATGTATATAATTAACAAGAGCCACATGGTGCCCCCGGACATTGCTAGTGGGGGCATTGGCAAGTGCATATGAAATTGCCATGAAATGATTAGGTCGATTTTTTCACAGTAGGTATGTAGTTATTATAGTGATGTTTTATTTTCCAATTATTTTTTAGGATTTAATAAAAAAGTCAAGAAAGACAGGGAAGAGTTTCAAATTTAAATTTCTATATAAAATGCAATATGCAAAGAAAAAGGATGATTTTTTTTGCATGATAAAAAAAAGAAAATAGAAAATAGAAATTCACTAGAAAGCTGAAATCGCAAGCCTATTGCATATTTGCATTTACTAATGTTGGAGTTTATTAAATTGCGCAATAGAAATTTTACACACCATATCTACATAAGACAAAATGAAAAAAAAATCCTTAGTATCCAATTGCAAGTGCTAAAAGCACTCTGCTTGAAAATATGGATATTATGAACCAAAATATATATATATATATCGTGGAAGATATAATTCTATGAGAAAGATGGATACTATCAAGCAACAAATATATACTATACATTAAAGTTTCATGAAATGACAATTTGGTTTTCTATTCCATGTTCATAAAATATACATCAAGACTTCCCTCAATAGGAAGAAATTAATTATGTAGCCAATTTGAATACAAAATATAACTTGATTTATGCATATTTAAAATATTTGGTTACATGAAGACATAATCTCTTAAAATAAGCATTTGTGAATGTTTAAACAAGTTTAGTGGTATATATATATACAGGTATATATATATTAATTACAAAGAATAAAAAACAAATGAATCCAACAACAAAAAAATTAACCTGTAGTATAGCCTTGATGAGAACAATCCTACCACCATGAGATATAACCATTGATTATATCATGCATACAACATTTTTTGCATTTCAGCAAAAAATCATTTTCAATATTTCTTACAAGATGCAATTGGTTTTAGATAGAAACCTAAATAATTTAATCCATCTTCCATGCATACCTCTAAAAGGGAAATCGAACTCTTAGCCAAAGGAAAAAGAAAATTATGTGAAAAAGAGGAACCCCTGCCACATTCTTATACATAGACTAATGAAGAATCTCACATGCCTATTATAATATAATATAATATAATAATATAATATACAACCACCATTCTAAAAATAATATAATATATATTTTTAAGTTGTTCAAATTGAAGGATTATCAGTATCACTTGTTTTTAATGCTTAGCTGGTATACTTGTACATTATATGTTCCAAATTCTAATACATGGCGTTGGTTTGATAATGCTCCACACTTTTATATTAATTTATTTAATTTCATATATTTTTATAAATTATTTTTTCAATTTATATTATAAAAATAAGAACCCTAGCTATTGTGTAGGCGGTTTGTAGTTAATTTCTTTATAAAATGTTTATAATCTTAGACAAATACATGAAATAATGGTCAAATTCATGTCGACAACTACATTGCCAAGTCTTTAAGTCAACATGTCTGCAGCTATAAAGATTCTCAACTTGAATTTAGAAACACTCTTCTCGAATAATGATGTAAGAAGTATTAATATTTTTTAGATAATCAATGTGCCAATGTTACTCTGGCAATCCCATTGGTAAATCCTGGAACCCATTTTTTTTTTCTATATATATAGACACACGGTGATGATCAAATAGAGAGGGCTGTCTCAAGAGAAAACCAGCAATCTCATATGTATTTAAATATATATATGGTTTAATCGTTGTTGAGAGCTGGAGCAACCTCCAAGATGGAGAGCTGACTCCCCTCATCCGTTTATATATTTTTTGTTACTAGAACACATCTGTAATGCGTTTCCATTCTGTTTTTCTAAATGCAGAAGAGGATGAGAAAATCAACCCAGCTCTACCGTTTTACAATATGAAATATGAAAATTCCATATCGTGTACATGTGTCTAACGGGGAAGGATATGCACCATGCAGAAAACGCACTTCAAGATCTTTGTGGGTGTGTTGTTCAATATTTACCAATAATAAAAATATGATTGAAAAAACAATTTATGTGATATATAAAATAATTTACATAAATCATACTAAGCACATTTTATCTCACAGATTATGAAGCAATAAGGTGATTTGAGAAGCCGAAAATATGACAACCATATTCACTAAAAAATACAAAAGTCGTTTTTATTAAATGCATTACATATTTATTATCCATTCAAGGTGCGGTAAAAAATATCGAAATCTCACCAAACAAAGAGATATATTCAGCTAAGAAGATGAAAGAAAAGAAATCAAAACCTAAAATACATTTTAATCAATAAATCCATTTCAAAGGCTGCAAAAAATCGATCAAAATATGAGAGATGCTTTTGATTAAGCAAGCTATTCGTTTATAAATCCATGAAAATATGATATGCTACGTGGAGAAATGTGAATCAGATTAAATAACATACAGCACTACTCTTTAATGTATACTTATTACCATAGATCCATCTTAAACTCGTATCTATCAAGCACCGAGAGAGATCCAATTTCTTGAGGTGTATTTCTTTTTTAAAATTTAAACTCAAGAAATTTGATCTCTCTTGATTGATAGATCCAGGTTTAAGTTTTAAGTTTTTATTTTATAAACGAACATGGATTTTATTTTATGAACCAACATGGATTTTTTTTTAAATACTTTCCATAATTTTTTATTTTATGAGCCGACATGAATTTTTTTAATTATTTCTTAATTATTTTGTTACAAACGTGACATCATGTTACAACATCTCCCCCATACTTTTTTTTAAATACTTTCCATAATTTTTTATTTTATGAGCTGGCATGAATTTTTTTAATTATTTTGTTACAAACGTTATATTGTTATTTTGTTACAAACGTTACATCACATTACAACATCTCCCCCATACTGGGCTGTAGAGCACCTCGTTTCACTCGGTGCAAAAAGACACAAGTGTATATTTTTTTGTTTGTTAAGAACAATTGATATCCACTATCGAAGGCTAAAATAAGCTTAAACACTTTATCAAAATTTCAAAATCATAGTGTTGGACATTTCAGAAATCTCCCACCACCTGGAAGGGTCGTTCGTCTGCCGCATTAATTTTCCCTTGTATCGTGTGCCAGCGTTACCCACCTCTAGTGAATTCACCAGGGTTGTCTCTTCATTTCGACTTGGTATTGTTCGAGCCCAAGGAAGGGGGGACTTGGCCCTTCTTGGTTGTGGAGGTAAATGTTGAGGGTTTGAGACTTAAAACCAGATAGGGCATGGCCGTTGGAGCGATATCTAACGTGCTAGCATATATACTTGAAAACTGAATTTAAAGAATTCCAGGTCAACTGTAGAAGAGTCCAATTACTCTCGCCTAGGGTTTTTGCACGTGACTACTGGGAATAGCTGTGTGTTTTCCTTGATATTTTAGGTGCGTTTTACTGTAGAAGTTAAATTTTCAATAAAAAATTATTCAATTTCAATTAAGTCTTTACTTGCTAAACATTTGAATAAGAGGAAATATCGGGGAAGTGTCGTATCTGGTTTTCAGGGAGAAGTGTCATATCCAGTTTTCAACGAGAAGTGTCGTGGGTTACAAGAAAATGAATTACGTTCAAGAACAGACAACCTGCAGTGTAGGATGATGCAATCAAAACAATCTCTCCTAGCTCTGACCCTCCTCGACTTGGAGTAGGTGCCAGAAATTTAACTAGACTGATATGCTTAATGCCAAAACAGGTAAATAATTTTTTATTGATTAGTATTCCAGGTCATAACGATACTGTATCTAATTTTGAATTTTATATTAAAAAAGAGTAATATAGATTTTTTTCTCTAATGGACACGAGAATTTTGAAGCGCTCAGGACCGAAAAAGCACCTAGAACCGAAACCATGGCTGGGGTGTCCAACATTCACAAGCTATTGAATTATGGACTTTAATAAATGAATGTGAAAAGCAAAAGTTTCCTGCAATTTTAACATGGTGTTACGCCTCTGAAACTTGCTCGTGGGTTTTCCATTTCATAGATCAAAATCTGTTCTGAGTTCGAATCTCGCCGAGGCCATGGTGCAAGCTCACGGCGATGGCCTGAATCACAAGGGCTCCCCAGACGACCGCAAGCAGGACGACAAGGAGAAGAAATTCGAACCCGTGGCACCCGCAACTCACATTGGTCGTAAACAAAGGAAGTAGAAGGGTCCCGAGGCAGCCGACCGACTGCCCGTGGTGACCCCCTGACCAAATGCAAGCTCTGGCTCTTGAAGCTTGAAAGGATCAAATATTATCTTCTCATGGAGGATGAGTTCATCTCCAACCAGGAGCGGCTGAAACCCCGAGAGGACAAGAACGAGGAAGACAGGTCCAAGGTTGATGATATGAGGGGATCTCCCATGAGCGTCGGTAATCTGAAAGAAATTATCGATGAGAATCATGCAATTGTTTCGTCTTCGATCAGCCCCGAGTATTATGTCAATGTTCTATCGTGTCAATAAAGATCAACTGGAGCCTGGATGTGCCATTCTCATGCACAATAAGGTCTCGTGTTCAATTCCTTGCCCCTTTTTTATTTTATTTTAGCAATTGCAAATTCACACAGCACAAGAATGAAGAAAGAAATTCACACAGCCCAAGAACGAAGAAATAAATTCAAATCAAATCCCAGGAAACCCAAGCACAAAATGTAGATAATAGAACATGAACGAAGCAAACTGATTTTTTCTCTATAAAATTGCAGAAAACACTAAGCCTAACAAGAGAAACCCCTCAACAACAAAAGATTTCAAAAAACAGGGGACGAAAGTCGAACAACATACCTTTCCAAATGAGAACGCTACCAGGCTAAGCAGAATACACGCCAGTCCCCAATAGGAAACCGTTTTTGGAATTCGCAACGGACAGACAGCCGAACACCGACAACGCGAACTAGGGATATTGCAAGCTGAGGACAACAGAAATACCATAGACAAAGAGTTTGAAGCCACAAACACTACAATTACAACATTCAGCACAACTGACCAACATATAGAATCCTCGAAAACCGGAGAAAGGTTCGGAACTAGAGAGAGCCTCCCCTGACACCATCCCATCACCGAAACCACGGAAGAGTACAAAGGCATGGCCATCCACACCCAAAAAATTAAAGCAGGCATGGCCATCCCCATCATCCTAGCAGAACGCCACACCCAAAAAATTCAATCACAACTACCACCTGCAACAAATTTAACCCTCCCATGACGCCACCACGCCATCGAGGCCCGGGAGCCAAATTTCGATGCAGACGTCATGGCGAACAAACCCAATCGAATACCAGAAAAAATAGCCATTTCCAAAATGAGAAAAACCCAGCAATTCATCCATCGCCCCCAAACCCTTGCAAAACCTTCCACCTTCACCGAGAAATATGCACGATAGCACCCAAACTAATGCCCCCGACCAAATAATATATGTCGGGGACATAAAATAAAAAGTAAAATGTTAATATTATTATTTATCTCATTGTGTTAAAGGAAAATCATTTAGTATTTTCACAACACATCAATTTTTAGCCTTCGAATTTAAAATATAGAAATTTGTAGAAAAAATAAAGCTTTGGCATGCATTTCTGTCAAAATTGCTCAAAGGGAAGTTTTTGTGAGTTATATGTATCTACATTATTTAGAAAGTGTGGAACGTGGGCCTTGTAAAAAATGTTTTGGATTCCATGTGCCATGCTACTATACAAACTAGCATGCATTTACCTAATCCACCTCTTGCATATGTGTACCTTGTTTTAACATGGAGAATGCTAATCATGATCGCTTCGTAAGATACTATCACATGATTTAATGTTTGTTGGGTTATATGAATAAATTCATTTGAATATGATTCAAAATTTTCATGTTCAAAGGGTTTCGAGAATCATCAATATAATTTTTCTTACTTAATATGTATGGTGAGGTTTTAGGGTTAGTTATGGAAGCTATCCAACATCCCCTTGTATTTATATGAGTCTGAAAGAGATCAATGAAGGAGGATATCAAGCAATATCTATAAAGGAGAATCAAAGAAAGATTTTAGAGAAACCAAATTCCCAATGTCTAATAATTTTAAAACAAAATTGCCAATAAGAGTTTACATTTAGTAATAGGGTTTATTTATTTTGTTGTAGAGGGGATTTCTAAGGAAAAAAAACTCCTACTTATCATAATAAATCCTTTGGTAATTAACCAAATGATCAATAAATAAAAGAAAAACATGTTCTATGATCTTATATTTTGTCTCGTGTATTGAAATTTAAGTTTGTTTAGTGTGAATATGAATTTTTTTGTTATGTGTAACTTTGATATGTAGATCCATAGGGCTTACATTAATTAGGAACTAGTGAGTTAGGGATGATGGGAAATATTATGTTAAGAATTTATGATTTCATGGTTATTGGGTTATATGGTTGATAATCCAATAGGTTTGGGGATGAGAGAGTTGGTGAGTTAGTGATTAACAAACTAAAAAATTATTGAGATAGTTAGTGGGTTAATGATTGGTTGATGGGGAATGAATTCTATTCAACGGGTTAGTTTATGCAAAAAGTATTCTGGTTAAAGAAAAATTGTAATTAACATTTTGCTATCTTCCATCGGAATCGACGGATTCATGATCGGAGTCACGGTTTTGGTGCTACGGGAATCTTGGTCAGGCACCACATGGTCATTTAGGGACACTTTGAGGATTTACTCTGGGGGCACAGAACCTAAACCGGCGAGCATACTTGGGTTTCGTCAGCTCCTACACATGCATGTGGCCATTGTGGATGTTCTCACAATGGACACACACACCCGAAAGCCTTCGGATCATAAATGACCCCCTTGAGCAAGATTGCCATGGCCTTCATTAAGCAAAACCCTAGTTCCGAAGAAGGCACAATAACACCGTTTCCTAGCGTTGGAGGCACATTGTGGGGGGCCCTAGCTGAAACCCGATGCCCCGGATCCATCAGAATCGACAGATTCGCGATCGGAGTCATGGTTTTGGTGCTACAGGAATCTTGGTCATTCACCCTGTGGCCATTCAGAGACACTTTGAGCATTTTATCTGGGGGAACATAACCCAAACCGGCGAGCGGAATTGGGTTCTGTCAACTCCCACACATGCATGCGGCCATTGTGGATGTGTTCACGTTGTCCACGCATGCCCGGGAGCCTTCGGATCATAAATGACCCCCTTGAGCAAGATTGGCATGGCCTTCACTAAGAAAAACCCTAGTTCCAGAGATGGAACAATAGCACTATTTCCGAGTGTTTGAGGCACGTTGTGGGGGGTACCCTAACTAAAACCCATCGTTCTGGATCCATCGGAATTGACAGATTCGCGATCGGAGTCACAATTTTGGTTCTATGGGAATCTTGGTCATGCACCGCATTGTCATTCAGGGACACTTTGAGGATTTGCTTTGGGGGCACGGAACCCAAACCGGCGAGCAGACTTGAGTTCTGTCAGCTCCCACACATGCATGTGGCCATTTTGGATGTGTTTACGATGGTCACACATGCCCAGGAGCCTTCGGATCATAAATGACCCCCTCGTGCAAGATTGTGATAGCATTCACTAAGCAAAACCCTAGTTCCTGAGATGGCACCATGTATGAGCACATATCTAAGCATATTATGCCTATGACATGCCAATATATAGACTCTTGAAAGATCATCCAAAATAAAACATATTTGGATGGTGCAATCCATAGCATCACACAAGAGCAATTTCTCCAAGAATAACCAAGATTATGAAATTGCATTGCTTTGTGCAAAAATTCCAATGCCTCTCAATGGCGATGGTGATTTAGTTTGAACTCACAAATCATTCAATTATATTTGTAACTCCAATATCAAGAAGCAATATCTATAGTTACATATGACCAAATTGAGGAAAACAAAATTCGTTGGAAATATTTAAGAATGAGGAATATGTACACATACTAATTTGTGGGTGTCATATAGTATGCGAGTCCACTAACAAGTAAAATGTACAAGTGCTTCCTTTTTACACAAAAAAATCACTTCAATCTATTATTTTCAAGGTTCATATCCTTGTTCATCATTTTAGGAGCAGCCAAACATAAAATGATAATCCATGACTATTGTTCATGCACATAGGCTCTTGGATGCCTTGGATGTGCTTTTTTTTAATTTGAAGAACCATTTTGATGACTAATATTGATTGGTCATCATGAAGGATGAGTACCTTGTTTGTAATGGAAATCAAGGTGTATCCATGAATAGTGTGATCTAGCCTATATGTTTGTGCTACCCATAATTTTCCATGGAAATTAGATTTGATAGTCCCACTACTTATTAGCTAGCCTTTTGAATGTTTCCAAACCTTTTAGATAAAAGAAAATTGAAATTTCCCATTATTTCCCACAAAGGGTAGATGCAATGGTAACTATAAATAAATTCCCCCCATGAAGCTTTAGTTCACCTTTGCATAGAAGATGAATGCCATTGTTGGAATGTGGAATGTGAGATGAATGTCATTGTTGGAATGAGGAATCTGAGATGTGTTATAAGCAAGAGGATGATCAATCAAATGTGAACGTATTATATTCAAGGGTGATTGGATTCAAGGATATAGTTGGTTAGTTGCACCTTGGATTTAAATGAAAGTCTTCACCAATCGGTAAGAATATCCAATAATGATGTATACAATGATTTAGGATTCATATGTGATTTAGGCTTTATTTCATATGTTAAATTGATGAATTTTATTCTTATTATCCTTAGTACATGTTCATGCTTATAATATATGAATGAATGGGACTTCCACCTTCTCATGAATTCATAGATTAGTGTATCTCCTCTAGTAAATTATGCATATGCCCATTTAAATATGTATGCCTTTTATCCTACAAGAAAGGCTCCCAAGGTATAAGGCTATGTATGCTTTTGTTTTCAATTTATTATGAACATGTTCTTTCATGTTCTTTGTTTTAATGTTTATGTTTCTAAATTTGTCCATGTTATAACTCCATAACTCAATGGTTTTTAAGCAAACCCTAACACACCATGAGACAACAAGATACAAATATAGACAAGCCATATATAAATCACATAACTGGAAATCCATGTACATCAAGGCTACAAAACTCAAACAAACATATAAATTTTATTATCAAATAGTGGAACATAGTTCCCAATCTACATACGATGGAAACTCATGCCCTATACAAAATCCGGCAACTCATGCCGTAGATCCAAAATACATGGCAACTCATGCCGTAGATACCAAGTACATGGAAACTGGTGCCCAAAAGTGTCACATCGTGGCTAATGTACAAAACATGGTGTGTCAAGCATTGTGACCACCCCCATCACTCCTAGGTGCATCTCCAAAATCGATCTTCATCTTCTTGGAGATACTGGTATATCGGGTCTTCCTCCGTCTAGGAGTAGACCGTCTCTCCGGGATATGAAACAAATGATATAAGATACCATCATATTCAAGCATTTGTAACATTTACCACATTGATAAAATGAATGTAGAATTCAAATCTCAAATAACTCACCGTTGATGTGAGTGGGAGACGTGAGGCAAGTGTCTTGGATCCGCTGAGCCTCTCAGCATTTCCAGCCTACAACATTTACGAAAATCATTTCATTGAAAAATAATAATTGCTTAAATTAATTTTCGTTAATGCATCAAAATATTTTCATAAATTAACTTGATTCTCACTGTGAACACCTCCGACAATGGACATGTCTAGGCTTTGGGGATAACAGGTGGAGCATTTGGTTGGACAACCTGCTCCGATGCAGTCATGGGGGGGGTGCAGATGTAGTTGCAGCAAATATGGGTGCAACCACTGTAGATACATGTGGGAAGATACTGGAAGAATAGTTTCCACAATAGTGGAGGGAACTGGAGAAGATATGGTGGAAGAGGATATGGTGGTATGGGGTGGAGGAGGACGTCGTGGATGATGAACCCCTACTGGTTGTACGATAGGGGGTATCGACCCAAAAGGGATAGGGGGAATGTGGAGGGATGGTGAAAGGGAGGGAGATCTTGGATAGAGGGAGGAGGATGGATAGAATGGAGGTTGTGGATGAAGGGGGGAAGTTGGATGGAAGGGGGGGTGTGGACAAATGGGGGAGGATGGATAGATGGGGGGGATTTGATGAATGGGGGAGAATGTATAGATGGGGGGGCATGGACGAATGGGGGAAGATGGATGGAGGGGGGAGGATGGGTGGAGGGGAGAGTATGGACAGAGAGGGGAGGCTATATGGAAGGGAGGGGGTGGACAGAGGGAGGGGTCTAGATGGAAGCGAGGGGGGAGACTCTTGGGAGATGGTGGAAACCTGGGACTAAAGTGGCCTACCATTGTTGGCGGGCCCTGCATATAAATTTGTAATATCATAGTTTAGTAAACAAAAATCAAATTAAATTATAGTATGTGGTAACATTTCAAATTAAAAACGTGCTTTTAACTACACATTGTACCTGTGTATATGGTGATCTTCCGATCCCTGGTGGGGATGGTTGATCATCGTAGTCCGTGCATACCTGTGGGCACCAAAATTCATGCATGTTATGAACATATTAAACAAGTAATTATTTAGTCAATCAAAATATTAAAAAATATTGTACGAACTATCATCGTGTATGTCATAAATATAAATACATAAAAATAGAAATGTCATAAGTAATAACAATATTGTGTGAGGTACTGAAAATACCTCTGTGTGAGGTGCCGCAATTTTAGTTGCAGCTGCCATTACTGCATCCAGGTTAGGAGATCCTACATTCTCCCATGACGGCATCTCAGCTCTAAATAACTATACATTGACATAATAGTTTAAGTCAAACACAAATACTCTAAAATTACTTTACAAATTATCAAGTGATGATTGAAAACACATTAAAAAAGTGCTAACTTGCTCCATATAACAGCCCTTGATTGAGCCATGGAAATTGTGCCTGCAATGGGGACAAATATGTGGCATTGTCCTCGTCAAACTAGAAGGCCCAACATGGCTACCACTAGTCACAGGTGTATCATGACTCTGTCGTGAAGGACTTGCACCTGCGTCTCTATTAGGTTCAACTTGTCTCTCCATTGTAGTCATTGCTACAAAGGCAGTGTGTCTAAGCAGTCCACGTGCAACACTCCTCAACACCCCCTTGATCTGATCAAGTTTGTGGGGTAATTGAGGTGGCTGGGGAGAGGGGTTGGGATCGCGCCCAGGAGCTGGTGGCCCTCTCAGTGGGTTCCTCCTAGTAGCAAGTCAATCTTGGGAAGAGCCACGCCCAACACCCTAGAACTCGGTTATGTCAAAATAGTTGACATGTAAATCGAGCCCAAACTCAACTCATAGTTTTCGAAGGAAGTACTATGGAACCTCCCTGTTATTGCAGGGAGGTTTATCGTAAACCATGAACCACCTATGCATCCAATTGTCCCTCGATGGTTGAAAATGACACCAATGCATGCAAACACGTGTCTTTCTACTGTCAGGTGGTTGTTGTGTTCTTGGATCAGTGAACATATTGTATAATTGGGCCTTTGTAATATTCAATTCTTTTATTTCCTTCTTGGGAATTCCTGTGGAATAATACTCCCGCATCCTAGATCTATATTCAGTCATGTCAGTCAATTGGTGATGTGAATTGATGAGGGATTCAATTGAGCTCTCAATTGAGGTGGCAAGGGACACTCGAGATGGTTTCCTTGTGTTTCTTAGTTCTCGAGTGTGCACTCTCATTTCATTTACATAATGGTTCAAGTTGTCTTGGTCAAATTTTTGTTGGGGGTTTTGATTTTCTTGGGAATTTGGATTTTGTTGAGGGTTTTCATTGGTTCCAAGATTTGTGTTTTATTGTGTTCCACCGGACTCCATGTTAACATTTTATTCATTCATTGTGTAGGTTTACACTCTGCAATTGAAAATTTCTCTATTATTTTACTAATTTGGGAATTACTAAAAATTTAATAAACAAACAAAAATGAATAAAATGACAAAAAACATGGATCTTACCTATCCAATGCACTTGATGATCACTTGGTGGATGGATTGAGAGATTTTTTGAGTGGAAATGGTGAAATTTGTGGTCTGTAGTGCCGCTCACACGATGGGTGAGTCACGCTCGGCTGCAATGGAAAGAATTACAACGCCTCTACCTTGTTTTTTTATTATCTTAACTGGTGCACGTGCATCCATTTGAACGCGTATGCACCAGAAACACACATGCGCAACAGCGCGCACGCGCCTCAGTTCGGTACCAAACCTAGTGGCGTGTGCGTGCGCGAGTTCATTTTTTCCCTGCTAGCGCGGCCCCGTTGCAACACTTTTGGGAAGCAAATTTGTGCGTCCGCACATTAATAAATTTATAGGGTTAGTATTTTAGCTGTAAAATTAGGGTTAATATATTTTTTACTTTAATTTTCCATCAAAATCCTAAATCTAGTTGGTCAAGCACAAAATCATTCAAAACAATAATTAGTCCGCTTTTACCTAAAAAAATTGGAACTTAATAAACTCTATTAATTTTAAATCTATCTCTAGGGATGTATTTAGTTCATATGGATGCCTTAAGTTCTAAAGCCTTAGAACTTATACTAATTTGCATTAGAATATGTATCGTTTCTTTGTTTTGCATTGTTTTGTGATTTTTCAATTTAAGTAATTTTATTTATTTACATCTCTATTCTTTTTACACTAATGTTTAGCTTGATTTCTCACAGCAAACACACCGAGGGAAACAACTACATAATTTACTCTACAAGCGAAGCTTAAAGACCTTGAGGAACATAATTAGTGTAAGTTTATTTTCAATTCATTTCTCACTAATTTATCATTTAGGATTATATTTAAGGGTGCTAGCTCAATGGAAGAGCACCTACCTTATAGGAAGGAGGTTGTTGGTTCGATTCCTCCGTGCCCTATATACATAAATCAATGACTATTTAAATGACCAGTTAACAACAATCAATGACTAAATAAACGACTAGTTAACAACAATCAATGACTAAATAAATGACTAGTTAACAACAATCAAAGACTAAATAAATGACCAATTAATAGTAATCAATTACTAAATAAATGGCTAAATGTACTACCAAACACTGATAATTAATGACAAAATAAATGGCCAAATAGCAACAATTAATGACCAAATAAATGATTAAATATATGACTAACGCTTGAAGTAATTCAAGTAACTTATGTCCAAGTGATAAATGACCAATTTGGTTGGGTGATAAGTGACTGCTAATTTATGACTAGCAGTCATGTGACCAAATTTAGTCATTTATCACCCATTTTTAGTCATTTTTGTAGTCACTTATCACCCATTTTGTACTAGTGTATATTATTCACTTGAATAATCTTCTCTTGCTTTCTTCTGAACATGTTCATCATCTTTTGCGGCATGAGCATGATGTCTTTTATTTTTTCCTTTTTCGATATGATATTTTATGTGAGGATTGTTTCTTGCAATGTGTCCCATCTTCTCGCAGTTGTAGCATTTGTAATTTGAGTAATCCTTTTGTGTTTTTTGTGTCTTCCAAAACTTTTTGTGGGAATGGGATCATTTCTTGCTTTTCCCTTTTCTTGCATGTGTTGCTAGTGCTTGATAGTCATCATCACCCAACTTTTCTTCTCTTACTACCAATCTAGCTTCTTCTTGTGTGCACTCTTCCCATACTCTACTAAACTTTGTTAGCTTCCTTCTAGAAGAAATTCCCTGAATAAATAATTCCCAAGACCTTGGGATACCATTCAATGTAGTCATCACTATCTAAGCTTCATCAATTGTTTTTCCAATGGCTTCAAGTTATTCTTTGATTTGAGATGCCCTTGTGAAGTAGGATTGAATGGTTTCTGAATTTTTCATTTTCACATTCTTGAGTTGTGTCCTCAATGCCATATTTTGGTTTATATGCTTTCCTTCAAACAACCAGGACAAGGCATCAAACATCTGCTTTGGAGTCTTCAATGATGAGACATGAGGGATCAAGTGATCCTTGATAGAATCTGCAATGATTCTCTTTTCTCTAATCATCTTCTTCTTACACCTTTCCTTAGCTTCATCTCCCTCTAGCTCATCAACCTCTTCTTCAACATATTTTTCCAAATCATAATTCTCTTTTAGAATGAAAAGCACCCTATACTTCCATGCTCAGAAGTTATCAACCCCTTCAAGATTCTCATCAATCTTGGTGTTTTTTTCATTTTGGCCAAGCTTAATAATACGATAGAGATGAAATTTTTCATAAATGGAATTTTGACTTACCAGTCAATGCACTATGATAAGGTGATCTCCACAAGCCAAAAACAGCTCCAATGTCAACCTAAAAACTGCTTAACGTTTAGCCTATGGTTTTATGAGGAAACCCTAATTTTTTTAAAGTTTGAATCTGAAGAATATAATCCAAGGAGAATATGTTCCCTCCCAAGTTGAGTTGAGAAAACCTTCTTTTCTTCCATATCTGAGGTCATAACAGTCCAAAACTAGAAACCCTAATTTCTACAGTTTCTATAGAATTTAGGTCAAAATTAAAAATTCTTGGATCTGAGATTTGGATCCACAGATAGATGCTCCCTCCTATGGATATTTCAAGGATGCTAATATCGATCCTAATCTATGGATGGGAAGGCTTAAAACTGGAATCCCTAGTTTCCAAATTTCGACAATTGCAGCTGTTGCAATGACTTCTTCCAACACTGCTCTGATTCCATGTTGAAATTTTACTTAAGCAGTTATGTTATTCAGAATTCTTTAGACTTTAATTCAATTTATATCATATCATAATAAATTCTTTCATAAGGATCACTGAAAGAAAGACATTCACAGCATACACAAATATTTATCCTGGGAAACCCTCTTGGGGAAGAAAACCCAGCAAAACTTCTTCAGTATATATTCATCAACAAAGTACAATGTCAATACAATGAATAGATAAAGCTATCTCATAGAAAGATACCCCAGATACAAAGATAATATAAAACCCAAGATATTAGTCTTCTTCCGACTACTACTTCTCTCTCTTGCGCACTTGTCTCACTGACTTGATGCGAACTTATTTAATGTACAAATGAGGAGGGTGTCACCCTTTATGTATACTTGTTTCTAGTTTACTTTTTCACTATGGGGCTGACATCACTTGGGTGACTGGGTCAACTTTCCTAGGGAATTTTTACCCAGTTTTGGGGCAATTTTACTTTCTGGGCCGACTTGTCTATTTTCACTGGGCCAACTTGTCTGAGTAACAATATAATATTGTTTTATTTATTATTCATTTGGAATATTCTCGGCCAACATAAGAATATCTTTTGAAGCTACATAAAATATCAACATGTTCTCGGAAAAATATATGCTTACATAAGCCGGCATGACTTACATGTTTCTGCTTGGTGTCATAGTGTTGGTGATAGATTCAGTGGGAAATCTAACCAAATATCAATCCACTAAACTTGCATTCCATCTTCCACTTAGTTAATTAGTTCTCTACATCCATACTTACATTTAGCTTAGTTAATTAGTGCTATGTTTCACACTCAAAAGGGGTCTTTGAAGTCTATATTGAATCATATGTTGGTTTGGCATATTCTTGATGCAGAGCTGCTTACCAAGGTCACTAAAAGGGAAAAGCAAGCTGGGATTTTTCTAGTCGCAGGAATTGATCTATTCATGAAAGTAATCTTGGATGTTTATGGGCCACTTGCTTTCTGAGAGAAAATCTTGATAGATAATAATGTGTTATCGAGCTTAGGAACAACTATGCTTATTCATGTCAATATGGTTCTTTGAATGTATGGTCGATTGCTTTCTCCGGGAAATAGTAATGGAAGGTGTGAATATTAATCTTGAAACAGACTATATTTTGAAGGTAATTGAATTTGTAGGAAAATATAGCTATGATTCAAAGCTTTAAATAAGTACAATACATATAGGTAGCAGATGAAATGTTGGAAATCATCGTTGTACAATCTGCATGTCTAAATAGATTTTAGGTTTAGATGTTTGCGGAGATAGAATATTTGGAAATGATATGCAGAGAGGAATATTTGGTGGGAAAAACAAACATGTCATGATTTATACGACTGATAATCATATTGAAAATTCCTCTTCACAAACTAGAGTTGTGTAATCAACTATAGATGTCATTACTATGACTAAAATCACTATAGTTCTGCTAGAATTCTTAAAAGTTTCCATTTTATAGGGGAGATGATCTTTGGACCTACAAATACTCTCTTCATGGATGAGATATCAAAAGGGTTGGACAGTTCTACCACCTATTAGATAGTGAAATGTCTACATCAGTTCGCCCATCTCATGGATGCAACTATTATGATGTCCCTATTGCAGCCAGCAACACGGATATTCAAGCTCTTTGATGGCATAATACTCTTATCAGAGGATCAGATTGTCTACCATGGACCTAGGGACAACGTCTTGGAATTTTTTGAAATTTGTGGATTCAAATGTTTTGAAAGAAAGGGTGTTGCATATTTCTTACAAGAGGTACTTAGATTATAAAATGTTCAAAATAATCCATGACAACTTGGATTTCCAATTCAATTAGAGGTACTCAAATTATAATATGTTCAAAATAATCCATGACAAGTTGGCTTTCCAATTCAATTAGAGGTACTCAGATTATAAAATTTTCAAAATAATCAGTGACAACTTGGTTTTCCAATTCAATTAGAATATTATATTTATATTTCCTCACGAATATCCATGGATGTAGGTTACATTACAGGAGGACCAAGAACAATACTGGGAAGACAAGAATCAACTTTATCACTACATACCTGTCAAGGAATTTGTATTTAGATTCAAGTAGTTTCATGTAGGTTTTCATTTGGAAAATGAGCAGTTTGTCCCTTATGATAAGAAGAGAATTCACAAAGTAGCCTTGGTGTTCAATAGGAACTCTATCCCAAAAATGGAGATCTTCGAGGCCTGTTTCACAAAAGAATGGCTTCTAGTCAAGCGGAATTCCTTTATTTACATATTCAATATAACACAGGCAAGATGTTTCGCAGTCTATAATTTAGACTGATTTTAGAAAAATAATAGTTTATTTCAAAATGTTGATCTTATATTAGAACCATCTCTACAAGTATAAAAGATATCCAACTAGAACTATTTACTTTACATATTACAGTTGGAGCCCTTTTTGCATTGATTGTTTTCTTGAAGACTCAAATGCATCATAAGACAAAAAAACGATGCATATGTATTCCTTAGAGCACTTGTTTTTAGCCTTCTTGGAAACATGTTAAATGGATGTGTAGAATTGGCCATGAAAATTGTCAGGCTCCCTATGTTCTTCAAGCAAAGGTATTTACTCTTCTATCCTACATGTGCTTTCATTATTCCTACTTTTCTACTTAGAATTCTAGTGTCCTTGTTGGATGCTAGAGTTTGGGTGGTGACACCATACTACACCATTGGAGTTGCCCCTAAAGCTATAAGGTATTATCAAATAATTGATCATTTATCAGGATTGTCTCCATTCTTAGTCATGAATGCTTAATCTCTTCATTGAATTTACTCCTTTTAGTTGACATCAAATCTATCTACCCTACAAGTTCTTTCGACAATTTCTTATTATGTTCTTAGCAAGAATTAACAATACAAGCAAGGATTAGCATCCACAAGATCCTGGGTGAAATGGATTTTATAAAATATACTCATAATAATTAGATAAAAATCAAACACATGAAAGAGAAACCACCTACGATAATAAATTCCAACCTAGATTCTTCAATCGTTTGTTTCTAGATATTTCCAACATTGCACACATTGTCACATCTGCTACTGTTGGAAGAAGTTGTCAGTGATGTCAATAGGGTTAAGAGATCTATGTTATTGATATTGAGTGATGTTTTCATTGATGTCAAAGTGATAATGATGATATGGTAGTAATGTTGAAGATGTACCAGTGATGATGATGAGGGGGAAGTAGTAGAGGATGATTGTTTGAGTAATGTTTGACGAAGTCTTGTGAAGTCATGAAGATAAGACAATAAGAAGTCTTGAAGCCCCTAAAGAATCTCTTGAAGAAGAATATTTGATACAAGTGTATATAACTCCAAATAGGTACACTTATGGCGTAGAAATTACACATGGCCCTCACGGGAAGACACTTTGAGTTGTACATAAATAGATAAATCCCTTAAATAAGTCTCTAAGGTTGCACTAAACTAATATTGGTGTAAAGTGTGGAGAAACCCCTAAAATAATGGTGTTGGTTCCACATGACCGAGATGATTGGTCCATATGACCATGAGAAGTAGCCCCCAAAGTAATAATGATTGGTCCACAAGACCATGATGGTTTGAAATATGAATAAACCCCAAAAGTAATGGTGATTTGGTCCACATAACCCCAAAAATTATGGTTTTGGATCGACATGACCTCGAAAGGAAAAAAAGTTGTCCACTTAAGTATGATGATGAAGAGATGGGCCAAACCCCCTTGATGATGTATTGGAGTGATATGGAAGGAAAGATGAAGTTCCATGTTAAAACTCTAAAAGTGGTCCATGAAGTTGTGATTGATTCATTAAAGTCCCCCTTAAAATATGGAGATCCTACTTTTAAGGAGAAGTAAAATGTTTTCCCTAAAATAAGTTAAAGGTATCATGGAGAGTATAAATAAGAGTTGAAACTTCTCATTTTATCATTATTCAAGTCTCTCTTTTATAATGTGCAACTTCTAGTAGAAAAGTGTGAAATCTTGAGGAGAAAAATGAAACTTCAAGAGAAGAAGAGCAAAGTTTTGAGGAGGATCAAGTAGTTTCACGAAAACTTGCATAACTTTCTCATATGATATCGGAATTGCAAAATTATTGGCTCCTTGGAAAGCGTGTTGTAAGGTATATGTGATGACATGATCTAGAGTTTCTTTTGGTGGAAGGTTTATTTCTTGTTTATTAATCTAGTAAAATGTATGGTTCTTGCTTATTGGCCTCTCTTGTGATGATACATGTCTCTCATGGACTAGGGTCCATATTGTTAGATTAACATTTGTATGAATATTGTACTTGTACTAGAGCTTCTCTCTTGGTTAATATTGTTGAAGATATTGCATAGAGTATTATGAACTTGCACAGATTATGGTGATGATCTTGGTATAGATCATGGTGATGGCATAGATCATGATGATGTTATTGGCATATATTATGGTGATGATCTTGGTATAGATCATGGTGATGCCATAGATCATGATGACGTTATTAGCATATATTATGGCGATGATCTTGCATAGATTGTGGTGATATTGCATAGATTCTAGTGATCTTGGTATGTTATGGTGATTATGGTGATGATCTTGGCATAGATCATGGTGATTATCTTGGCATAGTTTATGGTGATATTGGAATGGATTAGCCTGATGTTATTGACATGATCTAGGGTTCCTCTCTTGGAATGAATTAGGATTTGAAGGTGATAATGATATTAAAGGTTTGAAGAAGAAAACAAATGAAGTCTATGGGTGATTGTTTATGGGATTTGATTACACTTTTTGGAGGCATCTTTTTGGTTCTATTCAAGAAGGTTTTGTTGCATATTTGAAGACTATCTTAGAAGAAGTTGCTTGCATATTTGGAGCATGTACAGGTTGAGATTGTGAAATTGATAGAGATAGTGATACAAGTATAGGTTGATAGGGACAGTGATACAAGTACATGTTGATAGAAACTGTGATACAAGTATACATTGACAGAGATAGTGATAGGAGCAGGGACACAAAGACAGTGATGGAGACAAGTTGACATTCTTATTCATACCAGAGTGGCAGGATGGGACAAGGACAGGATATTGAAGTCTCCTTCAGGTCAGTGAATGAAGAGTGTGATTCGGTGCTCACAAAAGGGGGGGTGCCTCCTTCTATTTGGTTCTAAATAAATTAGGAGGTTGGTACCTCCTTCCAGTCAGTGTTGGTAAATCGAGGAGTTGGAGCTTCCTTCAAGTTGTTGCCTATAAATCAGGGGGTTGGTGCCTCCTTCCATTTGGTGCTTCCTATGAATGTAATCTTGTTATTATATAAGAAAAGAATTCCTTGGTTTTCTCCCATTTGGGTTTCCATGTAAAAATGTCTTATCCACTGTGTATGATTTTATGTGATGGTTATATGTTATGATGAATGACATTGTTAATTGTTAATGTTACATATTGAAGTATGAAAAGGTAAAAAGTGCTCAATATTGATTCACCACCCCTCTCAGTATTGGTGAATATTTCCGCACACTACCCTAGAAGTTTAAAACTCCAATTTTAAGGCAAATGCATGTCATACTGTATTACATGAAGGGATTGTACTACAAAAATAATGAACTACAAAAGGAGAGTACACAAAATACATGAACAAGATTACTTATGGTAGCCCTTTCAATGCGACCTTTTATTGTAGAATTGGCATAATTCATATTTAAATGTGATGATCACATCCAAGCAAGGTATTTACACACTGTCTATCATGTGCTTCATACCTACAGTCTTCTTGCCACTTCGATACTTCTGACCTTTCGTTGTACCATATTTTTGTGAGATTTTGTGAGATTCTCACATAGATATAGAAACAAAGATAAAATTCACACTAATTATAACAGATATCAAAAGAATTGAGTGGGAAAAATAGAGAAGAAAAAATTGTGTTACAACAAAAGAGAATGAAGAACAATCAGAAAAACTTCCATTACATCTATTATTCGGTAGAATTTGTACATAAGTAATACATATCCAAAGGAGAAATCTGTGAGCCTAAAGAGGCAGTTGGAATCCATACAAGTGGCAGGCTTAGTTTGCATTGGAACCATCTCTCGATAAGGTATAGTGGCCACTAATGATGAATGGCTAGTCAACTGAGGTGGATTGGCACATGACTGAGTCATTGGGGCTAGAAATTAGGGAAGGAGACTCCAAGGAGGCACAATACTAACTTGTAGTGGTCAAAATAAGCGCTCCTACACTCAGTGGCAGTGAAAATAGGTGTAATATTCAGTTAACTGGTCAATCAATGGGACAAGGTGCCCTAAATCATGGAACTGACTGTGCTAACTCCTAAAATCATGCATTAGGGAGCCTTTGGAATTCAATGCTGTAACCAAGGTGCTCTGAGTAGATAAGAGGGATAATGATGGCCAAAGTTAAGCTCTAGGGGGCCAAAAATAAGGACTAGGTGCTAGGAGACTCACCTACCACTACATGGAATGCATGCATACATGCAAAACCAAGATAAGATGGCTAGAATATTCCAACGCCCACCCTTAAGCCTGACTATGCGAGGAAATATCAGAAATAGGGACCTGGTAACTGAGACCAAAGGTCACCCTTTACAAATTTATTAGTCCATTTAAGTAAGGAAAGAGGGAAAACCCTGTGGGAACAAAAACCACCCTCAAGATGGACATGAAACACACCAAAAATTGCCTACTCCAAACTTCAAGTAGGTGTGATGCTTGAATCAATGTCTGGAGGTATCTTCCTCTTGGGAAGAAGTGGATCATGCTCCAAAAACATGTGCTTGAATTCTCCTTTAGTGGATGCAAGCGAATATGGAGGCTCTCTGAACTTGCTCATCAAACCAAACATGGTGAGACCAAATACAAAAATATGAATATCATCCTGGAATTTGAAATTCGAACCAGATGAGGTAGGATCAACTCCAGGAATGTGTAGATGGTTCTTTGATATCTCCTTTGAACCAACGTAGGTGATATCATAACCAAATGAACCATGACATGATGGTGGTGGTTTGGACTTCAAATCGGCTCCAAGTGAGAGGAGCAAGTGTCCAAGCGAATGCAGAATGTCTCCAACTTAATTTGCAACTTGAGGAAGTGTGCATTTGATCATTATGGAATAGGGAGGAGGCATGGAACCAAAAAGAGAATATGCAACAGCTCCAAATATTGATCTAGCCTCAAAAACATCCAGTAGATCACAATATTACACATCAGTAAGCTCATGGAAAGAAGAGAATTCGAAACTTTCTTCAACCTCTAGAGTAGTAACTGGCATATCTTGCTTGGAATTCAAAATAGAATACATTGAGAACATGAGTGAGGAATTGATAATATCCCCAAAAGGACCAACTTCATTAGTTGTATCACTTTCATCTGCATCAGTTGCATGGGAAGGGGACAATTTGAAACTGTCTTCAACTTCTAGAGCAACAAAGGAAGGAAAGTCTTCAACATAAACATAATCAATTGGATCTACAATTTCTTATTCATCTTAAACAACTTCATCATGAGAGATGCTTGAGGCCGAGACATAATCAGAGAGAACACTTGAGGAGGTATCATTGGGCTTGTTCTCCAAATGGCTAGCATGATCCTCTTCCTTCTGCTTTCCAAATTCTCTATCCAAATTGGTCCAGATATCACTTGGATATTCAGCAGTATCAATCAAGTATCACATACTAGGAGACATAGAAATACACATTGCTCCAAAGGATCTATCACAGTCATTTAGCCAATCATTCTCCTCTTCATAGGAATCAAAATCTCTCATAACACCAATACATATGTCAAAAATACCTTGTCTCTTCAGATATGATATCATCTTTGGTTTCCACTCATCATAGTTGAATGGAGAGAGAGGAGGAACTGTTGTTGAATTCATGGAAGCTGTTATAGAATACCTGCACAAAAAAAGATCTAAAAAACTCTCTGGAATATTACTTTGCTCAGCAAAGTTCTAATACCATGTGATATTTTGAGAGATTCTCACAAAGATCTAGAGACAAAGATAAAATTCACACTAATTCTAACAGAGCTCAAAAGAATTGAGAAAGAAAAATAGAGAAGAAAAAATTGTGTTACAACAAAAAAGAATGAAGAACAATTGGAAAAACTTCCATTACATATATTATTCAGTAGAATGTGTACATAAATAATACATTCCAAAGGAAAAATTCATGAGCCTAAAGAGGCAGTTGGAATCCACACAAGTGGTAGGCTTAGTTTGCATTGGAACCATCTTGCAATAAGGTCTAGTGGCCACCAATGATCAATGACTAGTCAACTGAGGTGGACTGGCACATGACTGATTCATTGGGGCTAAAAAATAGGGAAGGAGACTCCAAGGAGGTGCAATAATAACTTGCAATATTCAAAATAGGCACTCCTACACTCAATGGCAGTGAAACTAGGTGTACAGTCAGTTAACTAGTCAATCAAGGGGACAAGGCGCCCTAAATCATGGAACTTACTATGCTAACCCCTAAAATCATGCATGAGGGCACCTTTGGACTTCACTGATGTAACCAAGGCTCTCAGAGTGGATAAGAGGGCTAATGATGGCCAAAGTTAAGTTGTAGGGGGGCACAAATAGGGACTAGGTGCTAGGAGACTCACCTACCATTGCATGGAATGCATGCATGCAAAGCATGAAAAAACAAGATGATATTGTTAGAATATTCCAACAAGTTTGACGGTCTTCTTAGCCTCCTCTTCTTAAACCTTATAAGCTTCTGACTTTGTTATTGCAAAATGGCATAAGAAAACCTCATTAGATACTCCTCATGGATGCTTTACAAACTATAAAATGCTAAATTTCCTTATTCAATTGGCAACATTAGTTTTCACACAATGTGTGCACTTTTTAGTATTGAAACATTGAGTTACCATTTTTTGTCATAATGGTTTAAAATATGCAAATTGTGTATTAGCCATTAAATCAACAAAATATTATGTAAATTAATATATTAATAACAAATGGATCAAAGGATGGCTTTCACATAAGATAACTCTTCTCGTGCTCTTTATTCAAAACCTTTAAAAAACAAACACATAAGATGACTCTTTTCGTGCTCTTTATTCAAAACCTTTAAAAACAAACACATAAAAAACAAGTGTGAAAAAACACCATTAATCCAACTAGAATTCAAAGAAAACTTACAAAGGTACTTACACATATTTATGCATATGCGTCAGCTTTCTTCAAAGTAATGTCACATGGTGGAATCCAAATTTTTAAATTTGAAACTTAATGTGAATAGTAACCATCATCACTTTGGAAAAATCCATAAAGTTAATTGTGAGTATTTTCTTTCTAAAATGTAAATGGGAATTTCAGAAGAAACTTATCAAAGTTATTTCTAAAAATGGATTCTTAATTGTAGGGCATATCATTCACTATTATAATTTCCATACAACCATTGCAACCCTCCAAAAGATGATACCGAGGATAAGGTGTGAGCCATCATCTCCTTGCATATTGTAACTCCATCCATTGCCTTTCATCTTCATGAATAAAAGTGCTTTGAACATGAAAATACAACTACATATGCCTTCCTTCAAGACATTCACAAAAATTCTATAGTTAAAATTTGAGTTTTAGATAAAGCTATGGATTTGTGGAATAAACTTGAATCTTATTCAAGGCTATATAACTATGAGAAAAAAGATAGCAAATGAATAGTTTTATAAGGTTTTTTTTACCTATGATTCTTAATAAACAAGAGCATCATTTTCTCATGCATAAGATTTACAAGCAATAACAAACTTGCATAAATGGATTACTTACCAATGAAAGCTCAATCTTACAACTATTAAAAAAACACGATATGTTATTAAACAAGCTCTAAGAGTTGTTTTTTCAAAGTAAACAAGAATGCCAACAAAGAATTAATCAAGATGGTTTTACATCCCCATTTCACTTCTCCATATGTGGAGACAAAGTTAAAACCCCTTTCATGTAGATTATTCATTACTAAATCATGTTCCTCCTTTCTCCAACTTTGTCTGACAATCTAAAATGCAACGAGTATTCTTAAACAATATGTGAGAGACATCTATGAAGCAGAAGGTGATGTTGCACTTGAAAAACCTAAAACATACAAAGAGCTTGCCATATGGAAGAACAGAGATAAGAAGGCATATGCATTGATCATTGCTATAGTAAATCAAGAGGTGAGTCGGCATATAATTTCTTCAAAAACTTCTTGTGATGCTTTAAAGAAGATGAAATATTTCTATGACTCACATTCTGAATTCGAGCTAATTCAATTGTTTTTTAAGCTTTTCAACCTAGAGTTGAAAGAGAAGAATCCCACAGTTATGGAATCTGACATCAAAGCCATCATGCATGAACAATTCCATTGGTTTGGACCTTCCTCTTAGTAGTTTCATCAAGGTCCTCTACGCCACATATTCACATTATATTGAGTCACTTCAAGTTAGTGATCAACATAAAGATTTCAAATTTCACACTCAAGTGGAGAAGAGTGCAAAATAAGAGAATGATTGGAAAGAAACCAATTCATTCCCAAGAAGAGATTGTGTTCCTTGATTAAAAAGGAAAGAATCAACCACATGATTCTAGGGAGTAGACACAACCGTGTTAAGAGCTCTTATCTTCAATGTGTCCATTGCAGAAAGAAAGGACAGGAACCATGTTCGAGAGACAATTAATCAAATCCAGGGTCATTGTTCCAATTAAGGAACCATCGTTTGAGAGACAAATAATCAAGTTTAGGATCATTGGAGAACTCAAAAATTTGTGAACTCGACGTGATCGAACACGAAACCTTCTGATCTAGAGTCAGGGGCAGAGAAGCTACCATTGCGCCATGGACAGCACACCAAACTCGTTACAGAATATTATAGGTAGAACTTCTGTCTCTTGATAGAATTTAATCATGGCATTGTACATTATTAGCTAACGCAACGTTTCTTTTATGTTGGCTTCGTCTTTTCATATTTTTAATCCAGTGAAATACAACCCAACAACTACAACTGTTGCTGTGAGCGTGGATCGAACGAGCGACCTTCGCATCTTCAGCCTCCCAACTGAGCTATCCTCGCATCTTCAGCCTCCCAACTGAGCTATCCTCGCAGAGTTTAATACTGGACTTCCTGTGATCCCGTTGGTTTGAATCCCCAAGTACAGTGAGCAGAAGTTCAGTCCAACTTTTATTATATAAAATGATTTCGTCTTGTCTCCAATTTTTATTAAATATAAAGCAATGTGCTGCTCATTTATTGTCGCTGTGAACACAAATAGTTTGACAACGAAAAGTTATCATCTGGTCCCATGATCTAGTGATCAGGACAATGCACTCTGAATCCAGTAACCCGAGTTCAAGTCTCGGTGGACCTGTTTTAAATCTATCCGATTGAAAGCTATATTAACTCCATAGACATCCATTGTTTTTAAATCTATCCAATTAGAAGCTATATTAACTCCATAGACATCGATCGCTTATAACTGTTGGTGGATATTAATACCATATCATAACCGAAAGGTTGTCATCTGGTCCCATGGTCTAGTGCTCAGGACATTGGACTCTGAATCCAATAACCCGAGATCAAGTCTCGGTGGGATTTATTTTTAAATCTATCCGATGAAAAATTATATTAACGCCACAGACATCGAGCGAGATATTAACACCATATCATACAGCGAAAAGTTATCATCTGGTCCCATGGTCTAGTGGCCAGGACATTGGACTCTGAGTCCAGTAACCCGAATTGGAGTCTCGGTGGGACCTATTTTTAAATCTATCCGATGAAAAATTATACTAACTCCACAGACATCGAGCCACTTATAACTATTGGTTGTTAACTCCATATGATGTAAATGATTAATTTCAACTCACTTGTATCACGTGATGTCATTATTTTTAAATCTATCCGATGAAAAATGATATTAACTCCACAGACATCGAGTCAGATATTAACACCATATCATACAGCGATAAGTTATCATCTGGTCCCATGGTCTAGTGGTCAGGACATTGGACTCTGAATCCAGTAACCCGAGTTCAAGTCTCGGTGGGACCTATTTTTAAATCCATCCGATGAAAAATTATATTAACTCCACAGACATCGAGCCACTTATAACTGTTGGTTGTTAACTCCATATTATGTAAATGATTAATTTCAACTCAATTGTATCACGTGATGTCATTTTTTTAGTTAATTTAGTTTTAGATTTGTTTTAATTTAATTTAGTTTTAGAGATTTTTCTATTTAATTTAGTATAAATAAAAATAGAAACCATTGTTTTTGTCGATGTTTAATTCATGCTAAAGGATTTTGTCTTTGAGAAAGCTCATTGCCCTTAAACTTTTGATAAGCCATTTTATAATCATGAATTTAGATATGCAGTTTAGAATGGTTGAAAGTTGAAGTTTTGGGTATAGAGATGAGGAGGATAAAGTGTTTTTGGAAAAATACATAACGACTTATAAAGACACTTAGATAAGACTTGTTGATCGTGAAGATGTCTTTCTATGGGTTAGAAATATTATAGGTAGTACATATTCTTCCAAACCAGGTTATCTAATTATTACGTAAGAGGAAGATCTACATGAGCATAAATGATGGTTTTTTGCAATCTGGCAACTCAAGTGTCCCCTAAAGAATAAGATTTTCTCATGGTTGCCTCTCTCCAATAAGGTACATGTATGGGACTTGTTGCTTAAGAAATTTTGGTGTGGCCTTGGTAGATGTCCACTCTATAAAGTTATTGGAGAGAGAATTGAACATTTATTTATATCATGTTCTTATATAAGAAAAATGTGGGACTATGCTTTTACAGTATGTGGTATATAGTTTCTTTGGGATGGGAAGACCCTTGAAAGTGCTCTTGAGACCTCATCAAACTGTGAAGTTAACAAGGGTCATTTGGCACTGGCTACTATATTTATTTGGGGGGTTTGGCTCTCCATAAATAATGCAATCTTTGAAGATACGCACATCCCCCCCATAATCTATGCCTCGAAAGGATTGGCAATTCTTAGTCACTTTCCACAGGATGGAAAGATTCAAAAGGAAAGGAGGATTTTGGTGGAAGTTATTAACAGAATTGGTTCTTGGCTATATTTTGATGGTGCTTCTTAGGGCACCCTAGCCTAGGGAGGGATAGGTGGTATCCTTTTTCTATATGATCATCATTGGATTAAGTTTGTCATAGGTTTAAGGAGCAACACCAACAATAGAGCATAATTGATGACTTTAAAGTTGTCTTTCATTCTAGCAAATTTCAAAGGGGTACAAAATATTCAAGTCTTTGGAGACTCAAAAATTGCCATTGACTGGATGAGTATGAGGATACCACCTAGGAACATTATGTTAATTCCTTTATATGAAGAAATTATCATATTGATGGGTCTCTTCCAAGAAATAGAGTTCAAACACATCTATAGAGAAAGAAACCACAAGGCTGGCCAGTTATAAAAAATGGGGCTACAAGTGGATGAGGACACTTGGCACAAATGGGAGAATGTTAATGACATAGAGACAATTTTTTATCCAGGACCCCACCTAGGGTATTTGTTTCTTTTTCCTTTTGCATAGTTTATACACTATTTGATGAGGGTGGACTCATGATCTTACAGGTATTTTATAGAGAGTCAATGCACAAAGAGATCTGGCCTTGAATATTTGGTTTTTTGTAGTCCGAATATAAGATGAATAGGACAATTTTTGCTTTATGGACACAAACGTATTAAATATCTGATGATCTATGTAAAATGTGGTTTATTTTTTAATCCAAATAGACTGCGATTTTTTTCCAAGGAAAAAAAGGTTCATGAAAGTAAAAGATGAGGACAACACGTCACTGTATAATAGTCTTTCTTTTGGAACTTCTCAATTTTTAATGTCATTTTTATAGGATGAACACCAGTGGTTGATAGGATAGGGCTATGGAGATGCACTCTAAAACCTTTTTCCCATCATGAAGAAAGAGGGAAATTTCATTTAGAATTGAAGCTCAATTCCTTTTAATTATTCCTAAATGTTTTGAAATTGAAATTTTCAATGATGTATGACTATTAATTGAAAATAACACATGTAGCAAATAGAAATTTGCTTTAACACCCAAAATATATAATCACATAAGGTTGTGAGGAGGGCAAAAGATTTTAGTCATTGTTTTCTTTTGTAAAATAAAATAAAAAACCAAGTTCGTACATGTGTAAGATGATTAAGGGCTAAGTTATTATAGAGTTAAAGTGGTGCATTAGATCAGATGCATAACACAATTTCAAAGTCTACACACACATGTAGCAAAACAAGTTAACATATGAATGGTCAACGGATTTGGATGACAAGTTTGGGAGAATTGTTCAGAAGTGTATTGTGTCATAAAAGATGCATTCGATGTAATTAAAACTACACTCATCCTCAATTTTATAAAAGGGTTAAAGTTAGCTTTCTTTCCCTTTATCATGCAAATTAATGGATAGGTTCAAAATGCATATCGATCTGCTAAGTGAAACTTTTCTCAAGAGTATCAAAGCGAGAGAGAATAGAAATGGGTTAGAAGGTTTTCTCTTTGTCGTGGGTCCCAACAAACCATTCAATTTTTTGGCTCTCATTACTTCATGTTTACTCTAATATTACAACTAGATAAGTCATAAATTTGATGATAGGGCAAACCCATGGAACATAACGAACTAGTGGTAGAATGCATCTCTTTAATTCTTTACTTGGGAATTCACAAACAAAGAATCTATAGCAATTCCTTCATCCAACAAACTCGTAGGCATTGTTAGTGAATTTTTTGGGGCCCAAAGGAGGTGAAACGAGAACCTTTCCTTTATTTAAACCCTTCTTACTCAATTACCATAATTGTGATTGCATTGTGATACAAGCAAAGGTCCTTAATTAGCTAAAGAAATAGTGATTTGATGCATGCATGTGCATATGATCAAACGAAGGGAAAAAAGCAAGAAAAGCTTATTTTGTTTGTATGCTCATGACCAAATGAAGGGAAAAAAGCAAGAGAAGCTTATTTTGCTTCTTGGTCATCACAAAAGCCTAGTGCAATAATCAATATTTAGTTTCTTTCTAATCAACTTATCGTTAGGGCATTGCATGTGATGAAATGATATATTCCTCTTCCATGTATTTAATCAATACATAAGGGTGAAAGAAGGGTGTGGCACTGTGGATATCCCAATCCATGATAAGCCTCTTTAAATTAATAATGATTTTGGGTGTGTCCACATGATATACTCTTCTTAAGAATGGAGATATAAAATTATTATAATTTAATTATATTTATACTCTTTACAATCGTTTAAAATAGAAAAAAGAAAAATTAAAATGGTTAAAATCAAATTATTAAATTTAATTTAATAAGTTAGTTTATATTAAAAGTTAATTAATCTTAAATTTATTTAAAAAATTGTGATATTATGTACAATTATATTATTTAAAATAATAATTGATTTTTTTTTAATTTGTTATTTTATTAATATATTATATACGAAGAAAAATAATAAATTCGTTTTACAATTCTTTCATAATTTCATTGAAATGTTTTTTCAATCTTATATATGTTTATGTTACTTTCTACGTTACTTTCTACTTAAGCCCTTTGCCTTCTCCTTTAAGAAAATATTGTTATAATATCACTAAATTTGCTCAAACCTCATAGTGTTAAAATGTATTATATGTTTTCTAATTGATTTGATTTGCTATTTTATATTTTAGTATGTTTTCTTTTTTTTCTATGCATTCTTATAACTAGATCTTTATTCATTTATCTTTTTCAACTTAGTAAACCATTTTATTGTTATTTCAAATTAAAAATATTTATTGGATCTATGTAAAATGTGGCTTATATTTTAATACAAATAGATTAGGATGTTTTTTTAAGTTCATAAAATTAAAAACTAAGGACAACATACACTCTGTGATCATCTTTCTTTTGAAACTTCTCAAATTTTAATGTCATTGTTATAGGATGAACACCATGGTTGATAGCATATGGCTATAGAGATGCACTCTAAAACCTTTTTCCCATGTTTTCCCATTATGAAAGAAAGAGGGAAATTTCATTTAGAATTAAAGTTCAGTTTTTTTTAATTATTTCTAAATGTTTTGAAATTGAAGTTTGGTTTTTTTCAATGATATATGAATATTAATTTAAAATAACACATCTAGCAAATTAAATGTTAATTGAACATAACATATTTAGTATATTAAAAGTTGATTTAACACACAAAATATCTTATCATAAAAAATGGTGAGGAGGCCAAAAGATGTTGGTGATTGTTTTCTTTTGTAAAATAAAATAGAAAGTTTAGTTCAAACATGTGTAAGATGATTGAAGGCTAAATTATTATAAAGTTAAAGCGATGTATTAGATCAAAACGCATAACACAATTTCAAAGTCTACAAACACGTGTAACAAAACAAGTTAACATATGAATGACATATGGTAAAAACTGAGAAAAAAAACTAAGGATGGTCAATAGATTTGGACGATGAGTTTGGGAAAATTATTTAGAAGTGTGTTGTGCCATAAAAAATGCCTTCTTTGTGATTAAAACTACACTCATCCTCAATTTTATAAAAAAGGTTAAAGCTAGCTTTCTTTCCCTTTATCATGCAAATTAATGGATAGGTTAAAAATGCGTATCAATCTGCTACGGGAAACTTTTCTCAAGAGTATCAAAGCGAGAGAGAATAAAAATGGGTTAGAAGGTTTTCTCTTTGTCATGGGTCCCAACAAACCATTCAATTTTTTGGGTCTCGTTACTTCATTTTTACTTCAATAGTACAACTAGATAAGTCATATAAATTTGATGATAGGGCAAACCCATGGAACATAGCGAACTAGTGGTAGAATGCATCTCTTTAATTATTTCCTTGGGAATTCACAAACAAAGAATCTATAGTGGTTACTTCATCCAACAAACTCTTAGGCATGCTTTGTGATTTTTTTTGGGCCCAAAGGAGGTGAAATGAGAACCTTTCCTTTATTTAAACCCTTCTTACTCAATTACCATAATTGTGGTTGCATTGTGATACAAGCAAAGGTCCTTAATTACCTAAAGAAATAGCGATTTGATGCATGCATATGCACATGATCAAGCAAAGGGAAAAAAGCAAGAGAAGCTTAAATTTTGTTTGTATGCACATGATCAAACAAAGGGAAAAAACCAGGAGAAGCTTATTTTGCTTCTTGATCATCACAAAAGCCTAGTGCAATAATCAAGATTTAGTTTCTTTCTAACCATCTTATCATTAAGGCATTACATGTGATGAAATTATATTTTCCTCTTCCATGTATTTAATCAATAAACAAGGGTGAAAGAAGGGATTGGAACTGTGGCTATCGCAATCCATGATAAGCCTCATCAAATTAACAATGATTCTGGGTGCATCAACAAAGTATAGGCTCTTCTTAAGAATGAAGATATAAAATTATTACAATTTATTTATATTTATGTCTTTTACAATCATTTCAAATAGACCAAAGAAAATTAAAAAAATGAAAAATGAAAATAATTAAAATTCAATTAGTTAGTATATATTAGAAGTTAATTAATCTTAAATTTATTACAAAATATGATATTATGTACAATTATATTAAAAATTTAAATCATTTTTAAAATAATATTTGAAATATTTTTTTTTAATTTTTAATCTTATTAATATGTTATATACCATTTATATACCAATAAAATTAATAAATACATCTTACAATTATGAAAATAATTTCATTGAAATGGTTTTTCATCTTATATATATATGTTTACGTTAATTTCTACTTAAGCCCCTTGCCTTTTCCTTTTAAGAAGACATCGTTATAATGTCACTAAATTTGCTCAAACCTCATAGCGTTAAAATTGTTGGAATATTCTCACCATCTTATTTTGGTTTTGCATACTTTGCATGCATGCACGCATTCCATGCAGCACTCCATGCATCCATGCATCAGCAGTTGAGTCTCTTAGCACCTAGTCCCTAATTTGGCCCCCTGGAGCTTATTTTTTGCCATCATTAGCCCTCCTAGCCACTTAGTGCACCTTGTTTCCATCACTAGAGTTACAAATGCGCCCTCATGCAAAAATTTAGGAGATCTGGCAATCAGTTCCATGATTTAGGGAACCTTGTCCCCTTAATTGCTTAGTTAACTAACTGTAGCTCCTATTTTGATGCACCCTCCTTGACCACTAACAGCTAGTTATGTGCCCCCTTGGAGTCTCCTCCCCTATTTTGGTGCCCACATGCTCAGTGATGTTCAGTTCCACCTCAATTGACTAATTATTCACCCTCAGTGGCCACTAAACCTTATTAGGAGATGGTTCCAATGCAAACTAAGCCATGACTTGAGGAGAATTTGAATCCTCCAAGGAGTATTGAATTAATTCTATTGTATTATCATTTTTTCTAGCTTACAACTGATGAATGTATTAACAACAATTTCTCATATCTTTTGGGTTTCATGAGTGAATTTGATCATGTTTCTTGCTAATTCTTTTCTGCAATAAACACTGTGAAATTGTGAGGTTTGTTCAAACTTAGTGATCTCCCCCTGTGGAATTTCACATGGTATTAGAGCTTGTGAGATCTTTTCGAGCTACAACAGTTGCAGCAGTTTATTGAGAAGTTGTTTTTCAGTAGTGCACCAGAAGCCTCTGGATTTCCACAACAAATCCTGGTTCCATTGCATTGAATTCATTGGAGAAATCCTTTGAGGTAGATATCCAAGTGTGAAGGATTCAGATAAAAGTGCCTGCTGTCCTAAATCAATGTTCAATAGATTATGTAACAATCCTCTAGATAAATTTCCATTGTTTTTGCAGGTTATTCCATCATTAGAAGCACATTCATTCAGCTACTATGGATCTAACCTTGATTCCCAAGCTCACTCCCTTCAACTTATTTGAAGGGAAGGGACAAATAGAGACCTTCATGCTCAGCAAAGGTCTCTACAGAGTGTTACAGGACACTGAGGTTGAACCAAATTGTGCTACAGAAAAGGTTAAGTATCTAAACAAACTTGATGAAGGAGTTGGATTGCTATGCCTCAGCATTTCCAAAGATCTACTCTTTCATCTCTCCGGTCTCAAAACTCCCAAGGAGGTTTGGACAAAGCTCGAATCCTTGTTTCGAAAATAGGATGATTTGAGAGGTCACCAATTTGAAAATGAGTTGATCTCATTGAGCCCCGATAGTTTCAAATCCATCACATATTTCTTCACAAGATTCAAGAACTTGGTTGTGCAGCAAAAGCTGTGTGGAATTGAGAAATAAGACAAGCAGTTGATTCTTGTTATTCTTTCAAAATTGGGATCATACTATTATGTGTTTGTGTCCACCTTCCAAACAACAAATATTTCCATTCCAAACTGGAAAATTCCCACTCTAGATGCATTCATCCTCTCTCTCACAAAGGAGCAGGACAAATTGGTGCAGATGGGAGTAATAAAACCAAAGAGGGATCAAGCTCTTGCTGCAGGAGAAGGAAATAATGTGAATGGAAAAGGGAAGAAAAATGGTAAGAAAAATAAACCTTATGATCGAAAGTCAAGGGAGACTCCCAAACAGTCAGAAGGGACCTCGAATCCAAAGAGAGGCAAGCAAAACCAGAAAGAGAAGACCAAATGTCCATACTGTAACATAGGTTTTCATCCAAAAAGTGCTTTCATGAAGAATACCATTGATCTCATGGCCCAACCTCTAGATAAAAACAATCTTCCAGTACCTGCAAATGCTAGAAGAAAAGAAGTTGATCCTATATCAGAGGACAAAGAGAGGTGTCATGCACTCATGGCTGGCACTTCGAATGCAACCTCCTTCATCATAGATTCTGGAGCATCCAGACACATGTATGCTCCTAAGGATCTATTCCCTGAATTTGAACCCACTATTGGACCTTATATCCTTATGGGAGATGAATCTGAAGTTTCCTCAGAAGGGATTGGAAGGATCAATCTAGAACATGGATACTTCAATGATGTGCTCTATGTGACTACCTTGGAAGCTAACCTCCTTTCTGTTTATCAAATGACCCATACATGAATTCCCAAGAAATTAATCTTTACTCCTAATGCGGTTGAATTCCAATAGATATCATTTGGGAAGATCATCGCACAAGGCATTGCAGATCACCATTCTAAAATATATGATTTTTCTCACTTCTTTCCTTACTCAAAACAAAGTGCCTTCTTACTCATGCAAATGAAGTGAGCGGACTTTGGCATGAGAGGTTTGGGAACCTCAACTACAAATATTTGAAAGAACTGCACAATCAAAAAATGGTTGAAGGGATTCTAAACATCATATTTGCTAAAGGCACCTGTAAAATTTGTTTGATTGGTAATCATTTGGAGCACAAGTTTGAGAAAGGAAAGGAAAAGAGAGCCTCATTTCCTCTTGAGTTGATTCACAGTGAGATATCATGACATCTTCCTCACCTATCTTTGAATAATGCAAGATACATATTAACATTCATAGATGATTATTCTAGATCCATTTGGGTATATTTTCTTAAGTTGAAATTAGAAGTCTTTGAATACTTCAAATCTTTTAAAGCTTCTGTAGAAAATTTCATTGATAAGAAGATCAAGGTCCTTTGTACTGACAATGGAGGAGAGTATGTGAAGAATGAGTTTCAGTTATTTTTTGCAGATAAAGGTATTGATATGCAACACAATGTTCCTTACACACTAGAGTAGAATGGTGTATTAGAGAGAAAGAACGTAACTTTGAAAGAGATGGAAACTTGCATGCATGAGTCTAAAGCATTAACTCCTAGACTTTGGGCGGAAGTTGTCAACTGTGTTGAAAAAGCTCCATAACAGAGTTCCTCACAAAGGCCTACAAGGAAAAACTCCTTTTGAAGCATGGATGGGATACAAACCAGATGTGTCTCATCTGAGAGTCTTTGGATCCAAAGCTTGGGTGAGGATTCCTTCCGAGAAGAGGAGAGCCTTAGATCCATAAAGAAAAGAGTGCATACTTGTTGGTTATTCACATAATGCAAAGGCCTACAAATTGATAGATCTATCTACCATGCAACCATTTCTTGAGAGAAGTGTCTAGTTTGAGGAGTGTCCATTGCATGATTCCCACCATGTCGAAGAAGACAACTTGCTAACTACTCCACCACAGGATATTGAACAAGATAGCGAAGCATTGTCTCATGAAAGTTCAGATTTTTACTTTGAAAGTGAAGATGAGCGAATCTTAGATCCAAATCCACAAGAACCTGAAGATCTACCTCCTCTTCCAAGATGGGATGCCAAGACTCTTGAATCTGTACGCGATCTTGTTGGATATCCACAAGATCCAAGAAGAACTAGATCCAAGTTTCAAAATACAAGGTTTTCACTCTCTGATACAGATCCCTTTCTTTCTGACAGATGTTTTCTTATGATTGGATCAGATCCAAAAAATTTCTTTGAGGCCTCCCAAGATACAAGATGGACATTAGCTATGGATGAAGAGTACCAATCTCTTCAAAGGAATGAGACTTGGGAGCTTGTTTCTCTTCCTCCTGGAAGGAAGCTTGTTCAATGTAAGTGGGTATACAGAACCAAGATGGGTTCAGATGGATTCACATGCAAGTACAAGGCTCGCTTGGTTGCTAAAGGTTTCTCACAAGTTCAAGGGATTGACTATTCAGAGACCTTCTCTCATGTTGCTAAGATGGACTACATCCGTCTTGTTCTAGCTCTTGCTGCATCCAAGCATTGGGAGGTTCATCACATGGATGTAAAGAGTGATTTTCCCCATGGACATCTAGAGGAGGAGATCTACATGAAGCAACCTGAAGGATACATTGATGAACCTTCATTAGTGTGTATATTGAGGAAGTCTGTGTATGTGCTCAAGCAGGATCCCTGGGCATGGTATGCTAAAATGGACTCCTTTCTACTGTCACATGATTTTCAGAGATGCAAGTCTGATTCGAATGTCTACATGAGACATGATGGTAACTCTCTTCTCCTTATTTTCCTCTATGTTGATGATTTACTGATTACAGGGAGTGTCTCTTCATGTCTTAGATCTATCAAAAAATCCTTACACAACTCCTTCTCTATGTCATATTTGGGACTGCTAAAGCAATTTCTTGGTATTGAAGTCTCTCAGAGTGATTCAGGAATCAAGATTGCACAATCCAAATATGCATCAGATCTACTTGACAGGTTTCATATGAAAGAATGAAAACCAACAACATTTCATTTTCTTTCAGCTATTAGTCTTTAGGATAGTTCTTCTTCACCTTTGGTGGATAGTACTTTATATCAGCAGTTGATCGGGAGTCTTTTGTTTCTTACACATACTCACCCCGATCTATCTTATGCAATGAGTGTTGTATCTAGATACATGCAAGAGCCTCATGAGATTCACTGGAAGGCAACCAAAAGGATCTTGCACTATGTGCAAGGGACAAAGACCTATGGTATTCACTATGCAGTTGGGTCTCCATTGAACTTAGTTGGGTATACATATTTAGATTAGGCTGGAGACAACTCAGATAGGAAGTATACATTAGGTTTTGTCTTCATGATTGGATCTGGTCCTATATGTTGCTCAAGAAAAAAGAAGATTGCTCTTGCTCTTTCATTAGTTGAGACCAAATACATAGTTGTAGTGAATGCAACCACACAGTGCATCTGGTTGAGTAGCATCTTGTCAAAGTTTGGGATTCACTACAGTACTCCACCAGTCATCTATTTTGACAATCAGAGTGCTATCAGTATTTCTACAGATCTGGTTCTGAGACAAAGAATCAAACACATTGAGATACACATGCATTACATCTGAGGATTGGTGCATGATCGTACAACTGCTCTATTGTCCTACAGAAGAGAAGATTGCAAATATTTTCACCAAGAATTTTTCAGTGAATAAGTTCACTCATCTTCGATCCCTTATTGGGGTGAGTGCTATCTTGGTTTATTATTTTGTTTACAGTCTATCTTGAGGGGGGTTTTCCCTCTTTCCTCACTTTTTTTTAGATTGTTGTACGGGGTGACCATTGGTCTCAGTAACCAGGGCCCTAAGTTCCACTTATTTTTCCTCATCGTCTGGCTTAAGGGAGGGTTTTGGAATATTCTCACCATCTTATTTTGGTTTTGCATGCATTCATGCATTCCATGCAACACTCCATCCATCAACAATTGAGTCTCCTAAAACATAGTCCCTATTTTGGGCCCCTTGGAGCTTGTTTTTTGCCATCATTAGCCCTCCTAGCCACTTAGTGCACCTTGTTTCCATCACTGGAGTTACAAATGCACCCTCATGCATAGATTTAGGAGATCTGACAGTCAATTCTATGATTTAGGGAACCTTGTCCCCTTGATTGCTCAATTAACTGATTGTAGCTCCTAGTTTGACTGCTACTGAGTGTAGGAGTGCCCTCCTTGACCATTGATAGATAGTTATGCGCCCCCTTGGACTCTCCTCCCCTATTTCGATGCCCACATGCTTAGTGATGTTCAGTTCCACTTCAGTTGACTGATTATTCACCCTTAGTGGCCACTAAACCTTATTGGGAGATGGTTCCAATGCAAACTAAGCCATGACTTGAGGAGAATTTGAATCCTCCAAGGAGTATCAAATTATTCTATTGTATTATCATTTTTTTTCCAGCTTACAGTTGATGAATGTATTAACAACAGTTTCTCATATCTTTTGAGTTTCATGAGTGAATTTGATCATGTTTCTTGCTAATTCTTCTATGCAATAAACACTGTGAAATTGTGAGGTTTATTCAAGCTTAGTGATCTCCCCTTGTGAAATTTCACAAAAATGTATTATATGTTTATGTTTTCTTTATTTTTTTATCCTTATCTTCTTCTAAACTTGGTGTAACCATTTCTTTGTTATTTCAAATTGAAAATATTTTTTAATATTTTTCAATTTTATTAAAGTTAATAATACATTTTTTTCCTAGTAAAAAACATTGTTTTACTTTTTGGTTTCATTGTGTGAAATGTAACGCCCCTCTATCTATGGCAAGTCATAATCTTAATTGAGCTAGGTAGATTGTAGGGGTAAGGAAATAAGGAAATCATATTATTTCAATGAGCTCTTAAGTATTCTTTTTCCAATAAAAAAATAATAATTTGTATTTAAGCATAAAATTAAAATTACATATTTATTGTGCTCTGAGCATTGTATACAAAATAGATCAGGAAAACAACTTTCATTACCCACTAAATATTATTTTAGCACAAAAACATAAAAGTGCAAAAAAAACAACAATAATAAAATTGCTCAGTAACCTTACTATCCATATGACCATCCCTCAATAAAAATATATTTAAAAATAACCTCTAATGTGACAACCTATAATATACACTTACATAAAATAGAACATATATGAAATAAATTAGTATGAAGCCATATAAAAAACATCAATATATCCAAATAAGATTTAAGCAAATTGCCTGGAATGGACTAAACAAAATTGTGAGACTTTTCCACAACCATAACTCTTACCTCCAGTTGTTTCTCATCCTTTGAAAGATTATCTGCATCTACGGTAAAAACTGAGTGAAGGAATCAAAGTAAAAAAAAATAGAACCATCCTTCATTTGTTGTGCTAAAGGTTTTAGTAAAATGTTGTGAATTTGCAAAGAAATTTTAGTCTAGTTGATCACTAAGGTAGAATCACAAAAATCTTGTAAATTAAGAACTCATGTGTCCTAAGCAACATTTAAGAGAAAATAGAGAGCCATCATTTATGTATAGTTGGTGTCCCCTACCCCAAGTCATCTATGAACTTAGTGAAATGATCATCTAAGAAATACAAGAGGGCCCCAACACTACTAATCTATTAGACCCTAACTAAACCCATCAAGAAAAAACATGTTTTCTTATCTAACTAGATCTCACCAATATGTCTAGTATTCATCTCTTTTGAGATCATTTTGAGTCTCTAGAAAAGATACACAATTGAAGGTAGACATGGAACAAAGGAATATGATTGTCTTCAAATAGTTTTTTGTTACATGGTAGCCAAATACCCCATAAGATAATACATGAGACTTCCCTATATTCCTTCAATTATTTTTTCATATACCAAGCCCTTAAACCTTCATCCATTATAGCCCTTTCCCATATATTAGAAAAACTAGTTAATTGTTTGGCATCCCTCCATAGGAGCTAAGCACAAAGGCATTGAATAAACATATGATCTATTGTTTAAGCTTCCTTCCAACATGAAACACAAATGCTAGGTCCCTACTAGCCTCTCTTCTATAATCATTCCCATGTTAAGACCTTATCACAAAGTGCTAGCCACAAAAAAATTCTAGTCCTTTTTGGAGCCTTTATCTTCCAATTTTTTTGCCATCACCCAAATCTTTCTTGTCCTACAAGACCTGATAGAATCATCCCTAAACCTTAATGTACACATACATGAAGATTTATTATTTTCCCAAACAAAAGAATCCATATAATCTCTAATATAGATGTATGAGTGCTTAAGTTCTGCTAAGAATAAATTCCATATATATACTTAGTTCCCACAAGGTTTAATAACTAGGCAGACTTCCACCCATATTTCCAAACACTGGTTAATGTGCTTATGATGATTTCAGATTGACTTTTCCTCATGACCAGATTATTGAGTTCACCTTAAAAGGAGGAGTACGTGTGTATTGCAGATATGGTTATACTATAACTTCTGTGTAGTTCCTCATGCCCATTGTTTTTGGATTCTTCTTGATAGGGGGGTTGTTTCTATAAAATGATCTTTGACATTGATGTCAAAGGGGGAGAAGTTCAGGTAGTTGCAGATGAAAAGCAACATCATAAATTTTAGGTTTCCAACAATGCCAAAGGGGGAGATTGTTGTCACTATGATTCAGTTTTCATTGATGGTTGGAAAGCAGACAAGGCAGGTGACTCAGACCATACCAACTTCAGTTTACTAAAGCTGCGACTGATTTTGAAATACAAGAAAAGAATGTTGTTAGACAAGCTGTGACTCAGATGGCTGCAACTCAAACAGCTGTGACTCAGACAAGTTGTGACTCAGATGGCTGAGACTCAGACGGCCGTGACTTAGACGGCTGCAACTCAGACGACCGTGACTCAAACGGTTGCAACTCAAATAGATGTGACTCAGACAAGCTGTGACGCAGATGGCTGAGACTCATACAGTCATGACTCAAACGACTGCGACTCAGAAGGCCATGACTCAGATGGCTGAGACTCAGATGGCCGTGACTCAGACAGTCGCGACTCAGATGGCTGAGACTCAGATGTCCGTGACTCAGGCAGCCGCGACTCAGACAAGCTGTGACTCTCAAACATTTTTTATTTATTAATTTACAACGTGTAAATTCTGGAAGTCAAAGAGACAATTCAATTTTCGAATTGGTAGTTAAAGAGATAGTTTCAATTTTAGAATTGGAATATCTGGAAGTTAAAGAGACCGAGGCATATAACTTCAGCATCTATAAAAAAAAACAATTAAGGAGAACAAAATGGGAAGGAGAATGGAGAGGATGAAGAGGAGTGGTTGTTGGCTGAAGAGGATGAAGCTATGATTCAAAGTTAACAATTCAGAATAAAAATGTGCGGCTCGATTTAATGAAGAATAGAATGCCTAGAAATCCAAGCTGTAGCAACACAGAACAAAAATGAAAAGGGTATGTACTGATATATCTGAACCAGTGTGATATAATTGATTGAAATTTTTCTTACATAGGGTGGTAGGGAGGAGCAAGGGAAGACTGTAAAGTATTCTTTGCAAGTTGGTGCTTGTACATTTGGGAGTTGTAGCTTCCATTTAGTTGGTACTAAAGAAACAGAGTTAGAAGCCTCATCTGGGTTGTAGCTCAGATAAAATAGAATGTAAAGAGAAGTTGGAGCTTGCCTTTCATCCTAAGAAGAAGAGGTTTTTTCCCTTTATGGGTTTCCTCAGGAAAATCAGTGCCTCTGCATATTTATGTGATTGAACATTGTTTATATGCCTTATATTTAATTCTGTTATAACAATATACCTACTATAAAGGAATGTGCATAGAACATCTCATATCATATTGATTGTCACACTTCATCAAAGTTAAAAGGGAAAAAGAATTTAAAATTGTTTAAGCACAGTAATAACTGATTCACCCCCCCTCTCAGTTATTTGAATACTTTCAACAATTGGTATCAGAGCAATGTTCCTTTAGGCTAAGGTAGATCCGAAAGCTTAAACATGACAATCCATGAAGGCTCAACCAATAAAGATCCTATGTTTGGAACAAATTTTTCCTTTTGGAAAGTTAGAATGAGAACATATTTAATGTCCCTAGGTGCTGATGTTTGGGAAGTTGTAGAAACTGGATATACAAAACCTGTGGTTCTTGCTTCCAAAGATGACAAGATGGAATTCAGTTTTAATGCTAAGGGAATGAATGCAATATTAAGTGGTCTTGCTGAATCTAAGTTTGTGAAAGTGATGCATCTTGAATCTGCTAAAGATATGTGGGATAAACTTATTAATAGCTATGAAGGGAATGAGAAAGTAAATGATGCCAAACTGCAAACATACAGGCTGAAATTTGAACAGCTAAAGATGAATGAGGATGAGACTATTAGTAAATATTTTATAAGCGTTGAAGAGCTTGTGAATTCTATGAAGGGCCTCGGTGAAAAAATTGAAGAAGCATCCTTAGTTCAGAAAATTTTAAGATATTTGCCTGATAAATTTAACCCCAAAGTTTCAGCAATAGAAGAGTCAAATGATCTTAAAAATCTGGGTATTGATCAACTCCTAGGAAATCTAATTGCCTATGAAATGAGGATCAACAAAGATAAAAATACCACTAGAGAAGCCTCTTTCAAAGTAGACAAGAATACTGATTTTGAAATGGATGAGATTGAAGTTGTAAGAAAACTGAAAACTGGATCAGGGAAATATAAAGGCAAGTTGCCCTTTAAATGTTTCAATTGTGGTAAGGTGGGACACTTTGCATCTAAATGTCCTTATAAGAAAAGAGATCAGGATCCTGTTGATAAAGAGAAACACACATATAAGAGATATAATAAAGATAACAATTACATGAAGAAAGGCTTGTGTGCAAATGATGATGACTCTTCAGAAGCTACAGATAGTGAATCTTCCTGTGAAAATAAGGAGAATTTGTTTATGCTTATGGCCATAGAAGATCTTGATATTGATTTTACAGAGAGTGACATGAATGATGAAGATGTTGTAGTTGATATGGAAGGTGAGTTAATTAGTGCATTGGAAGAAATTGATAGACTCATACAAAAGAAGAGGAAACAAAAACAATTACTGATACAGTATGAAAAGAATGATAAAGAACCTAGTACAGACTGTATTTTGGTAAAAATAGAACTAGAAGAGGCAAAGAAAATAGAAGACATTCTTAAACAATTGCTGGCTGAAAGTAGAGCAAGATGTGAAAAGTTAGAAGAAGAAGTGGTGACTGTTAAGAAAGAATTAGAGAAATTCCAAACTTTGCATCATCATAATTTTTCAAGCATTAAAGCCTCAGAAGAGTTGAATAATATCTTAAGTAAGCAAAGATCTCCGTTGATTAAATCTGGTCTAGGCTATGAACAAGGTTCAAGCAATAGTCACTCAGAGAACAAATAAATAACTAAGGTGATCAACTTTCAAAGCAGCAAGCAATCAAAATTCACAAAGTCTGCAACCTCCATCAAAGCTGAAGCAAATAACACCAACAGTAATGATAATCTAATGAATGATAAAAGGGATAGAGCTACAGGAACAAAAAGCAATATTCTGCAGTCAAGAAAGCATGAAGAAGAAGATGTCCAACACAGAATGATAAGGCAATCAATTTCAAGAGGACAGCCAAGATTCAGGTATCAAAATTTCTTTAATGGTTACTGTTATTGTTATTCTAGCTTTGGTCACAAAGCTGCAACCTGTGTTTTCAATCTTAGAAACACTCAACAAAGAATATTTAGCAATAATAAAATGTTGCAGCATGGAATGAAACAATCAGTGAATAATCATAACCACTGTACTCCATCAATAATCAGAAGAGGAATTCATAATAGAAATGTCAATCCTTTTTATCTTCTATACAATGAACATGAATGTTATATTTTTCATAATCATGGACACAAGGCTTCAGAATGTTATTTGAAGAACTACAAAACAGATTCAAGAGTGAATCATTCAGCTGAAATAAAAGTGTTGAAGAATAAAGAAAGCAATCAGTGTGATTTAGTGCTTTTTTCTCAAAGACAGAAGGACCCATGGTATATTGGCAGTGGTTGCTCCAAACACATAACTGGGGATAAAGGTAAGTTTCTGTCTCTAAAAGAACACAAATCAGGAAATGTAACTTTTGGGAATGATGCTCCAGGAAAAATCAGAGGCAAAGGAATGGTAAGTATGAGTAATGGAAAAGGGAAATCTCAAGATGTTATGTTTGTAGATGACATGAAGCAAAATATTCTTAGTGTCAGTCAGGTATGTGACAAAGGATGTGAAGTTGTTTTCAATTCTAAGGAACGCAAAATTAAATTTGTTTCTTCAGGACAATTGGTTGCCAAAGGTATAAGAACAGAAAACAATGTTTATGTCTTGAAATAAGAAAAGGAGGAATGTCATCTAAGAAAGTATGATGAGTGCTGGCTATGGCATAGAAGACTTGGACATTTAAATTTTGATCATATAATCAAGCTTAGAAACAATGGATAAGTGAAAGACTTTCCAAAGATATCAAAACTAGATGATGTTGTATGTAAACCCTGTCAAATGGGAAAACTGACTCGAACACAATTCAAATCCAAGAGTTTCCCTTCTTCATATAAACCTCTTCAGTTAGTGCATATGGATATGTGTGGACCATCAAGGAAGGAAGGTACAGGAAAAGAAAACTATTTTATGCTAGTTATTGATGATTATTCTATACTTACTTGGGTTGCGTTTCTGAAAGAAAAATCTGAAGCATTTGAAAATTTTAAAGTATTTAAAGATCTGACTGAGAATCAAACAGGAAGAAGACTAAAGGCAGTAAGGTCCGATAGAGGAGGAGAGTTCAGTTCAAGGAATTTTGTGATGAACAGGGTATCAAAAGAGAGTATATAATTCCAGGGACTCCATAGCAAAATGGAGTGGTTGAGAGACAGAATAGATCAGTTCAGCAGATGGCAAGATCAATGATGAAAGAAAATAATATTTCTCAAGTTTTTTGGGTAGAGGCAATTCATACAGCTGTTCATATACTTAACAAAACTCACTTAAGGCCAAATAGTGATCAAACTCCTTATGAATTATGGTTTGGGAGACCTGCTACAATCAAGCATTTCAAAGTCTTTGTGAGTAAGTGTTATATCAAGAACAATGATGAGCATCTTGGTAAATATGATGACAGGGCTGATGAAGGTGTTTTCTTAGGTTATGCTACAAACAACAAAGGATACAAATGCTATAATAAGAGGTTGCATAAAATGGTTGATTGCATTGATATTAAAGTAGATGAAGGGAGTCATGTAAAAGACACTCAAATAAACAGTGATGAATCATGTACAGAGGATATAGTTGAAGAAGAAGAAGAACAGGTCCAAGAATCAAAAAAGGAAGAATCTAAATCAGAGAATGAAGATGCAGACTCACAGCAGCAATCAGTAAAACCTCCTTCAAGAATTATTCAGAAAAATCATCCTGAAAGTCAGATCATTGGTGACAAGAATGAAGGTGTGCAGACAAGAAGATAGTTACTCAAAGATACAGAACAGTCTCACATTGCCTTTTTATCTATAATAGAACCCAAGAATTTTTATGAAGCTAGTGAAGATGAAGATTGGATAAAATCCATGAATGAAGAGCTTGATCAGATTGAAAAGAATAATACTTGGGAACTTGTTCCTAGACCAGCAGATAAGAATGTGATAGGTACCAAATGGGTATTTAAGAATAAGATGAATGAAAAATGACAAATTGTGAGAAATAAATCCAGATTGGTTTGCAAGGGGTATGCACAAGTTGAGGGACAAGATTTTGATGAGACTTTTGCACCTGTGGCAAGAATGGAAGCTATAAGAATGTTTCTTGCTTATGCCTGTCACAAAAATTTCAAAGTTTATTAGATGGATGTTTAATCAGCTTTTCTAAATGGAGATCTAGAAGAAGAAGTGTATATGGAGCAACCTGAAGGTTTTTCACTGACATGCAATCCTGATTATGTCTGAAAACTAAAGAAGGAACTATATGGATTGAAACAAGCACCAAGAGCCTGGTACTACAGATTGGATAAATATTTACAAGAAAAAGGATTCAAGAAGGGCACTGCTGATAGCAATCTGTACATCAAAACTGAAGGTGATGATTTATTAATTGTTCTAGTTTATGTTGATGACATTATCTTTGGATGTACTAATGCATCTTCTTTCCAGTGGTTTGCTAATGCCATGCAATCTGAGTTTGAAATGTCAATGATTGGAGAATTATCATACTTTCTCGGTCTTCAAATCAATCAGAATTCTGAAGGTCTATTTCTCTCTCAAGAGAAGTATCTGGAGGAGATGAAGAAAAAGTTTCAAATGGAGGATTCTTCACCTGTTAGTACCCCTATGATTGTTGGCTGCAAGCTTAGCAAAGATGATATCTCACTAGATGTTGATCAAAGAACATATAGGTCAATGATAGACAGTCTTCTATATATTACAACAACTCGTCTTGATATCATGCATGATGTTGGAATGGTAGGAAGATTTCAGTCTGCTCCCAAACAAAGTCACTTGGTAGTTGTGAAGAGAATTTTCAAATACTTGAAAGGCACAATGACTTATGGTCTCTGGTATCCTAGGAATCAAAACTTTCAATTGATTGCATATTTAGATGTTGACTAGGCAAACTGTTTGGATGAAAGAAAGAGCACTAGTGGAGGTGCATTCTTCTTAGGTGATTCATTAATAGCATGGATGAGTAAAAAGCAAGGTTCTATCTCTCTATCTACTATTGAGGCTAAATACATAGCTACTACAACATGTTGTACACATGTATTATGGATGATACAAACTCTTGCTGATTTGGATGTAAAATATTTTGAACCTATCCCTATTCACTGCGATAACACAAGTGCTATCAATGTGTCTAAAAACCCTGTGCTTCATTCCAAGACTAAGCACATACCAATTAAGTATCACTTTCTAAGGGAGCAAGTCACAAACAGATTGGTTCAATTGAATTTTATTCCCTCTACAAAACAAACAGATGATATCTTTATTAAGCTATTGTCCAAGGCACAGTTTGAATATCTTCGTCAAAAGTTGGGTGTCCTACCCAATTCCAACTGATCTCCTCACCATGATAGGGGGAGTCTGGGTTTAATGAATATCAGATATGTGCTTATGATGATTTCATATTGACTTTTCCTCATGACCAGATTATTGAGTTCACCTTGAAAGGGGGAGTATATGTGTATTGTAGATATGATTATACTATAAGTTCTGTGTAGTTCCTCATGCCCATTTTTTTTGGATTCTTCTTGATAGGGGGAGTTGTTTCTGTAAAATGTATCTTTGACATTGATGTCAAAGGGGGAGAAGTTTAGGTAGTTGCAGATGAAAAGTAGCATCATAAATTTTAGGTTTCCATCAATGCCAAAGGGGGAGATTGTTGGCACTATGATTCAGTTGTCATTGATGGTTGGAAAGCAGACAAGGCAGGTGACTCAAACCATACCAACTTCAGTTTACTAAAGCTGTGACTGATTTTGAAATACAAGAAAAGAATGTTGTTAGACAAGCTATGACTTAGATGGCTGCAACTCAAACAGTTGCGACTCAGACAAGCTATGACTTAGACGGCTGAGACTCAGACGGCCGTGACTCAGACGGCTGCGACTCAGACGACCATGACTCAGACGGTTGCACCTCAAACAGCTGCGAATCAGACAAGCTATGACTCGAATGGCTGAGACTCAGACGACCGTGACTCAGACAGCTGCAACTCAGACGGTTGTGACTCAGATGGTTGAGACTCAGATGGCCATGACTCAGACAGCCGCGACTCAGACGGCTGAGACTTAGATGCCCGTGACCCAGACAGTCGCGACTCAGAAAATCTGCGACTCTCAAACATTTTTTTATTTATTAATTTACAGCGTGTAAATTCTGGAAGTCAAAGAGACAATTCAATTTTTGAATTGGGAGTTAAAGAGACAGTTTCAGTTTTAGAATTGGAATATCTGGAAGTTAAAGAGACCGAGGCATATAACTTCAGCATCTATAAAAAAAATAAAAAATTGAGGAGAACAAAATGGGAAGGAGAATGGAGAGGATGAATAGGAGTGGTTGCTGGCTGAAGAGGATGAAGCTATGATTCGAAGTTAACAATTCAGAAGAAAAATGTGTGGCTCGATTTAATGAAGAATAGAATGCCCAGAAATCCATGCTGTAGCAGCACATAACAAAAATGAAAAGGGTATGTACTGATATATCTGAACTAGTGTGATATAATTGACTGAAATTTTTCTTACATAGGGTGGTAGGGAGGAGCAAGGGAATACTGTAAAGTCTTCTTTGCAAGTTGGTGCTTGTACATTTAGGAGTTGTAGATTCCATTCAGTTGGTGCTGAAGAAACAGTGGTAGCAGCCTCATCTGGGTTGTAGCTCAGATAAAATAGAATGTAAAGAGAAGTTGGAGCTTTCCTTTCATCCTAAGAAGAAGATGTTTTTTCCCTTTATGGGTTTCCTCAGGAAAATCAGTGCCTCTGCATATTTATGTGATTGAACATTGTTTATATGCCTTATATTTAATTCTGTTATAACAATATACCTGCTATAAAGGAATGTGCATAGAACATCTCATATCATATTGATTGTCACACTTCATCAAAGTTAAAAGGGAAAAAGAATTTAAAATTGTTTAAGCACAGTAATAACTGATTCACCCCCCCCCCCCTCTCAGTTATTTGAATACTTTCAACAAATGTTGGATACACTATATGATTTAAAATGGATATACCTCTATCATGGAAATGATTAATTAGTTCAGGTGGAAAAATAATTGATTCTCCACAACCCATAATTGAAGATATCCCTAATCTTACCTACTCACAATTCTTGGCCTTTCAAGCAAGATGATTGTCGATAATTAGGAAAGCCAAATCCATCTCTTTCCAATGATTTAGCACATTTTTTATACTCTTTTGAAGACACTTAATATAGTCCAAAATAGAAGTTGGAGCTATGTATTTATGCACAATAATCATGTTCTATAATTTATCTTTCGGGATGAGATTCTAGAGGCTCTTCGCAGCCAGGGAAGTGTCCAATACATGTAACTTTTTCAATCCCTAGCCTCTTTCATCCTTATGTTTCAAACTAATTTTCCATCTTTCCAAAGGGATTCCAGCTTGATTATTCTTCCCCCCTCTCCTCCCACAAGAATTTGACATGGATTTTCCTTATCTTATCCAATAGACCCTTTGGAATCCATCCCAGTGAATGCCAATAAATATGAATGATCACTTCCATCACATATTTTATGAGTGTTAACCTAGCACCTTGTTACGAAAAAAATTGCACAAGTGCACTCTTCCACTTCGTGAGGGGCTAAGCCTTGTAGGTTGTTGCAAGGCCTCAGTCCTTGGAGCCACCTTTTGATTGGTTGGTATTCCTCCAAGTGATCCTGCAAGAGATTGTTAGTGTAGTTCACATTCAAACATGGAAATATTGATGAAAATAAAATAAAAGAGATGGGGGAAAGATGCAAAATCCAACAACAACACAAAGGTATGCTAAACCACTCTTGTATTTACTAATGGAATAGTTGTACAACACCTAGGAGGTGAAGGAATCAAGAGAATTCAACAATATCCCTTAGGGAGGCTTTTCTTGTCCAAACTAAATGCTAAGTAGGTGGAAGAACCCCCTTGATCGTAGGTGGCAAGCAAGCTTGGAAATGCTTACAATGGTAGGAAAAGGTGGGCTATGAAGAATCTCCAACTCAAATCTAGCAACATAACCCTACTCTAATTTCTCTCTACCAAATGCATGAAAATGGATTCCTTTTATAGGCTAAGAGGTGTCCAACAAACAACTAGATCCAAATGTGAACTCTCCTCCTTCATGAACCAGTTCCAAGTTACAAAAGGGGTCTAATTAATGCCACCAAGTGTGTGAGGATCCGAACTCTGATCCTTGGGGAGAATTGAGCTTTCAATGCGCCGTTGGGCATGAGTGGTCCCGTCGTTTTGATAATAGCACGGATATTGAAGGAAAAGCCGTGCGGGTGTAGCGCAGGAATTGTTCAGGTAACCTGCGCTATAGCCTGGGTCAACTGTGTAATTCCCGCACTACCCTTTGTTTTGGTTGTTTCTTGGAACTTGTGGACTCATGCTTTGTTTTGTATCTATTGAGGATGCACGTGGTGAGATTCATTCTTTATGTTGATGATGATTTACTAAATGAATCGCCGAAATGTCACATGTGTGCAACTTTTAGGCATCAACAGATGTCCCCTGATGTATCATGGTTCGGAGGGTGCTGTAGAGCCGATAATGCATCATGTTTTATGTTGTTTCACTCTTGTTCTGTAGGACGAAGCATATGTGGAAAAATAAGGTTCTCCCATGGGGAAGGAATGTTGGTGACAACCGTTGGAGTTGTAATAAAGAATAGTTTTTATACAAACAAGGCAAGCATGCCCATGCTCGTAAAATACGCTCAAAGTGATTACAATGAGAGAGGACAAAGGTGTTGACTCTATTATACTGCTGGGACATGGATGAAGGTGGTTTCAAACCATGTTAGAGTAAATTCCCTTGGAACTGCTGCGGAATATTCGAAGAAATGGGACTATTGGTGACCATGATAAACCCACTGTGGTGGTGAACAAAATTGGTATGTAACTCTTCCTAAGGAATTTACAGTACCAAATAGACTACTATCATGATTTCCAAATGTGAACACTGCTACCTTCAAAATTACGTCTCCCCTTGATGCGATGATGTGTTGACGTCGAGCATAGAGAAACCACCTAGTTAAGGAGCACTAATGAATCTCCCTACTAAGTTAGAGGTGATCCCTTATAGTGATTGAAAGGGATCCCTAGGTACAATCTGCAACTACTGCAACTCTCGAAATATAGTTTTTTGATGTCGACGAGAGCTAAAGTACATGGTAGCACATGAGTCCTACCCTGAGAATTGGGATCATATTGTAACCAATTAATGGATGTACAGACCTGACACAAGACCGGTTGATAAGCATGGAACACCAAATTTATTAAATTTGGACTTATTAGAAAATTTTTGGACTAAGAAAGTGTGAATTTAGGCTTTGAAAGTGTCAATATCAACCTTTCTAAAGTGCAAAAACAGGTTCTGAAAGTGGCAATATTGGCTTTGAAAATTGCGTTTTTCTATTCGAATCGTGTGTTTTTTTACTACATATGAACCTTAAAATTGCATTTTTTTGTTATAAAACTATGAATTTCAATTCAAAAAGTGTGAATTTCAAATAAAAAAACTATGAATTTCAATTCAAAAAGTGTGAATTTCAAATCAAAAAATGCAAATTTTGATATGAAAAGTGTGAATTTCAAATCAAAAAATGCAAATTTTGATTTGAAAAGTGTGAATTTCAAATTAAAAAATGAAAATTTTCATTTGAAAAGTGTGAATTTAAAATAAAAAAATGCAATTTCTAATTTGAAAAGTGTGAATTTCAAATAACAAAATGCACAATGACCATTTGGCCCTTTACAACATCCACTCTTGGAATGAATTCATATCTAGGCTTGTTGCACAGTGGTCCAACATAGCAATCCTGCAAAGTAGGATCATTTTCCTTCAAATAGGCATCCATAATTTCATGTTCAAATCTTATAGGTTCACTACTACGAATATCATGGCTTGTCGATGGACAAAAGTTAGTTGATGCCTAATCAACACTCTTGAAGGGACTATCCAAAGCTTTAAGTACAACCTCCCAATAATTTAACTTGGGATACCAAAATTGTTCATCTCCCTTCTCAATCCCTTGATTCCAAAATGAAATATATGTTTCTAGTCCCTTTTTTATTTCGTCAATCTCCGAAGGAATTTTTGATTGTAGATTTAATAACCTAGGTTGTCCCACTGGCAAGTCCGTGCTACCATCTGGAAATGACCACCAAAGATGAACATGAGACGACCAAGCTTCATCCTGAAGTGATGCCTTCCATTGCATGACTGGAATGTCATCTATGAGCTGAAATCTAAAAACTGGCATTTTTTTATACTGATGATTTTGGCATTTCCATCCAAAAGGTGGGGTTTCACAAAACTCTTAAAATCATAAATTTCATCAATTAGATAAGGAACAAAGGAATTTTGATCTTCACATGTCCTATACGTATCCATAATTTTCGGGAGTGAAACTATATCCTTGCGCATTAGCTTTGCTGATAACCTGCCATAAGTTCCATCTATGTCTTCATGGGTGTGTCCAACCGGGAGGAATCCAACTTCAACTATCTCAAACACTCTCCTTGATGTTAAAAGAGATCAAAATGAAAATACAAAGCGATTTTTGTTATCGCCTGAACAATTATCCATTTGCAAAAACAACATGGGTGGTAGTTTTCTATTTGGCATGCATTGATTAGTACCATCAACACACATTACATCATCTTGCCTTACATCTTGTCTGTAGATCGAACACTTTTCATATGAGTCTGATTGAAATAGAGCATCATTCAATTGGTGCTTAGATGTTCTGCCTTTGTAGAGCAAATCACCATATTTATCAACCACTGGTTCTTCAAGACATTTCAAGCATTTAGCCAAGGATGTCACAGTGAAATTCGATCCCATCTCTAAAAATGAGAGGTTGAAATGACTAAAACCCCCAGTATTGTGTCCATGAGTCAACAATCTAGTCAATGATATCGGAAGATTCATAACATTACTAAAATATTTTTCCTTCTTACCCATCCTTGAAATGGAATTCTTTGACTTATCCATTTTGTCACGAACAATACTGAGATAAGTCTTCGGATTGTTCTGTGAAGCCGACCTGTGTGAATAATAGAGCTGGTGACAACTTGCGATGTATTTATTATGATCTTCTTGGTTTACTCGCAACTTTTCCACCTTAGCTGGATCAGTGGTCCCCTTAATCCTATCCTGTATTGTAATGCACTCATTACACCTTGCAAAGGAGTTTGATTTAGAAATTTTAACATCTGGAAAATCTTCTCTCATCACCTTGCTAAAGGAGGATTGTGATACTGGAGGCAAACCGATTGTTTTCATTTCATCGTTAGCCATTTCTCGCAGTAAACCATGGTACATATTAGCGGGAAATAATTTCAAGGTTGTCCTTGTTCCATCTCCACTGATTAATCGTGTAAGATGTGGAGATTTGTCTGAATTCTCTACTACAATTTTATTAATAATAGCTACCAGTGCAGTAGTGTTTGCCATAGATTTTTCCAATTTTTCCAAGCCACTGTTACCGTGCACAGCTCTCACATCACCATTCAAGACCATTCTTTTATAATTGAAGAAAGTGCTCTTTTTTATCCCATGGCATTTATACCATGCATTTTGACAGGCGTCTCTTGTGTCTAATCCCATTGTAAAAAAGCTTATTTTTCTGTCATATCATTCTTTGGCCACAAGAGCATTTGATCCCATAGAATTTATAACATACTATCTTTTTGAATTTCCATTCATACTATCAAATTTCTTCCTACATTCAACTATCGATTGAACTGGAATTTTTGATATACAAAAATTTGAGCAACAATGTTCGGTGGCAATTTTTGAAAGGAATGCACCCATATTTATTGCAGGCATGTAAGGTACCGATCTTGAATTTATGTCGGAAATTTTAGTTCCATCTTGCCGCTTTACGGAATTGTATGGCCTTGTTCCATTAGTACCTTTAACATATGTATATTCACAATGAGGAGTACCTGGAAGGACCATCTGTAAAGGACATTCTTCAACCACATTCCAAAAGTTGACCATAACTTCGTCTGCTTTCTTTTTTAGTATAACATCCAAAGGAACATCATGGAGGTCAAGCAAATGGTTTGCAGGCCATCTTATAAGGGATCCTTCAAATACACCACAATTATCGCAATTGCAGAAGACTTTATGAACTAAAATACCAAACTCACCAGCATCTAGTGCTTTGAATTGTACAATGTCTCCCTCAAAAATAGTTGACACTATTCCCCGAGCAACATACTACGACTTTAAAGAACATTGATGTATCAAATTAACTTTATGTACGAAACCTGACATTGTGATTTTCTCTTAATACTTTCAAAGTAGATTTAGATTGATTATTGTTGAAATTGCTTGCAACAGAAATCAATGTTTATGTATTAAAATCGATGATTCTTTTAATCGGCCATACAACAAAAATTCCACTGCTCAACCCTGGAGAACATTCCATACAAGAAAACATCACTTCATTCACTAGAACACCAAAGGATAAGTCACCCAAAAATGATCCCCCAACAAAATCAGTCCCACTCACATTTGTTACCAAACCTATGGAAATGCAATCCTTGCTTTCTGAACACTTTTGTAACAACTTAAATTTTCTCATAATAAAAGAAGATCTATTCTCAGTTGTTATGATATGTGCTACACTCGTAGAAGTAGAAGCTGGTATATCATTCACCTCATTCTCAGTTGTTGTGATATGTACTACACTCGTCGAAGTAGAAGCCGGTATATCATTCACCTCATTCTCGCGAAGAGCGGACCCAATCTGGTTAACAATCTCAGATACCGGCCATTGAATATAACCACCAACAGCCTCTGACAATGTATCTGCACCTTCCGATGGATAGGGAAATGGAAGAATTGCATTTAAAGTCTTGGTAACATTTACAATGATACATCCGACATTAATGTTGATATTATGCAAAAAATTTATTTCTGGAAAAGAGATTCCCTCAGCAACTTTCAATCCATTCAAAAGCAAGTCCACACATTGTTGAGTACCAAAATCCATTCCATAAACGATATCTAAAATATAAAATAACAAGACACATTGTTCAGAACAAAAATCAAGTTTAGAAGCGTTTTATGAAATATAAAATAACAGGGGCACATTAAAAATCATATTTATTTTAAACAAAGATATAACATAATTTATAATATATAAAAATATGTATATCCGGACTTCCAATTTTTCGAATGGAAGGATCGACCGCCCCTTCTTGAAGAAGAAGAGAACACAAGAAGGATCGAATGACCCTTCTTGTAGTCTAGAAAGATTACCAAAAGAATACTGGGTAGAAGAAGCATCTCCCGCCCGTTCATTTATGACGGAATATTAAAATCATATTTATTTTCAGAAGCATTTTATGAAATATAAAATAACATGAGGACATTAAAAATCATATTTATTTTAAACAAAGATATAACATAAGTTATAATATATAAAAATATGTCTATCCATACTTCCAATTTTCCGAATGGAAGGATCGGCCGCCCCTTCTTCAAGAATAAGAGAACACAAGAAGGATCGAACGACCCTTCTTGCAGTCTAGAAATATTACCAAAAGAATGCTGGGAAGAAGAAGCGTCTCCTGCCCGTTCATTTATGACGAAATATTAAAAATGTTCAACATACAAATGCTAGGCTGTCAATACATGTATTTCCAAAATTGTGAATAAGGGATGAATACTGAGCACAGCAAGGGTCGGTCGACCCTTCATTTGCAATATAAATTTAAATATATTTAATCTACGAAGGCTATGTCGAAATTTCTCAACTTTCAACTTCCGCTGTAAATAGTAGGGACCTGGACATCATCTAAGTTCTAACATATAAAAATGTTTGTCCTGACTTCCATTTTTCGAAGAGAAGGTTCGGTCGCCCCTTCGTTTAGTAGATAATTGTGAACAACTATATCCATCAATTCACCTATATCCAGAATGGCGAAAGAAAGAAGGAACTACCGAACCTTCTTGCATTCTAGAACTATTATGAATACAATACTGGGCAGAAGAAGGGTCGGCCACCCCTTCATTTATGAGGGAATTGTAAAATTATTCAACCTACGAAGACTTGTACGTCAATTCATCTATATCTAAAATGGTGAACACCGGAAGAAGGGTTGTCTGCCCCTTCGTTTAGTAGATAATTGTGAAAACCTTTATCTAGAAATTGAACGATATCTAGAATGGTGAAGACGAAAAAGGATCGACCGACCCTTCTTGCAGTCTCAAGCTATAACGAAAAGAATATTGCAAAGCAATGTTCCTATGAAATATGTGTTTAAAGTGCCGATATCTACTTTAGCTACTCCGAAAAAACTCATCCCTGGGGGAAGGAGCAGACGCTCTTTCTCCTCAGCATCTACTTCCAACACCCAAAAATGAAACAACCTAACGAAAGAGCGACCTCGCTTTTTCTGACAGAATTTCGACTTGACAGCAAACTCTTTGTAGCAAAACGTTTGTAAATTTTGTCGTTCAAATATCGAAATATAGTCTCTAGGGTGACACGTGGAATGCTCATATTGTGCCACATGGCTTTGATTATTCTAGAATTGATCTGTGCTACACTCGGCGAAGTAGAAGCTGCTATATCATTCACGTCATTCTCGGGAAGAGCAGACCCAAAAGTATATTGTTTCTATTTTTTTTTTAGAGAAAAAAAGAAAGAATGTTTTTGTCTGGTTAATTGCAGTCAGAATCATTCCAACTAATGGCATCACTATCTTCATTGTCATCACTGTTAAATTCCTTTTTCAACATGGTATCTTGCTTAAATTTTAATTAGCATTATGGTGTGCCTGGGAAGGCATGCATTTGTTGCTTGGAATGTGTTGAATATAATTGTACCACTGATGACAAAACTATTCATTAATGACAGTTTGTAAATTTACTTCATTTCTCTGTTAATTATTATTTCCAGTAAATTATGATATTCTGTAATCCTTTCTCTGTTAATTGTTATTTCCAGTAAATACTTTCCATTGTGTTATTATTCATGCTTGGATGAAAGTAATATGTTTATGCTGTGGTTTACCGCATCTAAGTATTCACTAATTTTATACTAAAATTGATATTGGATTCATTTATGACCAATGCCCAATATTAATGGATTGTTTTATTTTCTTCATTATCAACCTGCAAATTAAGACAGACAAGGTTATTCACCAATTTTCTGCTAAAATTCACTTAATTTTAAGAACATTTTTATCAGTTTTATCTCTTCAACTAAGTGCCTTGGTATTGTATGCAAGACTCACATATGTTCTCATTGCATCCAACAATTTGAGTTATACACCATGTCCAACTACCCAATACATGGGACTTTTCTAGCCAAGATAGTGTATTGGCAAACAATTATACGTTAATAAATTTGTTTAAAGCTATTTGATTGCTTAATTTTATTCAATTAAATTAAAGACTTAAATTATATATATTTATAAAAGAAATGTAATCAATATTATATAAATTAAGACATAAATTATCAATTTCAAATATTTCAAATAAAGTATAACGTTTACATAGATCAGTATCCTATAGTGAATATTAACTACAAAATGATATTAAAAACAAAAAACAGGTTTCAATTTTCCGAGTTCATTTGTGGTTATCTTTTTCCAACAAACCTAGCCAAATGCTAGAGGATTTGCAGAAAAAAATATGGAATATATGAAAATAATACGCTACATCACCAGACAGAAAACGTATGCAAGCTGGCGGCAATCGACATTAAACCTGTTAATTCCGTTAATTTAGCCCAGTAATGAGTAACGCACGATTTTGCAAATACAACGATGTGAATTCATATTAATGGACTGTAAGAAGATAACTACCCAGAATTCTAGAAATAAATTCTGGAAATCTGAAGAAGACAGACAAGGGTGGAAGGAAATCTGAAGAATTTAAAACGTTCAGCGACTTTAAATTACTGTGAACTTGAAACTGTCATTGCATTGATTTTTGACAACCATGGAAGATATGGTTTTTAGCCCAGAGGCTGAATAAGCATGCTCTGTTACAGATTTAGATTTATATGCTTGATTCTTCAAACCAATCTTACTGCTCTACCCACCCAACACTCTTCTCGGTTCCACCTTAGCAAAAGCAAACCTTGGTCCTGACAGAAAACAGAGCTCCAAACTGGCAAACACAGAGAGTTTGAACTTTAAGTTTCAATGTAGGCATTGGGCGGCTAGAGCAGTGTGGCAGGATATCATCACAGTATCAATGCAGAAAAGATGGTGACATTAATTATCACAGTATGGTGGGATATCATATGTACGTCGTGACACATAAACACAATCCATCACAGTGTGGCTAACTTCCTTTGATCGATGTAAACATGGGGAGTGGGGATGGCAACTTTCCTTTCAGAACGGTACAGATTGAATCTGACGGAGACAAACTACAAATGAAATGGAATTGATGGAGATGCAAAATGAAGGGTAATGGTAACCAACAAAACAAATACTGTTGAACATATGTAGACTGAAATACATTGATCAAAGGCAACCATGGATTGCTGCCAAAATAATATGGCGTTCTTGCAATGTGATGTGATGCAGGAACTGCTTGTACATAAGGAATGTTGGTGGGGTCCCCACAATTTTGTGTGTGTCGAGGGACCGATTTGATGATGGGTGGAGTCCCTGCAGTTTTGAGTGGATCGGGGGACACTTTCCAATGATGAAGTGAGGGCTAATTTTGGAGACGCGAAGATAGGTTCCACAGGAAACGGTGATATGCAGTATATGCTTGTGGGATAACTGAATAGAAATGGTTGCTTCTAAGTGTGGGGGCCACATATGTGTCTTTGCAGAGGTGATGATACAAGGGGGATTGCAAATGTCAAAGTGCTCATGGAGGTATGAGGGGGATTTGTGAATCATTCTCGTAACCTGCGCTGAGGGATCTGATGAATGTCTACTTGGTGGAGTAAATGCACAATTATGATATGATACTCTAAGAGTGGGTATTTTCAATTTTCATCGGATTCGTAGGACTTGTGGGGGGTCTACATCATGGGTGTCAATTGATGACGGGGATGGCATTGGTGCGCACACCCATTGGGGAACCTGTTATTCACGGGGATAATGTTGATGGCACATCAAGGCCATGAAGGGGGGCCCTATGGTTATCAATGAGAATACTGGCATATGCATTATAAATAGAGGGTGAATAGAGTCTATATGCTAGTTTTGGAGTGATACATGTGGTGGGGTGCGTTAGCCTTAAGAGATTCGGAGTCTTATTCATATAATGGGTAAAAAAGAGGCTCCATGTTGTTCTGATCACAGTCTTGCATACACAGTGCACATACCCAAGTGTAATAAAGGACATAGCCGAGGTATTAACAATGCAAAAATCATATAACCAAAACATTGTGTACCTGTGGGGTATGTGGTAGTCAAGGATAGAACCTTTTGAGGTACAACCCATTGACTAGGTTGTTGAGGGTATTACCTTCATGGTCGGTTAAGATATAGGCTCCGTTTGGGAGACAGTGCTTAACGACATAAGGGCATGTCCATCTAGATACAAACTTATTGGGTCCTGGTTTACCGTATTTCTTGGCATTAAACAAAAGGACAAAGTCACCTTCGGTGAAGGTGCATGGTCGCACTTGTCGATTGTAGTGTGATTTGGAGTGGAACTTCATGGATTCATTATGTTGCAGAGATTCACTCCTTTCCTCATCAAGGTGTTCCAAAGTAAATAAGCATTGTTCCAGAGCAAGGGTATCTGGTAGCAACTCGACGGTAGATTGGAGGGTAGGGATTTGACACTCGATTGGGAGGACGAATTATACTCCATGTACAAGGTGAAATGGGGTAAAACCTGTGGCAGTCTTTAACGGAAGTGCGATAGGCCCACTAGGCTGGAAATAACATGTGGTTCCAGTTGGTTTTGTTTTTATCCACTGTACGTTGGAGCATAGTTTTGAGGATTTTGTTAACGGCTTCAAACTGGCCGTTTTCTTGAGGGTAGTAAGTGGTTTAAAATTCATGTTTAAATCCTAAAAGTTGTGATAGTTCCTTAAACGTTTCGTCACGGAAGTTTCTTTTGTTGTTGGAGACAAATTTCTTGGGAACGCCAAAGCGGGAGATGACATGGTTGAAGAAGAATAGTGCGACGGTTATTGCTTTAAAATAAAATGTGGGCATTGCTTCAGCCCATTTGGTGAAGTAATCCACGATAACGATGATATGGTGGTGACTTTGGGCTGATGCCGAACGAAATTCCATAAAATCAATTTCCCATTTGCAGAATGGGCCCGCAGTGATGACTGAATGGAGGGGTGCAGGGGGAAGGCGCGTTTTACAAGAAAAGACCTAACAATTGGCACACCTTTTGACGATGTAAACATAATCTTTGAATACAGAGGGCCAAAAATACCCTACTCGTGATATTTTCTAGGTGGTGGCTAATCCAGAGAGGTGGCCACCACATGCACCGCTATGGAAATCATTGAGAACTTGTTCGGCTTCTTCATGTGTTATACATCATCTAAGAATAGTGTCGAAGCCACGACGATATAGGATGTGTCCGATGAGGAGGTATAGCAGTGCCTAGTGGCGTATTTTGTGGGGGGAGTGAATTTATAGGTGCGGAGATAAAGGAGGATATCGACGTACCAGGTATCTTCAATTGTAATGAGAAAGAGGTGTTCATCCGGGAGTTGGTCCTGGATGGATTCGATGGTGGTTGTGGAGGGAATATCTATAATGAGTTCGGCTAATGCCATGGCTTTCTTGCTTTTAGGAATCACAAAATCGAGGTAGAATTCCTGTAAAATAACGATCCACTGTGCAAACTTACTATTGATAATCCTATGGATAAGTATGTATTGCATAGAGTTGGAATCAGCGACGATAATTGTTTTTCGGAGTAAAATATAATGGCGTAGTTTCTGTATAGAAAGGATGACTGCAAGGGAAAGATTCTCATCATGGGTGAAATTGAGTGCATGTCCTACAAGGGTTTTGCTAACATAATATATGACATGTTCTTGATGGTTTGTGGCCGATTGGACGAGTACGCTGACTACAACAGAATCTGACGCAGAGATATACAAGATAAAATCTTTGTCAAATTCTGGAGGAGAGATGAGGGGGGATGATGGCAATGCTTGTTTAAGGGCATCAAAGGAAGTTTGGGCATAGTCATCCCACTTAAACGGTAGATATTTTCTGAGAAGTCGTAAAAATCCATGGGCCTAAGTGGCATAGTCGAGAACAAAATGAAAAAGAAATTTGGCCTTACCTTGGACACTCTACAACTGGCGTCTTGTTCGTGGTGCTATTAATTCCAATATGGCTTGGAACTTGGAGGGGTCGACGGTGATACCATCTTTGGAAACAATGAATCCTAAGAGGAAACCGACTGTTACGCAAAATACACACTTGATGGGTTTTAAGCATATATTATACTTGCGACATATTGTGAAGATGGTACGAAGGTCTTAGAGGTGCTCGCATCATTTTTTGGGCTTGGCTGTGAGGTCCTATAAAAAGGCAAGGATGATGTGAGCAAATTCATTAAAAGCATATGCCATTGCTCCCTGGAAAGTGGCACCGACATTTTTCAGACTGAAGGGCATAACTGTATAAGAAAAGGTGCCCCATGGTGTAGTAAATGCAGTTTTATAATGATCCTGGGGGCGGATGCGTATTTGGTTATATCCGGAGAACCCATCCATCAAGGACAACATTTCACTACCTACACATGAGTCAATGATTTGGTCGATGAATGGCATGGGAAAATTATCCCTGGGGCAAGCTAAATTGAGATCTCAGAAATCAGTACAGACATGAATAGTTCCCTTCTTTTTGTTAACCAGGACGATATTAGATACCCATGATCTGTCAGCGATGGGAAAAATAAATTAGGCTTGTGAGAGTTTTTCAACCTCGGCTTTAATTGCGGGGGCCTTAGAAGGGTGGACTAGGCATTATTTGTGTCGGACGAGAATGGCATTGGGCCAAGTGTCAATGTGATGTTCGACAATTGCTAGGTCGAGACCCGACATTTATTCATAGGACCATGCAAAGATGTCGCAGAACTCTTTAAATAGAGTGGTAAAATCGGTGATTTCCTACATTGAGCAGGCAACCCCTATAGATATGTTTTCAACGACGCCTGGTGTAACAAATATATAAACCTGTATGGTAGGGAAAATATTGGAAAGATTATCGTCTTCGAATGCATCGGGGGCAGGAATAGGATTTTTGAACCATTTGGGGGTAAAAAATCTTTTAATTCAATGGTATATTGTTGTTATGTGGGGAGTGTGTTTGTTTCTTGCCTGCTTTCTACTGAGGATCTATGATGGAAAGAATCCCATGTAGGTTCGGAGGTGTTCATGGCCTCGACTATCTCTTCGTTGGTGGTGAAGTGAAGATATGTTCTTCTAGCATATCCTGATATGAATAATCGGGATCTTCTTTCTGAGATGAAAGAGAAATTGAATCAAGATGCAAGATGTCAAGGTACTCAAAGAGATCTCGGGAAGATTACAGGGTATATCATCTCTCTAGAAATTGGTGATGGTGGATTAAGCTCTTTCTCGATATCCTACGGATGCGCTATGCTATTATCACCATTGAGCTCTATAGGCTCAACGTCCTCCTCGATGACTGTGGGAAGGGTGGTTCCACGATGGGTGAGGTTATCAGCCAACCGACTTTGGGTTGCGCGCAAAGTGCAAAATGCTGTGAGGAGAGGACATTGGAATGAATGGTGAGACATTAAATTGCATGAGCAACATGGTTGGGTGGAATTAGTATGATTTAAAATAATGGTTGGGCTTTATGGGCGCTACGGCGGTTGTTGGTTGGGTATGGAGTTAGCCCACCATGGGGAGGCACTTGTTTCTCTCACCATAGGTGTCTCTTCTAGTGATGAGGGAATGGAGGTATCTTTGAAGGGTATGGTGAGGAGAATGGTTTCCAGAACCTCCCAATAGCGAGGGAGGTCAAGGAAATGATGTGTATAGTGCCCATACTAAGCACATATGGAACATGCATGATTTGTACATAATGTCTTGGATATGTGCGAGGGTGATGTGCCCCATTTTACCGTTAGTGGAGCGTGTGTTGTACTCATAGGGGTGTTGAGCAAACTCCTTATCTCAGGTAGAGTAGGAAAAAATTTGGATGCATGGCCTTGATACTTGCAAAGAGAACATGGCAGTGTGACTATTTGATTGGGAGTATTGAACATAACTCGGGATTCTAACTCATTATGGTTGATGCCCCCTACTTTAGGATTCGCGGTTTCTACTAAATTGGATGTAAGGTTTGGTAATAAGGGACCTTTCAACTTTGGCTTTTTGGTTCCCCCATTGGCGATCTTTGTGATGGCCGATTGTGGGGTAGTTGTGTATGTCATAAGTTGGGTTGTCTTAACTGAATGTGTTATGGGCCTTGTGGCCGTACTAGCCAAAATACGGACAAAATCATAATGGGCAATTGGTTTGGAAGCCATCTCTGGGAAAGCTGGTGTAAGGTACCACACTAGGATTCCCAAGGTTAGCCCAGACAGAGTTGACTAAGCCATAATCAACATCCCTTGTACACCTTTGGTAGGATACAAGAAGGGGATTTGAAAAATTGGTGGCACCGATGGACTTAATATTTTTTTAATGCCATGACTCAGCGGTGGTGCTGATGACTGTGTTGAGGTGGAGGCGGCTCCATTTTCAGTGGTGAATATTATGCACATTTGGTCATCGGTAGATGTAGGGATTTTTGGTGGTGGTCCTGAATACGCTCCTAACAAATTGGAGTCCTTGTACATATCGGGAACGATGTCAACATACGGTTGATCATATCCCAATATAGTTGGTAGGGCGTTATAGGGATTGCTGGAGGTATTAGGGTCATAGTAGTTAAGTTGGTCGAGGGTAACTACTTTCCTATTTAAGGGAAACATCATGATACATAAGACTAAGGAGGCTACCGCATTCATGGTGTACATGTAACTACGCCCCAAGAGGATGTTGTAGTCGAGCTCAACATTGATTACTTCAATATCGATCATAACCATCTTTCCCCCCAACTCTATGAGGACATTTTGGTACAATCCTCTTGGTTGGGATGGTATCCCATTATATGCGCAAAGAGCGATAGATGAGGGGACTAGCTCGAGGGATCCTAATCGTTTCTAGAATTTTATGGACATAACACAAGGGGATGCGCCTTTGTTGATGATAGAGTGATGGATCGTGACGTTTTTAACCATGACCGAAACTTGAAATGTGACTGATGATGGTAGTCGCGGGTCAACTTTGTCAAAATCGAAGGTCAATATGTGTGATTCAGACAAGTCAACCACACTAAGTGCGTTGAGTAATGCTTTTCCTTGTGTTGGGAAATACTATACCACTTCTAATGTGGACATAACCAAAGGGGATTGAGCCAATTTTTCCGCAATGTTGTAATTGTGGGAGGATTTCATATGGGGGTTACTAGGGGTACACCTGAGTGATACTTTTGGAATCCATGGGATTTGTTTGGTATTCGGGCGTGGTATTTGTAGAGGCCTCCCCGAGGGGATAGGAACTTATTCCACTTGGGGGGTGGAAGGCCCATTGTAACCCTTGGCTCATGTCTGGAGGTTTATATCCAATGTATAAATATTTTGGAAAGAGCCATCGCTAGGTGGATGAGGATCTTGTTTTCGTGTAACTGGCCCTTGATTGGCGAAGGGTTGATGTAACACTGTTGTTTGTGGTTTGGGAGGATCGTTGCCTGAGGAGGGTTTGTTACCATCTTCTTTTTAGAGGAAAATGATATGTGTAGTGACCATAATCGCCACATATGGAGTAGCAATAATTGGTTCTCAAGGTAGGATTCTTCCCCTTTTTGGGGGGATTATTAGTCCCTTCATTTGGATCACCCGTATTCTGGTTTTTCTAGGGAGGGGGATTGCCCCCTTTCCTCGGCTGCTAGTTCTTCATGTTGTTACCTTTCTTCTTCCCCTAAGTTTGTGGATTTTGGGGGTTTGTGGTGTTCAATTGCTCAAATTGTTCATCTTGTTGAACATAAGTAGGTTGAACTAGGTTAACCCCCATGTGGGGGGAAAGTTTGCTGACCAATTGGGCATGGGAAAGGGCAATACATATTATATCCTAGTGGTGGGATAAATGTCATTTGCGCTCCGTAAGAGGTGGATGTAGGAGGGATTGGTGCCAATGGCGGTGTAGGAACCGTCATTGTTTGGATAATGTTTGGATATGTAGGACTATAAGGTCCATATTGTAATTGACCAACTGATGGTGTTGGTACCGGTGTAGGGGGGTACCAACACAGGTGGCATGGATAGTTAATATAGAACCATGTTGAATGGTACCGATGCAGTGGGAGGAACCTTTCCTAAATGGGAAATGGACCCAATGAAGCCCGTCCACTGAATGTGACGATCCCAAAGGTGCAGGATCCAACGACCGATGCCATGGGGAATCAGGGAGGATTCTGTAAAGATATCCAGACTACACATTTATGAGGTCGAAATGTTATGCTTTCAAAATAGCCTCTTCCTCGCTTTGTGGCATGGAGGTGGCGACATATTTATCTATGGAGGGTTAGAGATATTTGATAAACCAATCCAGCAAAAAGGGAGGTTGTATTTTGATCTTACATAGTGTGCAGCATCTACGCCACTAGTAGATATGGTCCGCGATGTGGGTGGAAGTATTTTGACGAAACTCATTGAGAATTTAGAGGCCTAGATCATGTCATATTGGCAGCTAAAAGTACATAAGAAATGCGGTGGCCAATGTCGCAAATGGGTGCCACTTTCTAGGTTTACGTACTATTTTGTTGTTATTCTAGTGAGGGTACACTGGAATAGGTGAAGCCTCACCTTGTCATCCACTATAATGTTAGATGAACACCATAAGTGGAAATACATAACATGGTTGGTGGGATCATCTCCCTGTTTTCCTTCAAATTTGGGAATATCAGAGTGAATATTGTTTGGCATAGCCACCCATGTCACATTGAGAGCAATGGGGTCATTTGTCAGTTTGGCCAAATCGGGTAGATTTAAACTATCCATAAATGGTCAAGTAGGGACGACGAGTCTTTCCATTCTATTTGGGATGTGATTTCCATGAGGGGGAGACCCAGGTGGTGTTGCGAACAACGGTTGACCTCCTATGAGAGAGGATCGTTCAAAGGGATCTGAGGGATCTCCTTGGGGAGAAGCCAATGGGGTACTGCTTCCGATGGGGCAAGAAGTGGTATAATTGATAGAATATCTGAAGGGAGAAAATGTATCTAGCAAGGTTTGGCCTCGACCAAATGAAACTATCAATCTTGCCTCGGAACGACCCTATCTTGAATTCCCTTTGTGTGGAATATAGGGGGAAGGTGTGAAAACACCCCTTGAGAGAGGGGATAGGCCTTGTAGTTGTTGAGATATTGTAACTTCAAAGAATATTATATTTGTACTTTATTATTCCGGAGATGTTTCACTCCTCCGTGAAGATCTTATTGTATATCCGGAGATGTTTATTCCTCCGTCGGAATGTGGTAACTCGGGTTATTAGACTTCCCTAGTGGGGGTCGGCCCTATATGTGTTATGTGGGTCAAAGGGTTATTAGACCACCCTAGAGGGGTCGGCCCAGTCAGTTGTAGTGGGGTATTTAACCCATTGGTTAAATACGAGCCTACGTGTACCTGTGTAAAATACATGTCAGTGTAGTGTATAAATAGAGGAGGTGTGTTCCTCATTTGATACACTCACACACTTGAGGATAGCGCACTTGTGGAGGAGAGGTCTGCTATTGTGGAGGAGGAGATCATGTCTCAGGGTTTCATCTTTGTATATTGCTGGTCATCTATATTGAGGAAGCTTTGCTGGGTTTTCTACCCCATGAGGGTTTCCCAGGATAAATCTCTGTCTCTTGTGTTTATGCTGTGCTTGTTGTTTCTTCAGTGATCCTGTATATGCTATTATTGTGAAATGGAATGTAATGCTGCTATTTTCTATCTTAGCATATTGAATTTTAACAGTAGTCTACGAGACTGTCTTAGGATGTTGTTTTGTTCCTCAATGGTGAAGGATTTGTGTCAGTATGAGAGTGATAATGGAATAAACACAATTGAACAAATGCAAAAATATGCCAACCACAACAGATGCAAAATGGTGCAACAAGTGAGTGATATGTGCAATATTGGTTTTAGTTCATGAGTTCCCACGTGTAGGCTCTTTTTATTACGAGTTAGTGAACTTGTAGTTAAAAAGAAAATAAATGTAAATTCCCTGGATGACCTAACATCCTTCCTCTCAAATGTAATTGGGCCTCCCAAAAGCACAATTGATGGTGATAATGGTATCCACGCACCAATCGACTAGTGGATGTAACCAAGAGCTAGTTCTATCGGTGATGGGGCCAGTGATTCAATCAAGAAGACTTGGCAACACCTCCCAACAACAATAGCTAACTTCATGAGTCAATTGCACTCACAATTTCTCCTTGGTGATATCCTAAGTTGGTCCACTAAGATACATTGCATCAAGTGTGGATTAGTGGTTCGGCCTGCACGATATAGTGTCATCTCCCTACAACAAACTGAGTGGCTTGTAGGGGTGAGTAGGGAAGATATACCTTGGCGTTCACCTCCTTGGTCACAATGCACTTATGATCCAAGTTTTCTTTTAACACTTGCTTATAATAGGATTTTGTAAGAACCCTAAAGGACAACAATGCTATGTTTCAAAATATTCCTAATGAAACTAGATTGGTGGGAATTAATGGATTCCTAGCCCAATCAATCCTACCTAACTAAAATATTTTTTTGTGACCTCCTATGGAGGATTTTAGTTGATTAAGACAATTGCAATGTTGATTTTAAGTGGTTTGTATGTTTCACTTATGGAGTGTAATAGGGGTATTTCACAATTCCTACCTTTCTGATTCACCAAGCTCACATGAAGTGCGAGGTGAAGAGCATACTTTGGATTGGAAGAGTCTTTAGGCCTCTTATTGTGTGCTAGTGGATCAAACACATGTGATAAAATAAAAAACAAATGATTATGTTGGCAAATTAACTAAAAGAGTATATCAAGCAATATGTACTTTAACTCTAAGAGATGCTTGTGGTGCTTTACGAAATTGAATTAATCTATCTAATAGAAAAGTGTGCCATGGAGGTATTTCACACTTCTCACCCTTTTTATGATTCACCAATCTCACATGAAGTGCAAGGTGAAGAGCATACTTAAAGCAACAAGTGTCTTTAGGTCCTTGCTTGTGTGCAAAAGTGTTTTCTACACTAGCAATACTACTAAAAACAACATGTCGATTTGATGCATAAACAAGAAATGGTCTTGAATACTAGTGACAACAATGGGGCCCATTGAAATCCTCAAAGTTGGTTACCTAGTTAAGTTTCAAGAGAGATGTACTTTTTACTTACTAATATTGGTCTAGGTGGACTAATTACTAAAAAATTAAGTAATTGGGTGAATTATCCTTAATTTAGGTTCATTAGTAAGCAACACTTGGGCTGTCAAACTAACCTATGCAGATGAAAAGCAAATAAATAACAGTAGCGCGGCTGAACCTAAATTGTTGCACGTAATGCGTGGGTTAATACAAAACAAACGCGATGTAGCACAGGTAATACACTAACCTTCCGCATGGGTGTGATGAGCATTGTAACACGGGTATGAAACTGGTAACCTGCACTATGCGTGCAACTGTCCGAGTCGAATCCACGCTATCAGCATGGCAAAGAAACCGGAAACTGAGCGGTAGAGACGCTCGGAACCACATGGTTGTGGGAAAAAATAAGCTATGGCCATGATGGAGCCAAATTATGGAAGCAAGAGGTGGAATACCTACTCTCCTGCAAGTGAACAACACCCAAAATTAGATACTTAGCATAAAACAACCTAGTTTAAAAAGAAATGAACAAAAATAAGTATGGTCTCCATTAGAACTGTTATGGAAAAAATTGCACAAGTGCACTCTTTCACTTAGTGAGGGGATAAGCCTTGTATGTTTTTGCATGGCCTCAGTCCTTGGATCCCCCTTTTGGTTGGTTGGTATTCCTCCAAATGATCCTGCAAGATATTGTTAGTGTAGTTCGCATTCAAACATGGAAATATTGATGAAAATAAAATAAAAGAGATGGGGGAAATATGCAAACTACAACAACAACCCAAAGGTATGCTAAACCACTCTTGTATTGCCCAATGGAATACTTGTACAACACCTAGGAGGTGAAGGCTTCAAGGGAATCCAACAGTATGCCTTAGGGAGGCCTTTCTTGTCCAAACTAAATGCTAAGTAGGTGGAAGAACAATGGAGAGAAACACTTGCCCCATTGATGGTAGGTGGAAAGCAAGCTTGGAAATTCTTACAATGGTAGGAAATGGTGGGCTATGAGGAAGCTCCAACTCAAATCCAACAACATAACCTTGTTCTAATTTCTCTCTACCAAATGCATGACAATGGCTTCCTTTTAAATGCCAAGAAGTGGCCAACAATCAACTAGATCCAAATCTGAACTCTCCTCCTTCATGAGCTAGTTCCAAGGTACACAAGGGGGGTAATTAATGCCACCAAGTGTGTGAGGAGCCGAATTTTGATCCTTGGGGAGGATTGAGCTTTTAATGCACCACTAGGTGTGATTGGTCCCTCCGTTTTGATAGTAGCACGTATATCGAAGGAAAATCCACGCGGGTGTAGCACGGGAATTGTTCAGGTAACTTGTGCTATAGCGCAAGTCAACTGTGTAATACCAATGCTACCCTTTGTTTTGAATGTTTCTTGGCACTTGTGGAATCATGCTGTGTTTTGGATCTGTTGAGGATGCCTATGGTGAGATGAATTATGTATGTTGATGACGCTTTACTGGATGAATCGCTGAAATTTCACATGTGTGCGACTTTTAGGCATTAACACACCTCTAGGAAGCTCTCGATTGCACTATAAAAGAACTCTAATTTCAATTTTCCCTAATAACCACCCCCATTCACCCTTATTATATCCATTAGGTTTAAGGATGAAACCCAAGTATTTGAAACCATCCTAAATTACAGAAAATATGAGGAGGGAATAATGATTTTAACTATAATTCCTCCTCCTCACTCAACCCATTAAAGACTAAATCAAACTTGTAATAATTAATATATGTCCATATTGTTGAAAAATATAATTTGATATTCTCTAACAACTTCCTTGCTTCCTTCTTAGAAGCATTCAAGAACAACAAATATCATCAATAAATAAGAGATGAGGTAATAAAATTGAACCAATGTTTTGTTCACTACTTTTGTCTGCTCATATGTCTATGGATGGAAATTTGTAGATCTCTTCAACTTGGTGGGACTCCATATTCGCCCAAGGTTTTCCCCAAAAGGCATTGAGAAATTTGGTATCTATCTCTGAGAGTATGCTCTTTGTTACCCTAAAGTTGACCTACATTTTTTCAAATAAAATGTTTGTTGCTTCTTGTCCCTTGATGGTCTCTTTGAAAGGCATAAGAATGTGCATCTTTCTAAACCTATCAACAACCAAAGATTGATAGTCATATCCCTTCATTGTCCTTAGAAAAGCACCCATAAAATCCATGGATATTCTCTTCCATTATCTAGAGGTACAAGTAAGAGGATGGTATAAACCTTGTTTTCTACTATTGGGTTTGTTTATATAGCAAAGTGTGCATCCTATAATAAATATAGCTATGTATTATTGAATTTTTGGTCAATACAAATACCTCTATAATTTTTCAATTGTCTTCCCAACATCAAAATGCCCCACAACTTTAGAGTTGTGAGCCTCCTTGAGAAGTTGCAATGTTTCACCATTAGGAACACAGAGCTTATCTAGCTTTTAGAGAAAACCATCCTAGAGATGGTAGTCTACATTATTGTCACCGTATTCTACATGAACTTGGACTTGCACTTGTTGAGACACTTCTTTAAAATCCTCATATTTTGTGTATGCCCATTTGTATGTATCATGGGTGACTACATGTGGACAAGAGTTCCCAAACTTGTGATCTTGAATGTGGGTGGCCTTGAAATCTTATATGCCAACTTATTAGTGTTTCCCTTATTGTATTTGATGATCAGATGAAATTGTTGTAAAAGACCAATCCACTTGTAGTGTATGGTTTGTTGAAGCATACCCTAGGCCTAAAAATATTATAAATATTGGTGATTAGTGTGGATGAGGATCTCCATGCCCATCAGATAGTGCTTCCATTTTTCTTAAAAACGTGAACTATAATATAGATTTCTTTGTCATATGTAGGGTATTTCAGCACTCCACCATGGAACATATCTAAATGATAACATACTGACTTACCATGATGCGTTAAGACTGATCCCATAGCATATCCACTTGCATTGGTCTCCACTTTGAAAGGATTATGCAAATTGGGAAATGCAATAACTGGTGCTCAAATAATTTTTTTTTTCATCTTTTCAAAATATTTTCATTGGTTCTTCCCCCATTGGAAGCTATTACCACTAGATGATATGGTATGGAGTGGCGTATCCACAATTGAAAAGGATCCTATAAAATTATGTAGGTACTATGCTACCCCACAATGCTCCCAACATTATAAGTGACATTAGTAGGAGTAGTCCACTTGAGAATGGCATACATCTTCATCGGATCTATCTTGAGTTCCCTTCTACCACTCACATAGAAAAAATACACTAATGACTAGTGAGAAAATTCATATTTCTTAGGGTTTTCCAACAAATGATTCTTTTTCAATGTCTCTAACACCTACATGATATGTGATATATGTTTTTCCCATGTATAGATATAAACCGATATGTCATATAAGTACACTATTACACAAAGACTCCAACTTGGTGAAGTGCTTGGCATTTTGCAACTAATATAGTAAATCATTGATCCTAGGTAGAGGGTATTGATTCTTGAGGGTGATCTTATTGAAAGTTTTGTAGTTAATAGAAATTATCCAAGTCCCATCCTTATTGGGTACTAATGATAAGTGACCCATAAGGTGAGGTTCTTGGTTGAATTACTCACAACTTCATTAGTTGTTGCAATTGTTTCTTCACTTCATAAATTTCCAATCTGGACTATATGTACAAACCAATCTTTGGAAACGGGGAGTGTGGTAGAAATTGTATCTCACATGCTCCACTTCCCTCTTGGGTGGTAACCACTTAGGCACCTACAATACTTATTTGTACACTTGTAAAATCTCCTCCAACTAATTTTTATGTTCTTTAATACATCCATCCATATATTCCTTTACTTTTATTGTTTCATATCTTGATTGATTCTCTCTTATGAAGATGATAAAAACTTCCTACTTGAACTAATAAATTTCTTATCTTGGTTAGCATTTACAAGAGAGATCTTGGATTTACCTTTGTGTGCATTGATGACAAATAAATTCCAACGATCCTTGATTAAGTAGTATTGGTTTTCTCTCCTCACGAATATTACATATCTCATCTACATGAGGGGGTTTCTAAACAATACACCACACCCATCAAGAGGTACTACATCTATCTCCACTCCTCAATATAATTTACACTTATAGAAAAAATGATCTTACCCTACTTAATGACCCTAATATCTGCATACTTATTTTCTCATACCAATGGATATGGGTGAGGATGGTCATGAAATTCCAAACCAAGATTGTTGACTAGATCTTTTGTATGAGGTTGGTCTATGAAATAGAATCAAATAGAGCATCCGCTTTTATTTTCTTAATGGACACGATCTTAATATGGAATATTTTACTCATAACCATCTCTTCTTTGGGATGGAGACTCAATTTTACCTCCTTTCAATTATATTGTAGACAATTTTTTATTCTACATCTAAGTTTCTCTCTTCCTAGTTTCTTAAATCCATGGCTAACATGTTCTTCTTCTTAGCATCCTTGTTGCAATTATTAATTGGATTCAACTCTAGTTGTAGATTCAACACTTATCTTCAATGTGACCATTGAGATTACAATGGTTATAGTGGTTGTTTGGATCCTTGCAATAATGTGCAATGCTTGTTGTCTTCTTGTCCTTTCCTTTCCACTGCTTTCCCTCCTTGGAAGCATCTTGGTGATATTTCAGTTAAAACCACTTGGTTTTCCTTTATTATTACCCATATTTCATAGAATATATTGTACTTGCACACATTCCTCATCAATTATATTATGTTTGAAGAGCATCACTTTCCTTCTTAAATCAATGTGTAGGCCTCCCAGATGCTTGATGTAATGTCCCTAGTTTCGACCCTCGACATAAGTTATGTAAATGATGTAATTGATGGAACAAGGTGAGGATATCAAGGAAAGGCCCTACCATGGACATATCAAGTGTGTGTGTGTGTGTGTGTGTGTGAATATCAGCAAGGTATATGGTTAGGAAACCATGCATTGGTCAAAGCACATTGGCAATGTAAAATGATGTACATGTGCATGAAAATAATAAATAAATCCACACTTGACTGTGCAAGGAAACAAGATCAAGGGGCATGATTATCCTAAGTTTAGGGAGGGATGTATTCAATCCATGAAGCCAATAGATGAGAGACAAGTGTCCTAGAGAGGACTGAGGAACCATCAGATGTCAGATTGACTCATGTGCCCCAATAATTTAATGCTTCCAAGAGGAAGGTAGTTGAGACAATTATTGTCTTGGGGAAAGGAAGGCTTTAGTCTGAGTTCCTTGTGATAGAGTAGTGCCAATTCCTTGTTTCAATCGCCCTGCAAAACTAAGAATGGGGATTGCTTATTGGGTAAGCGATCAATTGCATTGATGTCATCCTTAAATTACCTATCTGTTGGGGATGGCGCAATAGCCTGTCAACGAGTCTGTTAGTCACCATGTCAATAGTTTTTCATCTGGTTAATGAAGTTGCATGGTCAATTAACTCGATCCTTCGTGGGTGTATCTATCTCACCCTATCTAGAGAGGAATTCATTTTGATTATTCTTCACTCATCCATCCATCGAACAATCTATCCAATTCTCTCTTAGGAGAAAGAGTCAACATGTGCTTGAGAGGAAGTCGAACCTGAACAATGATAGAGTGGAGAATGGAATTAAGTTCTGGTTCATGGTCATGATTGTGAGTCGAGAAGGGAACTGGATAAATCACTTGCTATGTGTTCTTCTTTGGATCTAGGAAGCAAAGTTGTATCAAATTACCTAGTTGTTAGCTTGAGCCTGAGCATGTTGATTTTGTGTCGAAGACCTATGTGACAGAGCCTATTCTGGCCAGAAGTGTCTAAGTAAGTCTCGGCAGAGTGGTAATAGAGTGGTGAAGCATCGTGAATCCTCAGTCACGTGCCTAGGAAGCCCCATTTTTTTTACGTTGAGTCATCCTAAGTGTGTTCTTATGTGAGTATGGTTGTAACATAGTGGTTTGTTGGAAAGTGACTGAAGTAATTTCCTTAGAGACATTCGTTTTGCACAACAAATATATGTAAGCCTTAGGAAAACAAAGCATGTAGGAAAATGATCTGGGGTTCAGATGGTTTTCTACCACACTGGTATAGCACATGGAGGAAGGTGACAACCAAGGGACCATTGAGTGGTGAAGGGGTACCTTCTTGATGTTGTGTGGGCGAGTATTGTGGACCCCAAGCTAACTAATTCTGCATGAGGTGTCTATGGTTCTGGAGGTAAACTAGATCTTATTGTTTTTCCTACTTGATTTTTTTTTATCCCTGAGAACTGGATAAAGTGTTTAGAACTGAGTGGTTTGATATCCAATAGTGGTTGTGGTACCTCCCAACAGAATAGCGAGGTTTGAGTGGTATTTCTATGCACACACTAGAATAGCACCTACGCAGTGTTGTGTGGGGCGGGTATTGTGGACCCTAAACTAACTGAGTTTGTGTGAGGTTGATTGCCAATATTTAGTACTAGAGTGGTATAGAGTGTGGATCTAGATAAGAAACTAGAGAATCCTGAGACCTCCTGGTGGAATAGCAGGATTTGGGTGGTCTTTCTACACACACACTAGTATAGAAACTAGATGAAGGTGATGCCTGAGGGACTGTTGAGTGGTGAAGGTGTACCTTCTTAGTGTTGTGTGGGGATGGTATTATGGACCCCAAACTAATTGATCCTGCATGAGGTGCTTTTAAATATGGGGTGAGTCATTAGTTTGCATTTCCCCTCTAGTACCTTGAAATCATGTTAACCCAGCAGAGGTTGGATTGGATTGAGAATTGAGTCTGGATGACTGTAACATCATGTTAACCCAACAAAGGATGGCTTGGTTGTGGCGTTGTGCCTATTTGACTGTGGGAGAGAGCTATGGATAGTTCCCATTTCCTTAAGGTAATCATGCCCAATGTGGGGGTGTCCTCTTAGAAAAATGAGTATATGCTAGACATAATGCCTACTTTTGGGTGGAATGTTTCTGCTGTGCAGTCAGTTGCTCAAAGAAGCTTCATTCAAGATAAGTGTTACGTTATGTTTTATTGTTGGTATTCAGTTCCATTGTATGAATGATGATCTGAATGAATGATGAGATGCATGGTGTATATAATGATTATGAATGTGAATTTATTTCATATAGATGATTGTATGTATATGAAGTCCCATTATGTATATAGTGTTAACTTTGCAGGTATCCAATGAATTGGAAATGCAAGATAAGTTGTCATAATTTGGTTATACTGCGCAGTGGTTGGCCACATGTCAGTTATAATGTGCGGCAGTAGATGTGCACTGATTGAAGGCAGTTGCACAGAGGATCACGCGGAGTTTTGTCTTTGTGAGTGCAGCATAGATTTGTAGTAAAGAAAGTGGTAAGTGCGGAAGTTCACATAGATTAAAGTATTGTGTGCACAATATGTGTCACACAATGAGTTAAGAGCATGTGGCACAGAATGTTGCGAAACAAAATAACTCGGTATTAGACAATAATGTCTTGGTATCAGAAGTAGGAAGAAAGAAAAAGATCCCACTTGGTTGCAATAGGCCACAGCGTTCACTGGAGACATGACACTTGAGGAGCACATCTTATCTCTTGGGAGATATATCCAACATAATGGCCATTTTTCCAAAATTGATGGTGTACTCTTGCATACTCTACACTTTCTTCTATTGGAAGTAATTCCAATAGATCCATTGGTTCTCTTCATACCCAATAAGTAGAGCTTAGACTTAATGATGGTTTTAAACACCTTCCACTTAGTTACCCGGGGATCACTCTCTAGCCTAAGTGCCTTGGTGTGACTTTCCCACCAAGTATGGGCATGGCCCTATAACTTTAGTAAGGAAAATGAAATCTTTTTCTATTCTCCTATGTTATGGGAACTTAAATAAATTTGTAATTTTTTCAACCATTGACTCAATTTAACAACATCAATCTCACCTTGGTAGGTATTGATGTCCACTTTCACATCCACTTTAAAAATAGATTGAGAAGAAGTGATGGCACTAGAACTTGTTCTCTCTTTCGTTGGATATTTTTTCTTCTCCTTTTCTAGGTAGATTTGTTATCTCTATATTTCTTGTCGAGACCAACTTTTGAGTTAAATCTACCAAACTCCCTAACATCCAAATTTGTTCTCTAGAGTTGTCATGATGATGGCCATATTGCGATAGATATCAAGGACTTATACTTCCATCTTTTAAAATATCTCATCTAACTCATGGATTGTTACTATACTCATTTTCCATGGCCATGGTATTGAGACTTCTTTCTTATGCCAATTCCCAGATCCTACAACTTCTCTTAGAAAATCCAAATAAAGTTTCTTTAATACCATTATGATCTCTAAATTGTTGTGGATATTCCATTGGAATAGTTCATCGCAACGTATCTTAATTCTAAAATTTCTTATTTGTAATGTTTTACTTTAGATTCAAATTTAATGTTACTAGCTTAATGCATGAAATACTAAATCAACAAAGACTAAAATGAAAGAAGCTAAGAAAATAACACACCATCACACAATGAACATAAGATGTACCCTAGGAAAACCTAGTATGAGAAAAAAACTAGCTAGAAGTTGAGGCCTATGCCTTTGCTATTTTCTTCTTAGTTGTGAAATGAAAATACAAAGAAAGTGTACTCACTATGGAGTTTCCATGGACATTGTGGCTTGCATGGATTTTACAAGATCTTATACTTGCTCTATCATGCTTCAATATCCCATTCTCAGATATGATACTCAACTATGGAACAATAAACAATATAATGAGAATGGAATCCCTTCCTTTCCTAGTGGCCTAGTGTTTAACATTCCTAATAGTTGTCGAGGGTTAAGGTTAGGGTTTTTGTATGCATGAAATCCCAATTAGGGTTAGGGTTTTGGACCCTATAGAATCTTCTTGATATTCCACATGTGACTTTCCCAACGTGTGTGATTAATATGAATGACATGGCATCCACTCAATATCGTGGTGGTTAACAAGATAGGTCAGAATGTGGGAAGAATACCTTCCACATACACACTCCAATTGAGTTAATATTCATGTCACTACTCTCAACATGTAGAACAATGTCGAGAGGTTGTGAAATTTGTTCCCAAGGTTTCAACCCCAAAAATTATCATTTAAGGCCTCAAACAAGCTCCATACGTTTTTGGACCCCAAATCACCAAAATGAGAGCTATCCCTAAAATGGGCCCTATAAGTCAATAAATCCACCCAAAAGGTACCAAAATAGATGAAAATTTATACAATGATCCATTTTGGATAATCTCCAATCTATCCAACTCTCTCCCAATGTAATACATTGAGTTTCATGGTCTACACATGTAGTTTTTGCATTTTTTTAGTGCAAATTGATGCCTGCTAGCAAGTTAATTTGTCATTGTCTTCTTTTTTTTAGTCTTATACATCAATGCATGGTTTGTCTCCAAACCAACTTGGTTAAGGACTATAAGGAATGCATCACCATAAAGGTTGGGGATAATATGATGAAGAAACTATTAGATGCTTCAAGTCATTGAATACCTATTTCTAATGCCAAAGTTTGGATCACAAAATTCATCCCAATGTCTTAATGGTGTTGTGGTACCACCTACCGTCCTACCATTTAGACTTAGACAAGTTTTCTCCTCAAGATAAAAATGATATTGAGGAAGGTTGGACACAAGTAGCACATAAGAATAATCAAAGCATTAATTTAGTTGCTTCTTTGAAAGCACAACCCCTAAGAGAAGTATGCTAGGAGGGTTGAAATCTGAGTAGTCATCCTCAATCATGGGCAAGCAAGTTGTGTACCCTCTCAATATTTCTCATCTTTCTAAAAAGGCAGAGTAGCATGTTTCCCCCCACTTCTCAACTCCAAGGAAAATGGATTACTAGAAGATTCTAATAGGAATTTGACATTTGGGAACTGAACCAATGGTTGCATGTTGTGTTAGAATCCCCAATGATCTCAAATCCTTATGATATCCTTGCAAAATTGGGAGAGAATGAAACTAAAGATGGCAGGGACTTCATTCCCACTATTTCCTAATTATTTCACTCATGGAATGTAAGGGTTTTAATATAACTTTGTAGAAAATGCATGGCAGCTTTGGAAAACTAGCAATGTATTCAAATATCATCTTGGTTTATTTTGTTTGTAGGGAGTTGAAATTATGTGTTTTTTTGGTTGAAAAGGACTTTGGATGTGGCTTGATTTCAAACCTATACCTTCTTGGCTAAGCATAGAAAATGAAGGGGTGGAATGGCAACAATGGCTTTCCTAGTAATTGTGTAAATATAAAAAGAAAAGAATAGTGCATGGACTTACCTAAAGGTTATGCATTAATAATGATAATACTACTACTACTACTACTAGTAATAATAATAATCTATTTTTAAGATCATGGCCTAGCGAAACACCAAATTGATGAATGAGATCCCCTTGTTTATGGGCCAAGGGAACCCTTCCATGAAGTGATTTGACTAATAAATTCTATTGAAGTGTACATACCCTACTCCTCTCTAGATTTGAACATGTAACCTCATAGAAGGAAACACATGTTCTTAACCATTATATGTCCCTAATAAATTCAAATGTGATGATTTGGTGAAGCTTTATTCACATAAACCAATTTTTTTAGAGTAAAAATAGCATTTAGAAGATTGGATTACGCCATATTTTTAAGTAGAACTTTTCATTTTTTTCATTATTGTAAATCAAACTCATTGTAAACATTGGAAGATTAAACTCTCATTTATTAAATAAGAGTTAGAAAAATGAAAATACTTTTAAATATTCACCATTTTAAAACCCCAAATTATATCAAAAGAATATAAAACCTTAAGGAAAGTGTGTAAGGACGATTGTATAATGGGATGAGGTCAATGCTTACATTATCAAAGAGTGTTAGATTGTTGTTGACAAAAATAGGATGTTATTGGACAATTCAAAATAAACCTCAACCCTAAATTTTAATCACTATTTGATATCATCAATATTCAATATACCCAATACATTTTCTTAATTCAATGTACATGATAGGAATATTTAATATCATCAATATTTGATGCATTGAATTCATTGTCTAGATTCAATGCATAATGTTGAGATATTGTAACTTCAAAGAATATTATAATTGTACTTTATTATTCCGGAGATGTTTCATTCCTCCGTAAAGATCTTATTGTATATCCGGAGATGTTTATTCCTCCGTCAGAATGTGGTAACTTGGGTTATTAGACTTCCCTAGTGGAGGTCGGCCCTTTATGTGTTATGTGGGTCAAAGGGTTATTAGACCACCCTAGAGGGGTCGGCCCAGTCAGTTGTAGTGGGGTATTTAACCCATTGGTTAAATACGAGACTACGTGTACCTATGTAAAATACATGTCAGTGTAGTGTATAAATAGAGGAGGTGTGTTCCTCATTTGACTCACTCACACACTTGAGGATAGCGCACTTGTGGAGGAGAGGTCTGCTATTGTGGAGGAGGAGATCATGTCTCAGGGTTTCATCTTTGTATATTGCTGGTCATCTATATTGAGGAAGCTTTGCTGGGTTTTCTACCCCATGAGGGTTTCCCAGGATAAATCTCTGTCTCTTGTGTTTATGCTGTGCTTGTTGTTTCTTCAGTGATCCTGTATATGCTATTATTGTGAAAATGGAATGTAATGCTGCTATTTTCTGTCGTAGCATATTGAATTTTAACATGGTATCAGAGCTAACCTGAAGGAAGACAAGGTATGGCACTAAAGACACTTGCTTTACTTACAACAATTTGAAGGTTAGGGTTTTACATAGCAAAAACCAGTCATCGTAGCACTTTCGCTATAAATCCGTTTTGGCGAAGTGTTTGGATCTGAAATTGTTACAGGACGAATCTAAAATCTCCAGGTACCTTGTGTCCAAAGGACAACCTCTAATTCGTTGTACTTTGGGATTTATGATCTGTACAATAGAGGGTTTTCTGCCTCTTCCAGATCTGAGTCAAAATCAGGTGACCTTGGGAAAAAGGTCATAACTTGGGCTAGGAAGCTCCAAATGAAATTTCGTGAAACGTGAAAGGTAGTACACAGACTGTACTATCTCAGAAAACTTTTTCAGAGGCCGAAGTTGAACCAGTGACACGTGGCACGCCGTACAAGTTCGCTCTCCTGTATTATCCCATAAACAGGTCACGTTGCGACACTTGGCATAACTCTCTCTCAGAAAATCCAATTGAGGTCAGACCTGTCAGGATGGAAATATAACAGGCCAAGCTATCTCAGAAAACTTTTTCAGAGGCCGAAGGTCAAACAGTGACACGTGTCACGCCGTACAAGTTCGCTCTCCTGTATTTTCCCAAAACAGGTCACGTTGCGACATTTGGCATAACTCTCTCTCAGAACATCCAATTGAGGTCAGACCTATCAGGATGGAAAGTTAACAGGTCAGGCTATCTTAGAAAAAAATTTCAGACCCTGTGGATCAAAAATTTCGGAGTTACACCAGAAACAATCAGGTACATATTTCTATCAAAACAGAATTATTTGTTGGTACCTTCATTCATGGCTTCCGGAATTTAGGGCTTTGAAGAAAGTTGGAATTTTTGTAATCGGAGACCACGGCTGGATGCTACTCATCAAAATAGAAATTTAGAGACCAAGATCAGAATTTTTGGTTGGGCAGAAGGCCGGGCTTGATTAGACCCTAGTTCGAGACTTTGATCAGAAAAGTGGAAAATTAGGGCTTCTGTAAAAATGGGAATTTTTGAAATCTGTGACCACGGCTGGAAGCTCCTCAGAAAAATAGAATCTTAGAGCTTTGGATCAAACCTTTTGATGGGGAAAAAGAGTGGGCTTCATCAAACCCCAGTTCAGGGTCACGTCCAGTGAATCCGAAAGTTTCAAAGGCAAAATTGAGGAGTAAAACTTTGCAGTTTTCAAATTCTGAATATACCAGTTTGATCAGCTCATCAAGGCGCATATTTCTATCCTTTCGGAAGTTTGAAATTCAAAGTTTGAATTTTTTGGGTTTCTCTGACAAACCCATATCCAGCTCCAGGTCCAGTTCTTGCAAATCAAGTGGATTGGGTTAATCCTAGAAGAAGATGGATTGGTCACCTGCATAAGTGAAGAAGTTCCTGTCTCAGAGGGAGATGAGGATAAGGCCTTACATAAGAAGAATACAAGCGATCTCGACAGGTATGACTCATCGAGGTATGTTTCAATATTTTTCCATGATTAAGTTTATGGTATGTTTGTCTTCATGTTATTACAGTTAGTACAATTTTGATTTTAGATTTGTCGTATAACCTTAACAAAATTATGAATGCATGATAGAAGATATTCTTGGTTAGGGTGTTGACACTTATGATTGTACTAATGCATTATGATGTTGTGTGAGGTTGATGTTGTCTGCTAACAAGATACAGGTACATCACAAAAGACAAATCAGGTTCCATGACCATGAAAACATGAAGACAAAGACTCATCCATAATCTTTGTTCTACTTACGAGGTATGTATGACTTTGTTATATTATGCTTAACCTATGAGACATGCAGGTTCTAGCTCAGGATCTCTAAATCATTGAAGAGATTGTTTAGGTGTGTTGTACATAACCAAGTAGGTATACTAATCCAGGTATGTTTCCCATGAATCTTACCTTGTGTTAGGATCCCTTATATAAGTATACTTGGTATGATTGGTTATGCTTATTCATAAAGTTAGTAATAAAGGGATTATGCATATTATATCTTTTATCTTGATTGATGATATGCATGAGTAAAAGAAGACTTCCCTGAAATCTTGAATACTAATGTTTATTAACTATAATCATGACTATACATTTTCAAGATTATTTAGTACTATAATGTTTTGATAGCATTTAGAATATACTAATGAGTGTATGTTTGTGCATGAGATCATGAGGATGACTCTTGAGCATGCACAGTGGTACAGAATGAATAGAAGTTCAAAAGACATACAGAAGATCAAGCGGGAGGCAACCACACAAACATAAAAGATAAGTATTTGAGTTGTTATTTGAAATAGTAATGATATTGCCTGTAATAGGTTGTATGCATATTTGTATTCCTAGAATATATAATGCTGAGTATAAACATTCATAGAGCATTGAACAGTATACTACTAATGTGCATATGATTGGTAAGTTGGACAAACATTCCATTATTGCTTGTCTAGAATGAAACCTCTTTGCTGACATGCCGAGAGCTGTGCACACTCTCGATAGTATGTTCTGGTAGAGATGGAAGGCATCTAGATAGCCACTGTATGCATACAAGATATGGGAAAGTGTTGTGCCAAAGTATTGGTCAAATTAGTTGCATAACTATGTAAATGATATCTGTATGCATAATAGGTTATTATGTCAATATGATTTGATGATTATGAAGTATTACTAATCCTGTACTTAATTTTGATTTGTAGGAAAAATCATGATGAATGATGAACAAGCAATGGATGTTCAACAAAAGGATTTACAAATCAAACACACTATAGAAAGCTTATGGTTAAGAGATTCTCTTAGAAAGAGGAAGAGAATCATGATGAGATGTTTTTACCATTCTCTTAATAATGTAATCAGGTTCTGTATGGGTTCCCAGGATCGGTAGTCAATTGATGAGCTTAATGATCATCATGGGTAATGTGGATCTCAACCCTTGCTACAAGGTTGAATATGGCTTCTATACACATATGACATGGATACAAGAAGAAACTCACCATAGAGTTCGAATGACTTTGAGGCTCATATTAGTAGACCCATCTGACGAGAGATGGCACAGATAGATATGCAGAAGATCACTCAATGCAGAGTGTGAATAATGGACAATTGACAGCTTCATGACAAAGCTTGGGCTTTACCAGAAGTAAAGCTGATCCTAACCTTTACCTAAAGGTTGTGGATGATAAACCTATCATACCATTATTATGTGACGATGATCTCTTTCTGACAAGGAATGAGAAACAGATCATGAAAATGGCTGCAGAAATAAAAATGAAAGATCTCAGATTAATGCACTACTTCTTAGGTCTAGAAGTATGGCATGATCCAAAAGGAATCTTTTAAATCGAGGTAAGTATGCTGTGAAGTTTCTAAAAAGATTTGATATGTTGGAGTGTAAAGCCATGGCCACTCCCATGGACTCCAACTTGAAGTTATTAGTTAATAACTCATCGGATTTAGTGGACCTAACCCTATATAGACAAATCATTGGGCCAATGATGTATTTAACAAATACTAGGCCAGATATATGCTTTGTTGTAAATACTGTAAGTCAGTATCTAGTAGAACCTAGGAAGGTTCACTTAATAGCTACAAAGCATGTAGTGAGGTACCTCAAAAGGTACTTTAGATTTTGGTCTATATAATCTTGGAGGTCATGAACTCCGTTTACATGGTTACTCAAATTCTGATTGGGCAGGAAGTGTCTCAGATAGAAAGAGTACTTTAGGTGGATGTTATAGTCTTGAATCTACCATGATCTCATGGTTTAGCAAGAAACAATCTAGTGTGGCTCTCAGTACTACTGAAACAGAATATATAGTTGTCTGCTCTGCCAGCTGTGAAGCAGTGTGGCTTCAGAAGCTATTATATGGAGTGTTTGACTTAGAAATGGATTCCACTATGATTATGTGTGACAATCAAAGCTGCATCAAGATGATAGGAAATCTTGTATTCCATGATAAGTCAAAACACATTGAGATCCGATACTTCTATATACGAGATATGGTGCAAAGAGGAGCTATCAAGCTCGAGTATATAAGCACTGAGGATCAAATTGATGATTTCCTGACCAAACCTCTGTCTCGAGTAAAGTTTGAACACTTCCGAGACAAGCTTGGTGTAGTTTAGAAGGACTCTCCTCGAAAGGGGGAGTAGCAGAGTATCCGACATCAAGTCTATCTCATCAATGATGAGGTTACCTATTTACTGCACTTAGTTACCTAGAATTATTTAGATTTAGGACTCTTATATTCTTTTGATGATAGATGTATACATGCTTTTGATGTTAGTTTTGATGATAGATGTATACATACTTTTGATGATGATGATGATACATGTTGTGGTTATACATGTTTTGATGATGATGATACATGTTGTGGTTATACATGTTTTGATGATGATGATACATGTTGTGGTTATACATGTTTTGATGATGATGATACATGTTGAGGTTATACATGTTTTGATGATGATGATACATGTTGTGGTTATACATGTTTTGCTGATGATGATACATGTTGTGGTTATACATGTTTTGATGATGATGATACATGTTGTGGTTATACATGTTTTGTTGATGATGATACATGTCGTGGTTATACATGTTTTGATGATGAGAATACATGTTTTTGGTATACAACATGTGAAGGGATTGGATCATTCCTGGACTTCAGTCCGAAAGAAGAGCCGTAGACGTATGTCTTCGAAAATGAAGTTCTTGGTGAACATGTGAAGGGATTGGATCATTCCTAGACTTCAGTCCGAAAGAAGAGCCGTAGACGTATGTCTTCGAAAATGAAGTTCTTGGTGAACATGTGAAGGGATTGGATCATTCCTGGACTTCAGTCTGAAAGAAGAGCCGTAGACGTATGTCTTCGAAAATGAAGTTCTTGGTGAACATGTGAAGGGATTGGATCATTCCTGGACTTCAGTCCGAAAGAAGAGCCGTAGACATATGTCTTCGAAAATGAAGTTCTTGGTGAACATGTGAAGGGATTGGATCATTCCTGGACTTCAGTCCGAAAGAAGAGCCGTAGACGTATGTCTTCGAGAATGAAGTCCTAGATGGACGATGGAGGATTAAGTCATCCTTGGACGTAGTCCTAAATGAACGGTTGGAGGATTAAGTCATCCTTGGACGTAGTCCTAAATGCACGGTTGAAGGATTAAGTCATCCTTGGACGTAGTCCTAAATTCACGGTTGGAGGATTAAGTCATCCTTGGACGTGGTCCTAAATGCACGGTTGGAGGATTAAGTCATCCTTGGACGTGGTCCTAAATGAACGGTTGGAGGATTAAGTCATCCTTGGACGTGGTCCTAAATGCACGGTTGGAGGATTAAGTCATCCTTGGACATGGTCCTAAATGCATGGTTGGAGGATTAAGTCATCCTTGGACGTGGTCCTAAATGCACGGTTGGAGGATTAAGTCATCCTTGGACGTGGTCCTAAATGCACGGTTGGAGGATTAAGTCATCCTTGGACGTGGTCCTAAATGCACGGGTGGAGGATTAAGTCATCCTTGGACGTGGTCCTAAATGTACGGTGGAGGATTAAGTCATCCTTGGACATGGTCCTAAATGTACGGTGAAGGATTAAGTCATCCTTGGACGTGGTCCTAAATGTACGGTGGAGGATTAAGTCATCCTTGGACGTGGTCCTAAATGTACGGTGGAGGATTAAGTCATCCTTGGACGTGGTCCTAAATGTACGGTGGAGGATTAAGTCATCCTTGGACGTGGTCCTAAATGTACGGTGGAGGATTAAGTCATCCTTGGACGTGGTCCTAAATGTACGGTGGAGGATTAAGTCATCCTTGGACGTGGTCCTAAATGTACGGTGGAGGATTAAGTCATCCTTGGACGCTGTCCTAAATGTACGGTTAGGATTGGATCATCCTTGGACTTTGGTCCTGTAAACTGAGTCGTAGACATGTGGTCTCCGAGAACATGATAGGACTGGATCGTCCCTGAACTTCGGTTCAAAAGGTACATGACTGGACATAGAGAACTGCTGATGATCGTGCGATGACGATGCTGATGATCGTATGATGACGATGCTGATGATCGTATGATGACGATGCTGATGATTGTGTGATGATGATGCTAATGATCATATGATGACGATGTTAATCGTGATGCTGATGATCGTATGATGACGATGCTGATGATTGTATGATGACGATGCTGATGATCGTGTGATGACGATGCTGATGATCGTGTGATGATGATGCTGATGATTGTGTTGATCGTGTGTTGACGATGCTGATGATTGAGTACTATCAACTCTGATGATGTTGATGTTCCAGTATTGAAGATGTTCCAGTAACTAGTTGAGTTACTGATGATGTTGAGAAAGCTTCCAATGATTTATAGATGTATCATGTATGATGTTGATGACTCCTTGTTCGTGCAGATGCTGTTATAATATCCTTCTCGTTAAGGGGGAGTGTTGAGATATTGTAACTTCAAAGAATATTATAATTGTACTTTATTATTCCGGAGATGTTTCATTCCTCCGTAAAGATCTTATTGTATATCCGGAGATGTTTATTCCTCCGTCAGAATGTGGTAACTTGGGTTATTAGACTTCCCTAGTGGAGGTCAGCCCTTTATGTGTTATGTGGGTCAAAGGGTTATTAGACCACCCTAGAGGGGTCGGCCCAGTCAGTTGTAGTGGGGTATTTAACCCATTGGTTAAATACGAGCCTACGTGTACCTATGTAAAATACATGTCAGTGTAGTGTATAAATAGAGGAGGTGTGTTCCTCATTTGACTCACTCACACACTTGAGGATAGCGCACTTGTGGAGGAGAGGTCTGCTATTGTGGAGGAGGAGATCATGTCTCAGGGTTTCATCTTTGTATATTGCTGGTCATCTATATTGAGGAAGCTTTGCTGGGTTTTCTACCCCATGAGGGTTTCCCAGGATAAATCTCTGTCTCTTGTGTTTATGCTGTGCTTGTTGTTTCTTCAGTGATCCTGTATATGCTATTATTGTGAAAATGGAATGTAATGCTGCTATTTTCTATCTTAGCATATTGAATTTTAACACATAATACGAAATTTAATGGCCTAATCTTCTTGATAACCATCAATGTACCTAGTTTTTGTGGCCACAACTACCTCCACTACTTTTCTTGATCTTCGAATAGAAAAGAAGCCCCCCATACTAAATTTTGGGTTTATGAGTGTCTTTTAGATTGATATGAAAATGATGAATACTCTGAATGAAGTTTGATTGCTTGAATGTACATCAGTTCCTTCATGATAAGATCTATCGATGCTACCTTTGTTTTTTAATGAGTTATTGGGACTATGTTGACTTAGTGGTTTTCCTCTTCTTTGATAAAGAGTCTTTGAAGAATCCAATGATTGGGCTTTGATAGTTGATTGGATGTCTTAAGTTTCAGTTTGTGGGGCCCTCTATTTTTCCCATGAGTCTTTTATGCATGGCCCCAATCCTTGTCTTCAATATTGATTTTTCCTTTCCTTTCCAAGTTTGAATTTTTTTTGGAAATATCATGATGTGCTTGCCACCTTTGTGAATTATCTCACAACCCTCAATATCTCCTTATAAGTTTGTTAAAGCATTCATTTGATACTTGATCCTTATGGAATATTCAAGAATAAGTTTGAGGAGAGAATAGAGGCATGCTAGTTTGTAAATTACAGCGAGTTTGTAAAAATTCGAAGACATTGTGGCGAGTTTGTAAATATCCACTGACATTGCAACGAGTTTGTGAGAACTCATTGCTATTGCGGGAAATTTGGAGAAGGCTGCCACTGTTGCAGAGATATTTTGAAAAGATGTCGATGTTGCAGTGAAGATGAGGAAAATGATCGTTATTGCAGTAAGATTGAATAAATTCACCGCAAGTTCGACTAGAGAATAAAAAGTTGTCATTGTTGCATCAAAGATAAATAAAGTCAACGCTATATCGACGAGAAGGAAAAAAAATCGTCGCAGTTGCAGGGAGATGGTAGAAAAAATGTCGATGTTGAGGTGAGAAGTTGAAAATTCGTCGCAGTTATGGCCAGAAGATGGAAACTCGTCGACATTGCAGTGGAAAACTAAAAACAAAAATCGCCGATGACACACCAAGATTGGGGAAGGAAGCCAAGTCTTAAGGTTGTTTGAATGTCTACTATTGAGAACTAAGGTTGGTGAATTGAATATGATGGAATGATTGTTTCTATCCTCTTTTATTCTTGATATTATCTTGGCATTGTTTCAAATATTCCCTAGATGGTTTGTGACTTGCTTGACCAATTCTAATGGCCTCTTTCTGAGCAATTATTTGAACTTTGCCTTCAGTTGACCATGATGTTTTTATGCATGATGGAATTAGTTTAAACATGATTTCAAAACCCCTCTATGTATTTCATGTTCCCCCTCACTTTGGGTTTGGTTTCCATTGTTCAAATTTGACTTTTTACCCTCTTTGTGTTTTGTCAATTTCATGACTAGTGAGGGTGGAGGACCTTTTGGAAAAATTGAAGCAAAAATAAGATGAATTTTATGAATAACCAATGGTCGTATCATATATATCTATGCATAATATTTCCAATGCATTAAACGATTCATGATTTCAATAAAATATGAGGGAGTTATCAAATTTTCCGTCATGGGACCTAGTTTCAGCATGGCAATTTAAGGAGGCCTAATGTTTGGCTAAATCAAGCTTATATATGCAATATATTTAGAGGTTACTCTTGGTATAAATGCGTATAATTTCATGAACCTCATATAAGGAAGGACATTATCATTTATTAAAAGAGAAGGGAACAAAAGGAAGACTAAGTGATGGAATTCTCCTCAAAAGCCTAATTAGCTTATATAAGTAGAGGAGGGCACACAAATGAGAAGAAATGAGAAAGAGGTTGTCCCAACCAGGTGATACAAAGAGTAATCATGATCCCCTGCATTTATTAATCACTTGGAATTCCATTATACAGCTAAGTAGGGCGCATTTCGTCCCATTGGCTCGTTTTTGGATTAACTAACAACTTAATCATGAGATAATCTAATTTAGCCCTAAGTGAGTCTAAACTCCCTCCAAGTGGAAGATTCCATAAGGACATGAAAATCATGCATGTATGTGTTCACAGGTGGCTAATGATGCTCCATCATAAATCCTATTGGGAGTGGAAGAGGTGGAAGAGGTGCCCATTGGCCCACACTATGGAATGTGAAGAGTTTGTCTCCAAACCCATGGGGTATGGATGAGGAAAACTCATTTATTTCAACACATGAGGCCATATTTTTAATTTTATGTGAGGGATGGGTGTATGATACATAAACTTAACCATTTTCTACTCTGTATGAGTGAGGGAGCCAAAACCATTAATGGAGGAAGAATGTAAAGCTTCGTTTCATTTTCATTCCAAGTATAGCTTTTGGAGTTTTTTAATGGATTTGTGATGCATTTTTTGCAGGAAATTTATTGGTGGTATTATTTGTAGGTATATATGGAGATTCAAGGGGAAATATTAAAGTTACATTTTCATCCCTACCATTTCTTCTCCTTTCTCTTTCTAGCATTTTCCCCTTTTGGAAAATTGTCATTTCCTCCTCTATTTGTATTCGAAAGTGGAAAAAACAAGGGGAGGTTAAGGAAAAAAAATTCCAAAATTCATACACACTCTTATTCTCTATCATTTTACATATTTAAGTTATTGTAGCCATCCCCATCTTTTTATTTTAAGAAACCCCCTTTGAGACCTTCCAAAAATAGCAATTTTTCCATTTTCGGGAGTTTTGTCCATAATATTTGGACCAAACCTATTTTGTAGAGTCTTGGCACATGTAAAAGCTCATGGTAAAATTTTCATCCGAAGCTGAGCATTTTTTCCCTTGTTTTGCAATTATTTCCATTTGTAGTAATAGGTTATTTTTGGAAACTCATGGGATTTTGGGATCTTTGGAAATTTTCGAAAGGTAACTGTAATATTGGAAATTTATTAATACCTTTAACTTGTTGGATTCATGTGTTGAGTTTATTGATTGTCAAATTTGAATATTGTTTGATAAATTAAGCCAACTGGGGATAATTGCTATTTTGGTCATAAAAAGCATAATTAAGGTTGTTGGATCATAGAGAGGCATAAGAAATATCTCATATCAGTAAAACTTTTTTTTGTAAACAGCATAAGGGAAATATATTAAAGTACAAAAAATGTTACAATCACATGAGATTCTCTAGATGCATGAGCTTTCAGAAGCTTCTCATGGAGCAGAAAAAGCAAGAAGGAGCAACCAGAGTCTTGCCCATAAGTGGGATGAGCAATAGTGACATAATTACATCTTATCATTAAAAACATAGACCAAACTAGACTGGTAGGAAAAACTAGAGTCTGACAGTAGTCCATAGAGTTAAAAGAGAAGAAGAAATATAATGCTAACCACAACAAAAATGGAGCTAGGCTCCCACAGAGTAGGTCTATGTACTAGCTTCTACATTATGAGAACCAGGATCATCTCCAATAATTGGATAGGTGCCAAAGAAGTCCTCTTCCCAATTCTGGAGAGGGAGCTTGATGGGATGGGGCTTAGTTTTGTGTCGGGTCGCTGCATCAACCTCAGCCCTCCTGACCCGTTTGTAGTGCAAAGCGTCAATCATCGAGGGCATCGGGAAGGAAGTCCCCTGCACCACCACCACAGCCAAGGGAGAAGTGTTGAAATATTGTAACTTCTAATAATATTCTATTTGTACTTTACTCGAAGATGTTTCATTCCCCCGTCGGGACATTATTATATATCCGGAGATGTTTATTCCTCCGTCGGGATGTTGTAACTAGGGTTATTAGACTTCCCTAGTGGGGTCGGCCCTGCGTTAAGTGTTTAGGGGTTATTAGACTCTCCTAGGAGAATTCAGCCCAGTTAGGGTTAAATGTCAAGTGAAGTAAAGTATAAATAGAGGATGTGTGTTCCTCATTTATCACACTCACTCACTCATTCACTCACTTGTGAATTGTGCATAGGAGAGAGAGCGAGATCTACGAAGGAGGAGAAGGAGCTCTTGTTTGGGGTTTACATATTTGTATTTGTTGGTCATCTATATTGAGGAAAGCTTTGTTGGGTTTTCTACCCCATGAGGGTTTCCCAAGATAAATATGTGTCTATCCTGTGATTGTGTTTCTTTCAGTCATCCTTTTTATGCTCTTGTTGTGAATTTTATGCTAAAATTAACATGGTATCAGAGTTAGCCTGAATAGGACATCTTTCACAAGGTGAAAATACCTCTCTCTCCTCCTCTAGTGAGAAATTAGGGTTTCTACAAAAGTTGGAATTTTTGGAATTTGAGAGCATGGCTGGATGATCCTCCTCAAAAGCAAAATTTTGAGCCCTATATCAAATTTTTTGAGTGGGTAGAACCCCGAGATATGTCAAACCCTAGTTTGAATTCTGGACTAAAAAACCAGTGAACCAGAAAAGCTGCGAACCTGTGCACTAGTGAACCAGAAAAACTGCGAACATGTGCACCAGTGAACTAGAAAAGTTGTGAACATGTGCACCAGTGAACCAGAAAAGTTGCGCACCAGTGAACCAGTAAACCAGAAAATCTGTTGCAGATCTGAATTTCGTTGGTCAATCTTGAAGGGTGAAAAGTTGAAGTTTTGAGAAATCAAGTACACCAATCAACTCAATTCAGTCAAGCACATCTCCTGGTAAGTTCAGTTTTTCATTTTAACAATTTTCAATTTTTGGTGACCTCCTAGATAAGATGGCCCCAAGCACTAAGCTTGAGGACAAGCTAGCGGGTATAGAGAATTTTCGGGCATGGAAACATAGGATTGGTCTCATTCTTGAAGAGAATGATCTCTCCCAATACATCAAAGATGAAGTTGCAGAACCAGCAGAAGATGAAGCTAAAGAGAAATACAAGATGGATATGATTAGGGAAAATATAATCATTGTTAATTCTATCAAAGACCACTTGATTCCCCAAGTGTCATCCAAGAAGACCCCAAAGGAAATATATGATGCCCTAGCCAGAATGTATGAAGGGAGGAACATCAATAGGAAGATGAACCTGAGAGCTCAATTGAAGAGCACTAAGATGAATCAAGGAGACTCTATTCAAGATTACTTCACAAGGGTCTCCTAGTTCAAGGAACAACTAGAAGCCATTGGAGACAACCTTGATCAAGATGAACGAGTCATGACTGCTCTTATGTAACCTACCCTTTTTGCTAGAAAACATTTTGTCTTGGCAAACATTATAATAACTTTTATTGTAAAGTTTTATGTTGGACAGGTGTCCAAGGATGACTATAATTTGCACAATATATTATTATTAAATAAATAAAATAGGAGACAAACAACTAAGAGGACTGTTGAAAGAGTGGTTACTGATCCAATAGGTGGAATGGAATCTGGGGTAAAAGGCAATGGACAAGTAGAACAATCATGATGCAACTAACTAGCTGTTGGTATGGGACAACTCCCTAGAAATGTGTTCATAGTGCCTTGAAAGATGAGACTAGAGCTTGAAGCTCATTTATTCCAAACTAACCACTAAAAGACCTAGGCAATCTATATAATAGCCATCAAATTGTGAACTGAGGTTCATCACTTTTCCTGACGAGGAAATTTACCTTGGGGTTTTGTTGTGTTTGCACCCAAGAGATTTGATGAGGGGATATGATATGTTGTTGGTCATGTTGTGAGTCTGCCAAACTCTTATTGAGTTCAGGAGGTTGATGCTGAGTGGAGAAGGCATTTTATTTCAAGAGGTTGATGCTGAGTGGAGAAGGCATTTTTGAGTGCCTTGCTTCTACACAGATTCCACCCACTTATTGGATCAGTAATCAGGCTCGGGGGTTCACTAGAAGTCAGTAGTTGAGCTGCTTCTTCTGAAGTAGGTTGGGAGGAACATGCCTCCTTGGGTGTTTTTTGGCCCTATTGTCATCTACGGGTTCTATTTGTTTATCTGTTGCTAGTAGTTAAATCTGTTTCTTTACAATTATTTAATTTTATTTACAGAATGTGTTCTGGTTTAAATGCTTCTACTTTTATTTTTGAATCAGTTTAAAATTATGAATAGAAATGTTGAATGAAATAAATGATCTCTGCATTTTTCCCCATGCAAAAATGAATAGCATTGTACTCTAGTACAGAGACAGATTAAAATAGATAGGTATGATAGGCAAGATAGCCATGTGAATGAGAAGATGCAAATGATGTATTTCCTTAAGTTACTGTTCACTGTAAATTTTCTATGTTTACATATATCAGTGTTTATCCTTGTTCTTTTTGCACAAATAATTGTTCCCAGAATCTACAGTAATGTTTTCCTTGTTTTATTAATATTAGTTGTTTAGGAATAAATACTTTTCCCTTCTGAAGATTATATAAATTATTTTCTCTGTTATAGTATTTAGAAACATAATCAACTTTATAAGCAGATAGTTGCAGGTTTAGAATCCAAACATACAGTAGAAAAATCTTAAACACTAACAGTACGTTTAAAACCCTCATCACACAAAACTAGCATATCATGTTTTTATTCTATCAACAGAATCTTATAACAATTATCATTCTAGTTTTGACCAAGGGTAATACCCCTTCAAAACAACATCCTAGAATTGTTCTAATTTTGTTAACTGTTGCTCATTCCATTGAGACATTTATCGAATCATGCTATAACCCTAACAGTGTTATTAACTTTCAGTTATAGTCAACATTTTCATTCAAAATAATTTAAACTTAGTATCTTAAAAACCCCGGCACACAACTAGTTTGATGAATAACTTTTGAAAGGAGAAACTCAAACATTGTGCTATTTTCTTCCTAAAAATCGACACAATTTATAGTCTCGACAACGTACAAACAAGCTAGCCTTTACAACATTTAAGGAATGATTCTAACAATAGCACAAACAACAAGTAGGATCACAGATATTATATCAAGGAACAGGTTCGAGCCATGCTTCCACATAAAGACAAAACCCTTATACACAACTTCTTATATATTGAAAATGCAGCATTAGTTACAAATCTTTAAACTATTCACAGACCGAAGTCTTCCACAATTACAAAACATCTACCATTTGTTTTCTAAAAAAAGCAATAGTCATTTTATTATTCACAAACTTTCACCAATTGTTTTATAGTTAAGATAAATGCAGAGGTCTGCTAAAACATAAGTTCACTTCTACATCATCAACGAGCTGTAGGTTATGTTCACGGGTCAAGCCCCAAACGACGAAAACCTACCCCTTAGGGAAACTTCATAAGTTTGAAATGCAGCAACACAGGTACAAAATTAACGAATTGCATACAGGCTGCAAGCCTTCCACAAAGACAACATCTATTCTTTAGCAACAAACTCATCATTTGTACAAACTTCATATAAATTAATCCATTGTATTTTTACATTTAAGTTTTTCACCGTTCACAAAAAGAAAAACGATAGTAGCAGGATATCGAAACCCAATTCTTTACATTATCTCAAGTCTGTGAGAAAGAACCACTTCACACAATAGCCATCAAACATAACAGACTCATGCCTCTTGGGTCGAGGAATCCTCCCCCCCATTTTTTTAAAAGTTGACAAACCCTATCTCGACAAAATTACAAACTCTCTGAGTTAAAACACAAACACACAAAACATCACACAGTCGGCCATCATCTTCATTTACACAAAGTTTCAAGGCAACCGCCGAGGCTTACCGGTTGGTATAGCTATTGCCAACCTTCAATGCCTAGAATGGAGAAACCTTTGAACATTACACCTGCAAAGACATTATAAACGTGGTTAAAAACAGTATCTCTGAAAGGAATAATTATAGTATCGAATTCGAACAACCTGTTAGCACCCATGTATGAACGTTACAGTGAAGGAATCAAACACATTACCTTTTTAATCGTTGGCAAGTAGCATCATCAAACACCAGACAAGCGCAACAGTAATTGTAAATTCTCATACTATCGAATGCCAAGGCTGAAGGAAACCCCATACATAACTTTTAACCTTAAAACAGTAACACAGTGCCGAGAATTACATCAATCTTGGCGAAGCCCTGACCTCTCATCTCATACCCAGTTTTTTAAAAAAGAAGAAGAATAAACCCTCAACTGGTTTGGTATCGAACCACATCAAGAAAACAAACCCAAGCCGCCAACTTAACAAATATCCATTGTACAGAGACTAGAGAGTTCAGCTCTTTAAGTGACACAGGTCACAAGTTCAAAATGCAAAAGATATGCCTCTACAGGAAAAACAACCACCTACAAACCCTCATCCTGTCGGCCAGACGCAGAGCCATAACTACCAAACGCCAAGTTCACAATAAACATTACGATGGAAATAAAGGTAGGGTTTAACCCACATCCATCATTACACTACTAGATCAACGGTGGATATCACCGGGTAGACTTACAAAGCATCAATACCATCTACCACATTAAATGTGTTATCATTACAATCGCCACGAAGGAGCCAAATCATCAACCTTTGAACTATTATGTTTACACATCATCGCAAGGAAGATCAATACCACTGTATTGGCACGTGAACAAACCAGCTATACCATCCACGATGGAATCCCACTATCCACATTAGTTGTAAGCATTCAATGCATAAGTTACAGTTACACTTGCCAACCTATGACATTAACATTCAAATCATAACACTTATTACATTGGACTTTGCATATGGTATAGTCGTGATATACCACCTTGTCACGACATGTTTGTACACGGTTGGATAGATAATGCGAGGGTTCATATAGTAACCTATGTTTGCATAGCATCACATATCGCATAGTATTACATATTACATAATACCAAATAGGTTAGTATAGTATTACATATTTGCATATAATCCATATTGTTTGCACATAGATCATATTGTTTGCATATAACTCACATCGTTTGCATAACATCAATAAGGTTTATATGGTATAGTATCAAATAGGGTATCACAATGCACACAACTCACATTATATAAATGTGATATATTTTACAATAGTGTGTTAATATTACCATAAACATTATTTTATAATGGGATCGATAGTGTTTCATAAACACCTTGCAATTTAGTTATAGAATATAATCTAGGAAATGCACCACATACACCCTATTATGTAGCAATAAAAGACACATCAACAATCAAAGTTATCATAACCTTGGTAGGAGTATAGTCCCTAGGCATGTTAGCAAAACAGTTATACATAGAATTTCCACAAATTGCCACGGAGGATGAAGATAGATAATTACATACAGTTCGACATGATTGGAAACCAAAAATAATTCTGAGTACAAAACTGCGATATGATCATTACAGACCTTATCTGAAAAACTGTTTGAATACTTGTCGCAACTTTACACTCTTACCTGTAAACTGTCACAAGTAAGAAATCACATGCTTTAGCACGAATGCTGAGTAAGCCTCGGGGCATCCGTAGGAACCCTTCATCAATCAAACAAAATCACATTGGTCAAACAGTTGTTTCATCATTCATAAACAACAACAGTAGAAGTTTGTAGCAGTACAACTAAATATGAATAACATCAAGACATAAGCTGAAATTTGTTAGTCACCAATTTCTTACATTATAAATCAGCATGGCATTTAGTACAGCAAGATAACATTTTATGCATTGTTCTATTTCCGCATACATTAAATAAGCAATAAATGTCACGTAGAAAAATTTTCAATTTTTGTGATTTTTCCGGGATGTTACATGTGGTATCAGAGCGCAAGTTCAAACTCTAGGCCTGATTGAGGCTCATGCACGCAAACAGAAAATAAATCAGAAAGTTTATGTTACTAACTTTTCTAATTTTATTTTATTTTTACACAGAACAGATTGACCTTTAATTGCAGGTATGGAAATACCAGAGGAATCAGCAGAGGACAGATCTCCTCGTAATGAACACATTAATAATAACAATACTGAAGGAATTTATGTTGAGTTAAACAACCAGTCTTTTGAAATTTTACGCACTATACAGGATTTAAAATCTGAGTTAAAAAGCTGTTAAATAAGAAAATGAACGGATCCTTAAGGTACAGGAAGAGTTACAACAGAGTTTAAAAGGAAACTGTCATAGTGATGAAAGAGGCAGAAAATCAGAATTTAAGGCTGATTCTGAAATAATGTCCCACCAACATAAGCATAAGAAAACAAGAAATGATAAAAGGAACAGTTACTCATCCTTTAAATCTGATTCAAGTAATGAAGACATAAATTATGACAGCAGTAACAATGAATACTACTCTAAAAAGAGAAAACATAAGCATCATGAACAGATTATTAAGGAATTTAAAAAGATTAAGCCACCTACCTTTAATGGCGAAAGTGAGAAAGGTGAGACAGCAGAAGCTTGGTTGTCTGGAATGAAAAAGTACTTTAATATTTACCACTACTCTTCTCAACTGAAAGCCAAGATGGTCATTTACAATCTGACCAGGAAGGCAGATATTTGGTGGCAGGATCTTAAAAGGATCAAGAGTATAAAAGAAAAAGAAGTAACTTGGACTATGTTTAAAAGTTTGTTTAAAAATAAATTTTTGTTGGAACAATATTTTGAAGATAAGTCAAAGGAGTTTTACAATTTAAAGTTGGGTACAATGAACATGAAAGAATTGTGCAGCAAGTTCCTTAGCTTGCTGAGGTACGTACCCTACATGGTTGAGGAAAAGCCTAAAGTGCAAAGGTTTCTCAGTTGTTTATCTTTTAATATAAAAGATCGTATTGAGTATGATAATACTTCCACTTTGGAAGAGGCCATGAGGAAGGCAAATTTTTGTTTTGATCAAAACAGAAAAAGAGAAGGAACAACTGGCTGGAAGAACAGTAAGACTAATCAGTATGATTATAAGAAGAAGAATTTTAATCATAATGCTGGAGGTTTTAAGAAAAATTTTGATAACAGAAATTTTCTTAATAATTACCAGAATAATACATCTCAGAACTCTACTGCTGCAAGAAATGTACCTAATAATAATAATCACAGCAATAACAATAACAACAATAACAGGTATGCTGAACAGAAAGGACCCATAAAGTGTTATGAATGTGGCGGACCACATAAGAGAGCAAATTGCCCACGCAACAAGAGGATAGCTAACAACATTCATACTATGCAAGCAGAACCTCCAGTTGGAGATATCACAAGAGAAATGCCCAGGATAAATGCAGCATTGGAGAACCGTCAAGCGGACCATCAAACATCCATGGTCGAAATTGAAGGTATGATACAAAACGAGTCTATTTCTATTTTGATAGATCCAGGTGCAAATCTAAGTTATATTTCACCTACTTTAGTAAACCGTTGCAAGTTAAAAACAGAGAAATTTGATAATGCATGGTTAGTTCAGCTTGCAATAGGAACTAAAAGAAAGGTTACAGATTATGTCAAGAATTGTGAAGTATTTTAAGTCAGTTGAAAACGCAAATTAATCTGAATGTTTTACCCTTGGGGTCATATGATTTGTTGATTGGTATGGATTGGCTTGAACAACATAGAGTTTTACTGAATTGCGATGATAAATCTTTTACATGTATAAATAATGAAGGTAATTCAGAAATAGTAAAAGGAATTCATAGGCAGATTTCTGCCTTACAAGTAAAGAGAGCTGCTAGGAAAGGTTGTAAAATGTTTACTGCTAATGTTATTAATGATGAGTGCACATCTAAAGAAGACAAGTTAAAACTAGAGGATATTCCCATCCTTAGGGACTTTTCTGATGTATTCCCGGAAGAAATTCCAGGATTACCTCCGAAAAGAGAACTTGATTTCACCATTGAGTCAGTACCCGGTGTAGTACCAAACTCGAAGGCCCCCTATAAGATGAATATCCTTGAGTTAAATGAGTTAAAATCTCAGCTAAAAGAATTAATAGATAAAAACTACATAAGGCCTAGTGTGTCCCCTTAGGGAGCACCAGTAATTTTTGTTAAAAAGAAGGACGGTACCATGCATTTGTGCATTGATTACCGTCAGCTTAATAAAATGACAATTAAGAACTGGTATCCTTTACCCCACATAGATGATCTATTTGATCAAGTACGCGGAGCAGAGATATTCACTAAAATTTATCTAAGGTCGAGTTATCATCAAGTCCGGATAAAAGACGAGGACATATTCAGAACGCGTTATGGACACTACAAGTTCGTAGTTATGCCTTTTGGGCTAACCAATGCACTGGCAGTGTTCATGTGTTTAATGAACAACGTTCTGCATAAATATTTGGATAAGTTCGTAGTGGTATTCATTGATGATATCCTGGTTTACTCAAAAACTAAAGAAGAGCATGATGAACATTTAAAAATCATTTTACAAGTACTTAGAGAACATCAGCTCTACGCTAAGTTCAGTAAGTGTGATTTCTATAAAGATAAAATTCAGTACTTGGGTCATATAATTTCTAAAGATGGTATTTCTATTGATCCTGATAAAATAAAAGCAATTAATGAATGGCCTGTCCCAAAAGACGTTACTGATGTACGGTCATTCATGGGAATAACGGGGTATTATAGAAAGTTTATTGAAGGGTTCTCTAGAATTGTTAACCCCATCACTTCTTTGTAGCAGAAAGGGAAGAAATTCGTATGGGATCAAAAGTGTCAATACAGTTTTAATAAGTTAAAAGAATTGTTAACTACAGCACCCATTTTAAAAATTGTAGATCCCAATAAGGATTTCGTCGTATGCACAGATGCATGCAACGATGGACTTGGAGGGGTCTTAAGTCAAGAAGGTCATGCAATTGCTTTTGAGTCAAGGAAGTTAAAAATACATGAAAAGAATTATGCTACTTATGATCTTGAGTTGGCAGCGGTGATACATGCTTTAAAAATGTGGCGCCATCACTTGATCGGAAGAAAATTCATTTTAATGACTGATAATAAGGGCTTAAAGTATTTATTGGATCAAACAAATCGTAACGCAAGGCAAGCTAGGTGGTTAGCTTTCCTTAGCGATTATGATTTCGAGATCCATCACATTAATGGAAAGGAAAATAAGGTTACTGATGCACTGAGCAGAAATGCTAGACTGAGTTTTGTGGCAGCAATCAATACTTTTAAAACTGATCTTGAAAATCAGATCGAAGAAGGAATTAAGCAAGACGAAAAATTACCAAAAATTACATGATAAAGTGGCTGAAAATTCATCTGAAAATGTTATAACAGATTTCAGTATTAATGAAAAAGGCTTCTTAACATATAAAAACAGAATTTATGTGCCTAATTTTTCGAAGGTTAAGTTGCTGATTTTAGATGAAGTTCACAAGAGTCCTTATTCAGGGCATCCTGGTTATTAGAAAATGATAACTATGTTAAGAAAGGAGTATTTTTGGCCCAACATGAAGAGTGAAGTTGCCGAATATATAGCTAGATGCTTTGAATGTCAGATTATTAAAGCTGAACATCAACATCCAGCTCGGCTATTACAGCCCTTACCAATTCCAGAATGGAAATGGGAAATTATAAGCATTGACTTTATTACAGGTTTGCCTAAAAATCAAAAGCAGAATGACTCAATTATGGTTGTTGTTGATAAACTTAGTAAAGCTGCTCATTTTATTCCTGTTAAAACTACTTTCAAGGTTTCTAACATTGCAGATACTTTCATGAAGCAACTTTTTCGCTTGCATGGAATTCCAAAGGTAAATATTTCAGACCAAGACTCTAAGTTCACCAGTAACTTTTGGACAGCACTGTTTAAAGGATTAAATACTAAATTAAATTTCAGCACTTCTTTCCACCCACAAACTGATGGTCAAACAGAAAGAGTAAATCAGATTTTAGAAAACATGTTAAGATTGTATGTTAAAGATCAGCCATCTAAGTGGGAAGATTACTTGCATTTAGCAGAATTTGCCTACAATAATAATTATCAAGCATTCGCTAAGTTAAGTCCATTTGAGATTCTGCATGGAAGAAAATGTTGTACTCCAATTTCTTGGGATAATCCTGTAGACAGATTGATATTAGGACCAGATTTATTGAAAGAAATGGAGCTAACCATGAAATAGGTTCAAGGTAACTTAAAGGTTGCCCAAGATCGGCAGAAAAGCCATGCTGATTTGAAACGCACTAAAAGAGAATTTCAGGTAGGAGACCATGTTTTTATAAAGGTAAAGCCCAAGAAAAAATCTTTGAAGCTTGGGAGCTCTGATAAATTAGCACCAAGGTATTGTGGACCACTCGAAATCCTATTAAGGATTGGAGCTGTTGCATATCAATTCGCATTGCCATATAATTTAAAAATTCACAATGTTTTTCACGTTTCTGTTTTAAAGAAGTATGTGCACGATGCTACTCATGTGCTGAATTGGAATGACATACAGGTGGAATCCGAAGGATATTTTCAGGTGGAACTAGACTGTATTCTCGACCGGAGGGAAATTATGCTTCGGAATCACACCATAGGGCAGGTAAAGGTGCAATGGAAGCACCTTAGCCCTGATGAAGCTACTTGGGAGCTGGAAAGTAATATGCGGGCAGCATATCCAGTTCTGTTCCATGAGGAACTTGATGATGAATAAGCAACATCGAAGACAATGTTGAGCTTAAGTGGGGGTGTTTGTAACATACCCTTTTTGCTGGAAAACATTTTGTGTTGGCAAACATTATAATAATTTTTATTGTAAAGTTTTATGTTGGACAGATGTCCAAGGATGACTGTAATTTGCACAATATATTATTATTAAATAAATAAAATGGGAGACAAACACCTAAGAGGACTATTGAAAGAGTGGTTACTGATCCACTAGGTGGAATGGAATCTGGGGTAGAAGGCAATGGACAAGTGGCAGCATCATGATGCAACTAACTCACTGTTGGTATGGGACAACTCCCTTGAAATGTGGTCATAGTGCCCTGAAAGATGACACTGGAGCTTGAGGTTCATTTATTCCAAACTGACCACTAAAACAACTAGGCAATCTATATAATAGCCATCAAATTGTGAACTGAGGTTCATTACTTTTCCTGACGAGGAAATTTACCTTGGGGTTTTGTTGTGTTTGCACCCAAGAGATTTGATGAGGGGATATGCTATGTTGTTGTTCATGTTGTGAGTCTGCCAAACTCTTATTGAGTTCAGGAAGTTGATGCTGAGTCGAGAATGCATTTTATTTCAGGAGGTTGATGCTGAGTGGAGAACGCATTTTTGAGTGCCTTGCTTCTACACAGATTCCACCAACTTATTGGATCAGTAATCAGGCTCGAGGGTTCACTAGAAGTCAACAGTCGAGCTGCTTCTTCTGAAGCAGGTTGGGAGGAACAGGCCTCCTTGGGTGTTTGGCGGCCCTATCATCATCTACAGGTTCTATTTGTTTATCTAATGTTAGTAGTTAAATCTGTTTCTTTACAATTATTTAATTTTATTTACAGAATGTGTTCTGGTTTAAATGCTTCTACTTTTATTTCTGAATCAGTTTAAAATTATGAATAGAAATGCTGAATGAAATAAATGATCTCTGCATTTTTCCCCTTGCAAAAAGGAACAGCATCGTACTCTAGTAGAGAGACAAATTAAAATAGATAGGTATGATAGGCAAGATAGCCATGTGAATGAGAAGATGCAAATGATGTATTTCCTTAAGTTACTGTTCACTGTAAATTTTCTATGTTTACATATATTAGTGTTTATCCTTGTTATTTTTGCACAAATAATTGTTCCCAGAATATATAGTAATGTTTTCCTTGTTTTATTAATATTAGTTATTTAGGAATAAATACTTTTCCCTTCTGAAGATTATATAAATTATTTTCTCTGTTATAGTATTTAGAAACATAGTCAACTTTATAAGCAGATAGTTGCAGGTTTAGAATCCAAACATACAGTAGAAAAATCTTAAACACTAACAATACGTTTACAACCCTCATCACACAAAACTAGCATATCATGTTTTTTTTCTATCAACAGAATCTTATAACAATTATCATTCCGGTTTTGACCAAGGGTAATACCCCTTCAAAACAACATCCTAGAATTGTTATAATTTAGTTAAATGTTGCTCATTCCATTGACACATTTATTGAATCATGCTATAACCCTAACAGTGTTATTAGCTTTCAATTATAGTCAACATTTTCATTCAAAATAATTTAAAATTAGTATCTTAAAAACCCTCGGCACACAGCCAGTTTGACGAATAACTTTTGAAAGGAGAAACTCAAACATTGTGTTATTTTCTTCCTAAAAATCGACACATATTATAGTCTCGACAACGTACAAACAAGCTAGCCTTTACAACATTTAAGGAATGATTCTAACAATAGCACAAACAACAAGTAGGATCGCAGATATTATATCAAGGAACAGGTTCGAGCCATGCTTCCACATAAAGACAAAACCCTTATACACAACTTCTTATATATTGAAAACGCAACATTAGTTACAAATCTTTAAACTATTCACAGATGGAAGTCTTCCACAGTTACAAAACATCTACCTTTTGTTTTCTAGAAAAAGCAACAGTTGTTTTATTATTTACAAACTTTCACCCATTGTTTTATAGTTAAGATAAACGCAAAGGTCTACTAAAACATAAGTTCACTTCTACATTATCAACGAACTATAGGTTATGTTCACGGGTCAAGCCCCAAATGACGAAACCCTAACCCTTAGGGAAACTTCATAAGTTTTAAATGCAGCAACACAGGTACAAAATTAACGAAGTGCATACAGGCTGCAAGCCTTCCACAAAGGCAACATCTATTCTTTAGCAACAGACTCATCATTTGTACAAACTTCATATAAATTAATCCATCGTATTTTTACATTTCAGTTTTTCATCGTTCACAAAAAGAAAAACGATAGTAGTAGGATATCGAAACCCAATTCTTTACATTATCTCAAGTCTATGAGAAAGAACCACTTCACACGACAGCCATTAAACATAACAGGCTCATGCCTCTTGGGTCGAGGAATCCTCCTCCCCATTCTTTTAAAAGTTGACAAACCCTATCTCGACAAAATTACAAACTCTCTGAGTTAAAACACAAACACACAAAACATCACACAGTCGGCCATCATCTTCATTTACACAAAGTTTCAGGGCAACCGTCGAGGCTTACCGATTGGTATAGCTATTTCCAACCTTCAACGCCTAGACTGGAGATAGACTGGAGAAACCTTTGAACATTACACCTGCAAAGACATTATAAACGTGGTTAAAAACAATATCTCTGAAAGGAATAATTACAGTATCGAATTCGAACAACCTGTTAGCACCCATGTATGAACATTACAGTGAAAGAGTCAAACACATTACCTTTTTAATCGTTGGCAAGTAGCAGCATCAAACACCAGACAGGAACAACAGTAATTGTAAATTCTCATACTATCAAATGCCGAGGCTGAAGGAAACCCCATACATAACTTTTAACCTTAAAACAGTAACACAGTGCCGAGAATTATATCAATCCTAGCGAAGCCCTAACCTCTCATCTCATACCCAATTTTAAAAAAAAAAAATAAACCCTCAACTGGATTGGTATCGAACCACATCAAGAAAACAAACCAAAGCCACCAACTTAACAAATATCCATTGTACATAAACTGGAGAGTTCGGCTCTTTAAGTGAAAACAGGTCACAAGTTCAAAACGCAGAAGCTATGCCTCTACAAGAAAAACAACCACCTACAAACCCTCATCCTGTCGGCCAGACGCAGAGCCATAACTACCAAACGCCAAGTTCGCAATAAACACTACGATGGAAACAAAGGTAAGGTCTAACCCACACCCATCATTACACTGCCAGATCAACGGTGGAGATCACCGGGTAGACTTACGAAGCATCAATACCATCTACCACATTAAATGTGTTATCATTACAATCGCCACGAAGGATCCAAATCATCAACCTTTGAACTATTATGTTTACACATCATCGCAAGGAGGATCAATACCACTGTATTGGAATGTGAACAAACCAGCTATACCATCCACGATGAAATCCCACTATCCACAGTAGTTGTAAGCATTCAATGCATAAGTTACGGTTACACTTGCCAACCTATGACATTAACATTCAAATCATAACACTTATTACATTGGACTTTGCATATGGTATAGTCGTGATATACCACCTTGTCACGACATGTTTGTACAAGGTTGGATAGATAATGCGAGGGTTCATATAGTAACCTATGTTTGCATAGCATCACATATCGCATAGTATTACATATTGCATAATACAAAATAGGTTAGTATAGTATTACATATTTGCATATAATCCATATTGTTTGCACATAGATCATTTTGTTTGCATACAACTCGTATCGTTTGCATAACATCAATAAGCTTTATATGGTGTAGTATCAAATAGGGTATCACAATGCACACAACTCACATTATATAAATGTGATATATTTTACAATAGTGTGTTAATATTACCATAAACATTATTTTATAATGGGATCGATAGTGTTTCATAAACACCTTGCAATTTGGTTATAGAATATAATCTAGGAAATGCACCACATACACCCTATTATGTAGCAATAAAAGACACATCAACAATCAAAGTTATCATAACCTTGGTAGGAGTATAGTCCCTAGGCATGTTGGCAAAACAGTTATACATAGAATTTCCACAAATTGCCACGGAGGATGAAGATAGATAATTACATACAGTTCGACATGATTGCAAACCAAAAATAATTCTGAGTACAAAACTGCGATATGATCATTACAGACCTTCTCTGAAAAACTGTTTGAATACTTGTCGCAACTTTACACTCTTACCTGTAAACTGTCACAAGTAAGAAATCACATGCTTTAGCACGAATGCTAAGTAAGCCTCGGGGCGTCCGTAGGACCCCTTCATCAATCAAACAAAAGCACATTAGTCAAACAGTTGTTTCATCATTCATAAACAACAACAGTAGAAGTTTGTAGCAGTACAACTAAATATGAATAACATCAAGACATAAGCTGAAATCTATTAGTCGCCAATTTCTTACATTATAAATCAGCATGGCATTTAGTACAGCAAGATAACATTTTATGCATTGTTCTATTTCTGCATACATTAAATAAGCAATAAATGTCACGTAGAAAAATTTTAAATTTTTGTGATTTTTTCGGGATGTTGCATCTTAATGGTCTCACTAGACCTTGGGATTCATTCATCCAGACCATGTGTGCCAAAAAGGAAAGCATGAAATTTGATATTTTATGGGAGGATTGCATTCAAGAAGAGGCTAGAGTAGTCAATAGAGAGGCCCTACTCAAAGAAGATAATCAAGCATTAGCCACCCATACCAAAAGAATAAGGAATCAATCCAACTTCAAGAAGGAAAGTCACAAGGAGTCTCAACCTCCACAAAGGTTTCAAAATAAAAGAAGAACCATTGCAGAAAGAAATTACTCTTCATTCCAATTTTCATTTGTCACAAAATAGGACACATTGCTAGGGATTGTCCTTCGAGAAAGAAGAAGAAGAGTTTCCACCAAAAAGACATCAAGCACACATAGCAGAAGATGATAGTGAAGATGAAGAGGAGGAAAGACCTCAAAGAAAAATAGCTAAAGTAGAAGAAGAAGATGCAAAAGAGTATGTTCTATTCTCTGCACTCTCTGGGTCTGTAACACATGGAGAAGACACGTGGCTTATTGATAGTGGTGCTTCAAAGCATATGACGGGACAAAAGAAAACTCTTTCAAGACTTGAAGAGAAGACCTCTCCACAGAAAGTATCATTAGGGGATGACTATCAATATCCTATCAAAGGAATTGGTGAAGCAAGCTACAAGCTTGATTCTGGAACCCCCATGAAGATGAAGGAAGTTTTATGTGTACCAGGTTTGAAGAAGAACCTACTTTTTATCTCAACATTAGATAAGAAAGGCTATAGGGTTGCATTCATAGATGGACAAGTACTCATGTGGCCCAAAGGAAAATCAATTGAGGATGCAGTTGTTATTGGTGAAGAGGAAGGAGGGCTATATAAACTCAAGGGACATTCAAAAGCAGCCCTTGTTCATGAATCCACTAGCCCAAGTGAGCTATGGCATAGAAGGATTTCTCACATCAACCACAAAGCATTACCCTATGTGAGCAAAGTAGTAACAAGATTACCAGATTTGAAGGTTGATCATGAAGGCACTTGCAAAGGATGTACAAAAGGGAAGAATATCAAGAATCCATTTCCAAAGAGTGAAACAAAGACTAAAAGTACTTTGGAATTGATTCATTCAGATGTATGTGGACCAATTCCCTCCACATCCTTGAGTGGATATGAATACTACCTTACATTTATTGATGACCTTTCAAGAAAGACTTGGATATATTTCCTGAAAGGAAAATATGAAGTCTCTGGAAAATTCAAAGAATTCAAAGCCTTGATAGAAAATCACTCAGAAAAGAAAATCAGGACACTTAGGACAAATAATGGTGGAGAATATACTTCAAAGGATTTTGAAGTCTTTTGTAAAGAAGCTGGAATCAAGAAGGAACTAACCACTCCCTACAATCCTCAACAAAATGGTGTTGTGGAAAGAAAGAATAGAACCATCATGGAAGCAGTGAAGACAATGATACATGATCAAGATATTACTATGCCCTATGGGTTGAAGCAGTAAGGACCACAGTCTATGTCCAAAATATATTGTCTCATAGTACCCTTGGATTCAAGACTCCAGAGGAAATGTTCATAGGGAAGAAGCCTGAGGTAAGCCACCTCAAAATATTTGGGTTCCCTGTATATGTTCACATACCAAAAGAGAAGAGAACTAAGCTGGACCCTTCCGGAAAGTGGGGAATATTTGTTGGGTATTGTGAAGCATCCAAAGCATTCAGAATATACATCCCAGGATTCCATCACATGGAAATTAGTAGAGATGTAACATCTGATGAAGAAGCTGCTCTCAAAAGATCTAGAAAGAGCCAATGTGAAGAAGTATATGAAGAAGATATACCTCCTAGAAATACAAAAGCAGTTTCCTTCCCTGAAGAAGAAACACCAAAAGACCATGATATGATAGAACCTCAAGAAACCCCCACCTATGAACATATCACGGAAGAGAAAGCCAGCATGGGAAAGAGAAATTATACAAGAAGCAAAAAGATATGGAGCTCCAAAAGGCTCCACTAGAGAAAGCAAGAAACCAAAGCCATTTTCCAGCTATGTGGCTTTGATGTGTGATCTTGTAGATCAAGAACCTACCAATTATGAAGAAGCAGTTCATAAGAAAGAATGGGTAGAAGCAATGACGGAGGAATACTAGTCAATAATGAAGAATGATGTTTGGGATGTAGTTCCCAAACCAAAAGACAAAAGTGTGGTATCCTCCAAGTGGATATACAAGATAAAGCATGTTGCGGATGGTAGCATTGAAAAGTATAAGGCAAGGTTTGTGGCCAGAGGATTCTCTCAGAAAGAGGAAATTGACTATGAAGAAACATTTGCACCAGTTGCAAGGTACACTTCCATTAGAACCATCATGGCACTTGCATCCATGATGAAGTGGAGATTACACCAGATGGATGTGAAGACAACCTTCCTGAATGGTGTGATTGGGGAAGAAGTGTACATAGAACAACCACAACGATTTGAGGTTGAAGATATAAGAACTCACGAATGTAAGTTGAAGAAATCTTTGTACGGGTGGAAACAAGCTCCTAGATCTTGGTACGGAAGAATTGATAGCTTCTTGACAAGCTTGGGATTTACCAAAAGTAAAGTTGATCCTAACCTTTACCTTAAGGTTATGGATGATGAACCTATAATACTATTATTGTATGTGGATGATCTATTTCTGACAGGAAATGAGAAACAGATCATGGAAACCAAGAAGAAGCTAGCTACAGAATTTGAGATGAAAGATCTTGGATTGATGCATTACTTCCTAGGTATGGAAGTATGGCAAGGCCTAGAAGGAATCTTTCTCAACCATGGAAAGTATGTTGTGGAAATCTTGAAAATATTTGATATGTTGAAATGTAAGGCCATGGCCACTCCCATGGATACCAACTTGAAGTTGTTGGCTGATGAATCGTTAGAATTAGTGGATATGAATCAGTATAGATAGATTATTGGGTCGTTGATTTATCTGACGAATACCAGGCCAGATATATGCTTTGCTGTGAACACCCTGAGTCAGTATCTAGTTGAGCCTAGACGTGTTCACCTGATAGCTGCAAAGCATGTGATGAGGTACCTAAAAGGTACGATAGAATTTGGTCTATATTATCTTGGAGATAATGATTTCAGGTTGTATGGTTATAAAGGCGGAGATTGGGCTGGAAGTATCTCAGACAGAAAGATCACATCGGGTGGATGTTATTGTCTAGGATCTACTATGATCTTGTGGTTTAGCAGGAAGAAGTCCAGTGTGGCTCTCAGCACAGCTGAAGTGGAATATATAGAAGCTTGCTCTGCTAGTTGTGAATCCATATAGCTTCGTTCATAGTTGCTATCAGGACTATTTGACTTAGAGACAGACCCCACTGTGATCCTATGTGACAACTAGAGTTGTATCAAGATGATAGTGAATCCAGTATTCCATGATAAGTCAAAGCACATAGAGATCCGATATTTTTATATACGGGATATGGTGCAGAAAGGATCTATAAAGCTCGATTATGTGAGCACTGATGAGAAAGTTGCTGATCTATTGACCAAACCTCTGTCTCGAGTAAAGTTTGAGTATTTCCAAGACAAGCTTGGTGTAGTTCAGAAGGACCCTCCTCGAAAGGGGGAGTGATATGGTCGATGATGATATTTGGATACTGGAATCGATGTGGATACATGTATCGATGATGAGATTGCCTATACCGACAGTAAGGTTGATGATGAGGATACCTGTATTGATGTTGTGGATACTTGTATCAATGATGAGGATACCTGTATCGATGATGAGGTTACCTGTTCCGACGATGAGGTCAATGATGAGGATGCCTGTATTGACGATGAGGTCAATAAAGTGGTACTTATACTTTTTCTAAGAGGATTGGTGGGATTGATCATCCTTAGACAGTGATCCCGTCATTCCGAAAGGAAGGATAGTCTTAAATGTTGATCCTTGGGTTGTGGTGGGATTGATCATCCCTAGACAGTGATCCTGTAATTCCAAAAGGAAGGATAGTCTTAAATATTGATCCTTAGACTAGAATCCCGTAATTTATAAAGGAAGGATTGTCTAAGATGTGAGTAGTGGAAAAGGATCCTGTAATTCCAAAAGGAAGGATCGTCCCATTGTGGTAGCTCCGTAAAGACTGGGTCCCATAATTCCGAAAGGAAGAATTGTCTAAGCACCACCAATGTTGATGGACTAGAGTCCCGTAATTCCAAAATTAAGGATTTTCCATGATCCCGTAATTCCGAAAGGAAGGATCACCGGAGTTGATGGACTAGAATCCCATAATTCTGAAAGGAAGGATTGTCCATGATCCCATAATTCTGAAAGGAAGGTGTTAGTGTTATTATCAGCCAGGGGGAAGCTTGTCACCGGACTCCAGAACTATCTCAGAAATGGAATTCAAAGCAGTGACATGGCGCAGGAAAGGTGGAAGAGTGGTGCGCGGTAGCGGCTGGATGGCACAGCAGAGGCTCGAAGTATCAACTTGCGGAGACAGATCTCATACGGGCGCATTCAGAACCCATGAGCACTTTGCATTTGACAGGGACCAAGCCACCCCGAAAAAAAAACCACCGTGGATGCGCGTTCCTCTCACAATGATTCAGGGCCCTTGAGGCTGTTTTCCCTGACCACTTTTTGGGGACCCTGAAACCACCAAAGCTAACACGACGATTTTATGAAGTGTCTGGTGTCAAGTGGGGAGGTCGGACATGGAGTGGGGCCCATGCTTAAAAATTGTATCGTTTAGGGCACTGATATCGAGGGATCATGGCAGAAGATCGAAGGTCATCCGAGAGTCAAGGTTGGATAGTTGCACGAAGTTTATCACGTCTGGCCATCCCCTGAAGTAAAACCACCCCTTCAATGTGGCAGTCCTAGGATTACTCAGGGGGCTTAAAGCGGGTTTCCTAAACTACTCTTTGGGGGTCCTGAAAACCACTAATGGTTTCTGTCTTATCAGCCTCTACCATCACTTGGAAGTAGTGCCTCTCAGTACTTATTACCACCACTGTCTCCATACGAGTTGCAAGCTACTCTCAACATGTAAATCCCAAAAGGGTAATCGTGTAATTATTAGGATAGTACAGCCTTGTTCGTCGAGGATCGTTCAGGAAGATCTATAAATACTCCACGAGCTGGCCTATTTTGTATTTCAAAGATCCTAAACTTCATCGGTCCAAAGAGTGAAGCCGAAGACATGCAGATTGTTCAAGATTGATTAATTCAAAGTTGAGTGACAGGGTTTCCCAATGGTTCATTTCATCTCAAGAGGAGGCTCACTAGGAGCACTGAGGATTCGGACGACCAGCGTCCATGAACATCCTGCAGATGCACACTCGCGGACAATCAGACAAGAGAAGCCCGAGGTCTCACCTGGCATGTCTAAGGATAATTCAGCTATTACATCGGTTAAAAGGGAGATGGGCCTTCCAGATGCAGGAGTACGAAAGAAGGGGATATGCCGGTCCCAGTGAAGGACGATCATATGGTGAAGCAGTAGCACCTGAGTAATTTTAGTGAAGCAATGACAGAATCAGGTCCTGTTCCACAGCTCGGCATCGGAGATGAACTTTTGTCCCATCGAAATCAAGGTTCGAGAGCAAAGGGCTTGGACGAGATGGAAGAAATAGGTAGCAGAGGTCTGCAAAACAACATTCTTCAGTAGTTTGGTCGCATCTACATCTTCATGGGGCCATAGGTGGTCCAAGAAGTGTTTAAAAGGTTCCTGATAGCTATGAAAGATGTTACGTAGTTAATAACTTATAATTTAAGGTGATGTGAACTTCATCAAGCCGGACATACTAATTTGCTCGCAAAGTGGTCCGGGGTCACAATCATAGGATAACCAGTAATTTTCCATATGACTGATATTGTAACAAACTTTGTTAGGGAGTATAAATAGAAAAAACATAAAGTTGTTGAGTTGTAACTGATTGTAACAATTTATGTTTTAGATAGTAGGAAGGCTATATAACGGCAGTAGCCAAAGGGTCGTCTCTCTTTTGTAAGAAGTACCACTTCATCTATTGGATAGTTTGATCAATATGGAAAGAGAAATACTTTTTCCTTATCTTGGAGCTTTTATGGATTCAAATTTTTAATGTGTTCAATTTGTTCCTTCTCTTGTTATTCATCTCTTCCATGTATGTATGATTCATAGATCAATTCTGAGTTTAATATGAGTGCAGTTGCTTAATTTTATTTCTTCTAAGTTGGTTAGTAATTGAAGTATCCATGCTGATTAATCTGGAGGTGATATACTCGTATTATCCAGTGGCGGTTCTGTGTTCATTTTGTTAAGGCTGTTGAATTCCTCTCCTAGTCTCAACACATCATTCTTTAAACGTAGGATAAAGATTTACTTCTGTAGTACCTTTATCTTATGCCATTTCATTTTCCATTTTGCTATACAAGTCTGATTTTTGGCACATTGAAATACTGCCCATTTATATTTCAAGATTGGAATACTACATCATTCTCTCTCAGCTGTGTTTCAATTTAGTGAGAAATTGAGAAGATATTATTGATGCCCAAGCACAGTTCTAAAGAACATCCTTAGAACGTCTCTGGGACTAACATCTTTTTTGGCGTCGTTGTCAGGGAACACAATCAAGAAGATAAATCTCCCCTGGGTATAACGACAAAATTATACGCTCTTAGTTTCATGGTGGAGGAAATTGAGTTGCAGGCTTTTATCCACCTGGCAACTCCACAGTAAGCAAACCTGGCATCTTGATGAAGACACACTCTCCAGAACCCAAGCCATGAAGAATTTGTGGCCCTAGAAGATTCAGTTTCTCGGAGACATAAACGTGGGAGGTTCCAGTCTACCTCACCGAACTATCAGTGAAGTTTTGCTTCCCCTTTGTTTGGCCCCCAATTCCCTCCGTCTGAGTTCATTGTCCAAAACCCTGAGCAAGAACCGTCTTCCCAAGATCCTCACACTCCTTGTGTTGGTCCTAGTTTTCAAAGAATCCCTGCGGTGAGTGAAGAATTTGTGGCCAACACCAATCCACCCAAGTCCATCGTTACCGCACAGGCAGAAAATTTAAACACCAGCCACCTCATGTCAGGAGGAGGAGGTGGAGGACCACCTCCACCACCCCCTAGAACACAAAGATGGGTGGTGATCCATCACGGACCTCTGCAATTTCCTATGCCCTTGAATGATATGCCTACCCATTATCTGAAATTGTTGCCAAAATATGATGGCAGCAAAGGAACATCTACTGAGGATCATGTGGACCGGTTCCAAGATTTCACGGACAATATCTTGATTGAGCACGATGATGTATTCATGCGAATCTTTGCTCAATCATTGGAAGGAGAGGCTAGGAAATGGTTCAGATCTCTACCTAATTCCTCCATCAGTGCTATGGAGATCCTAGAAACCACATTCGTCAAGAAGTGGGGAGTTAAACGTGACAGACTCTATTATCTAACAAAATTCTCTGCTTTAAAGAAGAGTAGCTCAGAGAACATGGTCGATTTTACAGCAAGATTTAACAAATTATACTTTAGGATTCCTGAATACATTCATCCTACGGAAGAAACAGCTCGAGTCACTTATGTGGTTGCTTTCCCCTCAGATTTTACTATAACACTAAGGGAAAGAAGACCAATCTCGCTCAGTGACATGCAAGACGATGCCATAGACGTCGAAGGAAAAATGAGAGCAGGAGGAAAAATTAAAATGACCAGCGACGTCGACTCAAAGGACAAAGGAAGAACCAAAGAGGAAGGCAGCTCTTCAGAAATGAAGGACTATCAAGAGGCAAAGCTCGATGAGATGACCTATATTATCAAGAACCTGTCGAATAAAGTTACCAGAATGGAATTCGAGATTAATAGTCCCAATAGACAGTCACATGTTCATCCGCCCAATCAATTCAGAAGACCATTCAATCCACAGATGGCGTATAGAGAAAAGAGAAATGAGGAGCAACCATTAAGACCTCCTGTTCATGAAAAGGAAAATAATCTGGTTGGAATCAGAGTGGAGGAAGATTACAAAGAGTTTGATGAACAGTTAAATTGGATGGAAGAGGACTCCCACCTCATGCACCTTACCAGAGAAGATTATGATAGTTCACTCTTATATGAAGAAATAGACCCAGATCTCCTTGAATCCCAACATAATGACCAATTCCTTGACAATGATGTCGTTTTCCATAGTTCCCAGCCAAATAAACCTTAGAGAAATTATGACTTGAGACCAAGGCCAAATGTAAAAAATAAACATAGTGGAATTACCCCTAAGAAGTCCCCAAGGAAACTGGCTCAAGCGAAGTCTCCTCAATCACCTCATTTATCTAAAGGTAAAACCCCCCCCAAGGACAAGGAATTCGAATCCATAATCCCACATGGTCCGAGTCAGCCAGGCATAAGCCCCCATAATAGAGTTGAACCAACCCCCAGAAAATTCTACGCCTCTTTTAGTTTAGAACAAGAACTGAACAAATTAAAAATAGTCGTTCCCTTGACTGATTTGATAAGAAACCCTCTGTACCGAAGCAAGACTGATAAAATGCTACACAGAGCTTAAAGCTTTGATCAATAGGATTCAATAAATCTAAACGACGAAGCTCCTGCTTTTTAGTGTGGCCCACACATTGATAATAAAGAGGAACCCACTGCTCCATTTTACGTCACCCTAAACGTACATGAAAATCTTCTTCATAATTGTATGTTGGATTCTGGAGCCTCTCATAATCTAATGCCCAAAGTTATCATGGAATAGTTGGGACTGGAGATTACCAAGCCATATCATGATCTCTACAGATTTGATTCAAGAACGGTAAAATGCAAAGGGATGATAAAAGACTTGGTGGTTACCCTTGCCCAGATACCGGCCAAAATTGTAATGATGGACGTAGTAGTGGCAAACATCCCGGCCAAATATGGCATGCTTCTGTCAAGGAGCTAGGCTAAAAAGATGGGAGGCACCATGCAAATGGACATGAAGTATGCTACCATACTCGTTTTTGCTGGAGAGACCAAGCGATTGTACAGAGAAGCCATGTTTTCATATGTTATAAGCAACCAAGATAGTCCTATGAATTACCCTATGTACTCAGCTGATGAGGACATGGGTTGTTATAGGTTTCCATCGGGAGATCCATCTGGAGGAGAAATCACACATATTCAGGGTGTAGAGCCAACCATCGAGGATAGCAGGAACCATGTATGGAAGCTCTTTTTCGACGGGGCATCTTCCAAAGAAGAATCCAGAGCAGGCGCGGTACTGTCCTCACCATTTGGAGATGAAGTCAGTCTATCTTACAAACTAGATTTTGATACCACCAATAATGTCGTTGAATATGAAGCGCTCATCCTCGGCCTCCGAGCAGCAAGGGACTTAAAAATTACCAAGATGGTTGTCTTCGAAGACTCCGAACTTGTGGTAAATCAAATAAAAAATGTATATCACACTAAGCATCCAAGACTCAAAGCATATCGCAATCTGGTTTGGGACCTCATTGATAATTTCTTTGACGCCTTCAATATTACTTTCGTCAAAATCAATAAGCTGATGCTCTGGCCATGATGGCAAGTTCCTTCCATCCTCCCAAGAAGCCAAAGTAAAACTACGAGGTTGAAATGAGATACCGTCCCTCTATTCCTAACAACGTCAAAAGTTGGCAGGTTTTCGAGGATGACCAACAAATTAAGCGCTTCTTGCTACTTGTCAGTGAATTCTCAAATACTAATATAGATAGTGATTCCGGAGAAATAAAAGAAGATAATTCACAGATGGAAGATATAGGAAGTTCTGGATTGATGCAGTAGATTGTTGGCCACAAGGTTCTACAGCTAAAAAACAACTTCATCCCAAAAGGACTGGTACCACTAGATCAACTGTTCGACAAAAATGAAATCCAATTCAAACCAGCGGTGCAACCAACGAATGAGGCCGTGCAGGAAATAAATCTCAGCACCACAAAAGATCCCAAGTTCATTAAGCTTTCTTAGTCCCTCACAAGCGAGCAAAGGCAAAGGTATGAAGTGTTATTCAAGGATTATGCTTATGTTTTTGCATGGAAGTATGAAGATCTCTAGACTTATGATACTACCATAATACAACATAGGATTCCCTTAAAACCTTATGCTAATCCAGTTAAGAAAAAGTTGAGACAGGTGAATCCCATCCTATTTCCAGTAATCGAAAAGGAAGTGAGAAAACTTCTTGATGCCAAAATTATTATTCCCCTAAGATATTTAGAGTGGGTGGCTAACCTAGTACTAGTCAGAAAGAAAAATGGAGAAATACGGTTATATGTAGACTTCAGGAATCTGAATAAATGCTCGTTGAAGGATAATTACCCCTTACCCAAAATGGATCATATTCTGCAAAAGGTGGTTGGGTCAACTTGAGTATCTATGATGGATGGGTTTTCGGGTTACAACCAAGTCGCAATGCATCTGGATGACAGGGAAAAAACGGCCTTCACTACACCATGGGGGACGTTTATGTATAATAAGATGCCTTTCGGTCTTATGAATGCTGGTGCGACATTCCAAAGGGCCATGGACATAGCATTCGTCGGCGAAAAGGACAAATTCATTGTGATATGTCTGGATGATATGACCGCATTCTCTAAATCTAACAAAGACCATCTTCAGCATCTGAAGTAGACTTTTGATAAGTGCAGGAAGTATGGCTTGTCTCTTAATCCAAAGAAGTCCTTTTTTTCCATGACGGAGGGAAAGCTGCCGGGGCATATCGTTTCAAAATATGACGTGAGGATAGATGTAATGTCCCCATCTTGACCCTATTGCATTAAGATTGTAAATTATGTAAATATTGTTATTTAATCATGGTGAGGAGCTCAAGGCCAAGGCCCCACCATTGATTTAGCATTTTATGTATCGACAATTAAAAATAGATGCATATGGTTCTTGTGCTAGACAGGCACAATGTAAATTAAGACATCATGTAAATACAAATTTTAATGAAATACCCACAACTACCTATGCAATGCAACAAGAGATGGGTGCATGATTCTACAAGGAATAGGGAGGAAAATTATTCAAACCCTTAAACCAATAGATTTAATCCATATGTCATTGAGTGAACCCATAAACCCTCAACTACCCATTTTGGCTTATGCACCCAATCATTAAATTCTTCCAAGATTTGGTTGAGGTAGTTAATACCTTGGGAATGAAGAGGTATGGCAGCCAATTTCGTGCATGGGCAAGCCACCAACCTTGAAAAACGTACTTTTGCTTCTTGGGCAAGAAAACCCCCACAAAATGGTGCCCAAAGGGATTCTTCACCCATTACCTTTGTTCTCTCACACAGTCTGAGCGAGCTGGATCTTTCCCTGCACATTTTTTATCCTTTTTCTGCATTTTTTCCATGCCTGGAAACTCGTTTTTGGTCAACACAGTGGCTGGGAGAAGAGAACCACGAATTGGGGGTTTGATGGAGGTTTTTTTTTGCTCCTGGGTTGTCCATAAATGTTTTCTAAAAACAAATTTTGCCTTTCCAGGGTTTATTCCCCATTTTCCATTTCGTTTATGCTTACCCACATTTTTTTTTTCTAAAGCTCAGGAAAACCCCATCTTTGGGCATCTCACTGTATAAACGTTTCTTCATGCCCAGCACTTATACTTTTGTTGTTATGTGCATCCATCCCTGTTTTGGTTTGAACCTGTGACCAAGAAATTTGGAGTGGTAGTGGACAGAATTGGCTTGATAAACCTAGTGGAGAAAATAACCTCTCAAGAAGATCAAGAGGGCTGACTACTCTTCTATGCACACCTTGGACACTCTAGCTGGGAAGGTATGGCATGAGGGACTGTGTATTGGTGAAGGGAATACTTCCTTGAGTGGAGTGTGTAGGCATTATGGGTGCCAAGCTAGATAGATCTTGTAGGGGTATCCATGGCTCTGTGCTTGAGCTCACTATCTTAGCAATTCTTCCTTTCCATTTCCCAGCAGCCTGATAAACCCAATTGTAGATTGGCTTGGCTCAATTTGGTGTATGTTTGGCTATGTGTGAGTCTGCTATTCCCTGGTTCTTAGTAGAAATTATGCCCAGCTCAGGGGTGGCAGTTACATCAAGAGATTGATAAGCACAACTGGCCTATGGTTGGGTGGAACGTTGCAAATGCATAGCTGGTTGCTCAGGGACTACTTTGTTTTAAGATAAGTACTCTCATGTGCTAATTCTGTATTGTTTCAATGGATGAATGACATGAATATCTTGAATATATGATGGATGTGTAATAGAACTTAATTCTGCTGTGTTTTCAAATATTTATGCATTTTCATATGTCCATCTTCATTTTATATGAATGTTTGTTACTAAGCATGGGGCTAGATGTCCAGTATTATCATTAGTGTTCTCTCCATAGCCTTGGTAGGATGGAAGGGACATTACATTATGGTATCAGAGCCATAGGCTACAGCATTGGGCCTCTATGGGCCAAACCTGATCACAATTACAATGAAAGACCCCTTCCTAATCACCACAGGTCTCAGCATCGGGCCTAAACTGGCTAAGTTGAATAAAATTATAGAGGTAAGATCACCTCCTATTGAGCAGTGAACATCCCTGAAAGAAAGAAAAAAATTCGAAATTGTTCTAAGTGTTTTTGAAACTTTTGTCTAAGTCTGTATCGGAAGGAACTTGTGAGTTTTTCCCCGCAACGAAGGAAGAAACTTGGCAAGTTCGTCCGCAACGGCGGAAGAAACTCAGCAAGTTCATCCACAACGGCAGAAGAAACTCGGCAAGTTTGTCTGCAACGGTAGAAGGACTTGGTGAGTTGGCCCGAAAAATTTTTCTAAGTGTTAACGGCGGAAAAAGTTGGTGAGTTTCCGCCGTAGTGTTGAAAGGAATTGGTGATTTTCCACCGCAACGGCGGAAGAAATGGGCGAGTTGCTCCGCAACGGCAGAAGAGATGGTCGAGTTGCTCCGCAATGGTGGAAGAGATGGGCAAGTTGCTCCGCAACGGCGGAATAGATGGGCGAGTTGCTCCATAAAAGCAGAAGAGATGGGCGAGCTGCTTCGCAACGGCGGAAGAGATCAGTAAGTTTTTCTGCAACGGGTCGGAAGAGAATTACCAAGTCCGTCGAAACAGGGAATCTCAACCGTTTTCCAGGGAAATTTTTTAGGTGCCGAAAGTTGGAAAATGGCTTTGAACTCATGCGCCAGATTGTGCGAAATTGAAGGATTTACAAAAAAAAAAAAAACAAGGGCGCTGCCCTTGACCCACCCTGCAGTAGCGCAGGGAAGCCACAAGGGGGCAAGCCCCCTTGACCCCTGTCGTCCCCCTCATATGTCGGTGATTGTGAGAGAAAAAAAAAATTCTATGATTGAACAGGGTTTTCAATATAGGATTTTCCCATATACATGCAAGTAATTTATGAATTTTTTAGAATATAATGTAGCTAACAATTGTGTTGATGAACACATTTTGCAGAATCACAGCTACATCAGGGCAGCCTTCTAGATAGTGCAGTTGGAAATTTTGATCTTGGTTGGGCCAAGAAAATTAACATCATGGATGACGCACAAGATCCCTATGAACCTGAGACATATGCCATGGGGGAGAACATACATGTTGAAAATGCTGAAACAGAATCTAATGGGAGAAGAAATCAAGAGACTCCTCCAGGTATTGCAGCCACCATGATAAACCTAAGGGTGGAATTGCAAAGCTGTAGAGAAGATAATGAAAGGATGATTAAAGTTCATGAAGAACAAAATCAGTTGAATGCAGCCATGCTGCAGAGTTTGACAGACATCCAAAGAAAAATAAAATCTGGACATCAGACATCAAATCCAGAAAGGGGTGGGAGTAGTTCTAGGAGGAACTCCTGCAAGAGGGCCAGTAGCTCAAGAGGAGTTTCTACAGACAGAACTTATACTCCATAAATCTCTTCTAGTGGATCATCCTCTGAAGAATCCATTGAGGGTTCAAGCTCTTCATCTCGTAGAAGTAAGAGGAAGAGGCACTACAAGAACAATTCGCATGGGGAATTTAAGAAGGCAAAACCTCCTACGTTTGATGGAGAGGTAAAATCTGGTCAAGAAGATGAAACTTGGCTTCTTGGGATGAGAAAGTATTTCCAAGTCCAAGACTACTCTGGAAATATGAAGGCAAAGGTAACCATCTTTAACTTGAATGGAAGAGCATCTATATGGTGGGAACGCATCAGGCAAGTGAGGAAGATCAATGAAAGGAAGATTGTGTGGAAGCAGTTCAAGAAATAATTCAAGCAGAAGTACCTCTCTAATAGGTACTATGATGATAAGATCAAAAAGTTGCATGAGATGAAATTGGGACAATCGACCATGGGAGAATATGCAAACAAATTCTTGGAGCTGTTGAGGTATGTCAGGTATATTCGAGATGATAGGGTGAAAATTCAGTGTTTCCTAAGTGGACTACCCTAGTCATATAAAGATAAACTTGAGTTCGATGAACCTCGAACTCTAGAGGAGGCCATAAGAAAGGCCAAATATTGCTTTGATCAAAACAAAAGCAAACCAAAATTCCATAAGGCATGAAAGGATAAGAAAAACGAAAAGTTTGATCAAAGGAAGAAGGGGTTCAAGCCTCCTCAATTCAGGAATCAGCAAAGGCATCCCTCACAGGTTGTGACTAAGCCAACTAGGATGATGGGAGACAAGCCAAGAGATCCAAAGGAGCCAAGAGAACCACTTCAATGTTAGGGTTGTGGACGGGAGCACATGCTTAGGAACTATCCACATCAAAATGGGAATGCAAATCAAGTTCACAACATCCAAGGAGCTGGAACTGTGGGTCAAGTGGCAAGGACAATCCCTAGAATCTATGCAGCACTAGATGACCGCCAGGCAGATCATCAGTCAACTATAATTGAAGTTGAAGGTAAGATTGCTAAGCAATTTGTTTCTATTTTGATTGATCCTGGATCTACTCACAGTTATGTCACACCTCGAATTGTTGAGATTTGTGCTTTTAAGAAATTAAAGCATAGTAAATCTTGGTTAGTTCAACTGGCCACTAGAACCAAGAGAAAAGTTAGTGAAATTGTAGAGAAATGTCCATTAGAGATGGATGGGCTATTCACTTATGCAAATCTGAATATTTTACCACTAGGTTCCTATGATATTCTCATTGGAATGGATTGGTTAGAAGCACACAAGGTTAAACTTGACTGCTACAATAAAATATTTGAATGCATGGACGAAGAGGGAAACCCAAGGGTTGTAAAAGGAATTCCAAAGGTGACTTATGTTAGGTAGGTTTCAGCCATGCAGCTGAAGAAGTTCTGTAGGAAGGGATGTCAATTGTATGCAGCCCATGTTTTGGAGGCAGCAGAGAATGAAACTCTTAAATTGGAGGACTATCATGTATTGGATGAATTCAGAGATGTTTTTCCTGATGAGATTCCAGGACTCCCTCCAAAGAGAGACATTGATTTTACAATTGAACTTGTGCCAGGAGCTGCACCAGTTTCTAAGACACCCTACAGGATGAGTACACCAGAATTGCTAGAATTGAAAATGCAATTGCAAGAGTTGTTGGAAAAGAAATATATCAAGCCAAGTGTGTCCCCATGGGGAGCACCTGTTCTATTTGTGAAAAAGAAAGATGGAACACTCAGGTTATGTATTGACTACAGGTAGTTGAATAAAGTCACTGTGAAGAAAAAATTCTCATTGCCCCGAATTGATGACCTTTTCAATCAAATGAGAGGAGCAAAGGTATTTTCAAAGATCGACTTAAGGTCTAGTTACCATCAGGTAAGAATCAAAGAGGAAGATATTCATAAGACAGCCTTTAGAATGAGGTATGGACACTATGAGTTTGTAGTGGCACCATTTGGTCTCACAAATGCACCAGCTACATTCATGTGTCTCATGAATAATTTTTTTAGCAAGTATTTGGACAAGTTTGTTCTCGTATTTCTAGACGACATTCTCATCTATTCTAAGAATGAAGAAGAGCATGAAGAACATTTGAGAATAACAATGCAATTACTAAGGGAGCATAAGCTGTATGCAAAGTTGAGCAAATGTGACTTTTATAAAGATAGAATTCATTATTTGGGTCACATCATCTCCAATGAAGGAATATCCGTAGACCCTAAGAAGATTGAAGCCATCATGAATTGGCCAACTCCAAGAAATGTGACAGATGTCAAATCTTTTATGGGCCTTGCTGGTTACTACAGGAGGTTTATTGAAGGATTCTCCAAGGTCTCAAACCCGATCACTTCTTTGCAAAAGAAGGGGATAAAGTTTGAATGGTCACCCAGATGTGAGGAAAGTTTCCAGACGTTGAAGAATCTTCTTACGAGTGTGCCAATTTTGAAGATTGCAGACCCAGAAAAAGACTTTGTGGTGTGTACCGATGCATGTAACTAAGGACTTGGAGGAGTTCTTATGCAAGACAACTACGTGGTATGCTATGAGTCGAGAAATTTGAAGGAGCACGAGAAAAACTATGCTACTCATGATTTAGAACTTGCAGCCATAGTACATGCTTTAAAGATGTGGAGGCATTACTTAATGGGCAGGAAATTTGAGCTAAGAACAGACCATTGTGGTCTAAAATACTTATTTGATCAGCCAAATTTCAATGCTAGGCAAGCTAGATGGTTGGAATTTTTGTGTGAATTTGATTTTGAAATCAAACACATAAAAGGGAAAGAAAACAAGGTGGTTGATGCACTCAGCAGGAAAGTACATGAAATGCATGTGGCAGCGCTTAGCACTTGCCAACCAGATTTGAGGCAGCAGATTGTTAACCATATTGACGAGGATGAAGCGTATGTGCAGATAAAAGACAAATTGCAGCAGCAAGACCTTGAAAAGAAGTATGAAGGCTATCATTTGGAAGAAGACGGACTTCTTACTTATAAGAATAGAGTCTATATTCCAAATGCGGTGGATTTGAGGAGGATTGTTATGGATGAAATCCATAAAGCTCCATACTATGGTCACCCAGGATATCAGAAAACAATTGCTACAGCAATAAAATATTATTTTTGGCCAGGGATGAAGAAGGACGTCACTAAAAACATTTCTAAGTGCATGGAATGTCAGCAGGTGAAGAATGAACACCAATACCCAGCAGGTTTATTGCTCCCAGTGCCAATTCCAAAATGGGAATGGGAAGTAATATCCATGGACTTTATTATAGGATTGCCAATGACTGTGAAACAACATGATTCCATCATGTTTGTGGTGGACAAGTTAACAAAGGAAACACATTTTATACCGGTTAAGTCCACCCATAAAGCCGATGCCATTGCAAATATTTTCATGAATGAAATTTTCAGATTACATGGGTTGCCTAAGGCAATAATTTCTGACAGGGATACCAAGTTCACTTCCAAATTTTGGAAAGGTCTCTTTGCATATTTGGGTACACAGCTGAGCTTTAGTACCGCGTACCATCCTCAAATAGATGGGCAAACAGAAAGAGTAAATCGGGTGCTCGAAGACATGCTCCACATGTATGTAATGGACAAACCATCCAAGTGGGAGGATTATCTACACTTGGTAGAATTTTCATATAACAATGGGCAACAAGCATCGTTGGGAATGAGTCCTTATGAGGCTTTGTATGGCAGAAGGTGTAGGACACCAGTGACTTGGGACAATCCAATGAACAGAATTGTACTTGGGCTAGAATTTCTTAAGGAAATGGAAAAAGAGGTTGCCAAGATCAGACAAAATTTAAAAGGAGCCCAGGATAGACAGAAAATCTATGCAAATAAGCATAGAGTGCATAAGCATAGAGTGCATAGGGAATTCAATGTTGGAGATCATGTGTATCTTAGAGTGAGGTCAAGGAAGAGTTCCTTGAAGCTTGGGAGTTGTGCCAAGCTATCACCTAGATATTGTGGGCCATTTGAAGTGCTTGAAAGAATAGGCCTAGTTGCATATAGACTTGCATTGCCTGCTAGCGCTAGAGCTCATAATGTTTTTCATGTCTCTTTGCTTAAGAAATATGTACATGATCCTAACCATGTGATTAATTGGGATGTGATCCAGGTGGAACCCGAGGGAGAGTTCCAAACTGATCCATTGTGCATCCTAGACAAGAAGGTAACATTGCTTCGGAACCGAGCCATCGGACAGGTAAAGGTGCAATGGAAGCACTACGGTCCCGATGAGGCTACATGGGAGCTAGAGGATGCCATGAGGGTGGCATATCCATTTTTGTTCAATTTTGATGAGCACTGAGGACAGTGCTAATGTAAGGGGAGGGGAATGTAATGTCCCCATCTTGACCCTATTGCATTAAGATTGTAAATTATGTAAATATTGTTATTTAATCATGGTGAGGAGCTCAAGGCCAAGGCCCCACCATTGATTTAGCATTTTATGTATCGGCAATTAAAAATAGATGCATATGGTTCTTGTGCTAGACAGGCACAATGTAAATTAAGACATCATGTAAATACGAATTTTAATGAAATACCCACAAATACCTATGCAATGCAACAAGAGATGGGGGCATGATTCTACAAGGAATAGGGAGGGAAATTATTCAAACCCTTGAACCAATTGATTTAATCCATATGTCATTGAGTGAACCCATAAACCCTCAACTACCCATTTTGGCTTATGCACCCAATCATTAAATTCTTCCAAGATTTGGTTGAGGTAGTTAATACCTTGGGAATGAAGAGGTATGGCAGCCAATTTTGTGCATGGGCAAGCCATCGACCTAGAAAAATGTACTTTTGCTTCTTGGGCAAGAAAACCCCCACGAAATGGTGCCCAAAGGTATTCTTCACCCATTACCTTGGTTCTCTCATGCAGTCTGAGCGAGTTGGGTCTTTCCCTACACGTTTTTCATCCTTTTTCTGCATTTTTTCCATGCCTGGAAACTCGTTTTTGGTCAACACAGTGGCTGGGAGAAGAGAACCACGAATTGGGGGTTTGATGGAGGTCGTTTTTTCTCCTGGGTTTTCCATAAACGTTTTCTAAAAACAAATTTTGCCTTTCCAGGGTTTATTCCCCATTTTCCATTTCGTTTATGCTTACCCACGTTTTTTTTTCTAAAGCTCAGGAAAACCCCATCTTTGGGCATCTCACTGTATAAACGTTTCTTCATGCCCAGCACTTATACTTTTGTTGTTATGTGCATCCATCCCTGTTTTGGTTTGAACCTGTGAGCAAGAAATTTGGAGTGGTAGTGGACATAATTGGCTTGATAAACCTAGTGGGGAAAATAACCTCTCAAGAAGATCAAGAGGGCTGGCTACTCTTCTATGCACACCTTGGACGCTCTGGCTGGGAAGGTATGGCCTGAGGGACTGTGTATTGGTGAAGGGAATACTTCCTTGAGTGGAGTGTGTAGGAATTGTGGGTGCCAAGCTAGATAGATCTTGTAGGGGTATCCATGGCTCTATGCTTGAGCTCACTAGCTTAGCAATTCTTCCTTTACATTTTCCAGCAGCCTGATAAACCCAATTGTATATTGGCTTGGCTCAATTTGGTGTATGTTTGGCTATGTGTGAGTCTGTTGTTCCCTGGTTCCTTATAGAAATCATGCTTTGTTGTTCCCTGGTTCCTTATAGAAATCATGCCCAGCTCGGGGGTGGCAGTTGCATCAAGAGATTGATAAGCACAACTGGCCTATGGTTGGGTGGAACGTTGCAGATGCATAGCTGGTTGCTCAGGGACTACTTTGTTTTAAGATAAGTACTCTCATGTGCTAATTCTGTATTGTTTCAATGGATGAATGACATGAATATCTTGAATATATGATGGATGTGTAATAGAACTTAATTCTGCTGTGTTTTCAAATATTTATGCATTTTCATATGTCCATCTTCATTTTATATGATTGTTTGTTACTAAGCATGGGGCTAGATGTCCAGTATTATCATTAGTGTTCTCTCCATAGCCTTGGTAGGATGGGAGGGACATTAGAATAGACCTAAAAAGAGTGGCGTCTATCGAGCTGATTGAGCTCCCATGAAATAAAAAGGAGGTACAATCTTTCATTGGTAAAATAATTTTTTTACGGAGATTTATTCCTAATTTTGCTGAAATAATGAAAGAAATTACTGACATGTTGAAAAAAGATGCTAAGATAAAATGGACCACAGCTGCAAGAAACTCTTTTGAGCAGATAAAAGACTCCCTGGGAGAGGCGCCTGTTTTGACTAGCCCGGACTATACCAAAGAGTTCCTAATCTTCTCTTTTGCATATGAGGTTACTATTGCAGTAGTCCTTCTGCAAAAAAATCAGGAAAGGCACGAGCAACCTATTGCTTTCTTTAGCAGAGCCCTGAGATATGCAGAATTAAAATATAGCACTATGGAGAAGCAGGCCTATGCCCTTGTTAAAGCACTTAAGTCATTCAGGAGCTACGTTTTGCATTCCAAGATCATCGCTCATGTCCCTGGGAGTACCATCAAAGATATCTTGTGTCAGCCTGATAGTGAAGGAAGAAGAGGAAACTAGATTTCTAAGATTCAAGAATATGATATGGAAATCAAGTTGACCAAGTTGGTAAAGGGATAGGGATTAGCTAAGCTGTTGGCTGAGTCGAACTACCAAGCCCTGGAGATCAATTTGATTGATCAATCCCTGGGTCCCGAAAATGAAGAAGGTCATCAAAACCTTCCTGATCATGTGGCTGAGAAATTTACGATGTCAGAGTGGTACAAGGATATAGTTTACTATTTACAGCACCTTAGTATCCTCCTGAGATGGAAAAATCTAAAATAAGATCCCTCAAACTCAAAGCAGTTAAATACTGTATTTTAGATGGTTACCTCTTCTGGAAAGACCCACTCGGCATCCTTCTTAATTATATTGTAGAAGAGGAGACAGACGGCATAATTACCGAGTTTCAAAAAGGTATGAGTGGAGGGCATCATGCATGGAGGGAAACTGATCATAAAATATTGTGAGCAGGCTATTTCTATCCTACTCTATTTACTTATGCGAGCAAGATCGTCAAGGCATGGAATAAATGTCAAATGTTCACCGGAAAGCAAAAGCTGCAACTGTTACCTTTCAAACCCATCAGGGTGGAAGCGCCTTTCCAGCAATGGGGGCTTGATTTTATTGGGGAAATAAATCCTCAATCTAGCAGCCAACACCGAAGGATCCTCACGACCACTGATTACCTGACAAAATGGGTGGAAGTTATTCCCACTAGGAATGCAAATGACTCAGTTATAATAAGCTTCCTAGAAGAAAATATTTTGGCAAGATTTGGTTGTCCAAGGAAGATACTTACAGACAATCTCCATCCTTCAAGTCATATAAGATGACGAAATTTTTCCAAATTATAATATTGAATTGGTTCATTCAAACGCATACTACCCGCAGGGAAATGGCCTGGTCGAGTCTTCTAATAAGAACCTAGTGAATATTATTAAGAAGATACTCAACACAAACAAAAAGGCATGGGACTCTCAATTAAAGTTCGCGTTATGGGAAGATAGAATCAGTGTCAAACAGGCCATAGGCACTTTTTTGTTTCAGTTGGTGTACGGAAAGGAAGTTGTCCTCCCTATTCAGTTGGGCCTCCTGGTAATAAAGCTACTACAACCAAAAAGCAAAGAGCCGGATGATATGGAAAGAAGAATTCACCAGTTGATAGAGATTCAATAGGTTAGAGAACAGTTGGACGACTCCACTAAAGTCTACTAGGACAAGATGAAAGCGACTTTTGACCGAAGCATTGTTGCTCGAGATTTTCAACACGGAGATCTTGTACTAAAATGGGATTCCAGAAGAGAGCCAAGGTCTAAGCACGGGAAGTTCGACAATTTATGGCTGGGTCCTTTTAAAATTGTTGCAGTCCTGGACAATAACACATATGAGATGGCCCAGCTTAATGGTGAAATCTTTGGGAACCCTGTGAATGGGAGATTCCTAAAGCGGTTCTTTGACTACTAATTCCTCTCCCACTTTGTGAACGGATCCAATGTACCATATTTGTAACATTTATCTTTCCTCTTTGTTTTTATTTTTCAAAATCGTAATCAGCTCTGTTACCTGTTTTTTTATTATTTCTCTGTAGCTCTATTGTCAACAAGCATATATGACTCCACAACCCAATGAACTAAAGGCACTTGTCTACTGTTCTCAACCTCTCCCAGGAGGAAGAGGTTGTCCCCACTGGAGCCAATGTTAGTGTTATTATCAACCAGGGGGAAGCTCATCACCAGAATCCAAAAGTATCTCAGAAATGGAATTTAGAGCAGTGAAATGACGCACGCAAGGTGTAAGAGTGGTGCGTGGTAGCAGCCGGATGGTGCAGCAGAGGCTCAAAATATCAACTTGCGGAGAAAAATCTCATACGGGTGCATTCAGAACCCATGAGCGCTTTGCGTTTGACAGGGCCCAAGCCGCCCCGAACAAAAAAAACGTCGTGGACGCATGTTCCTCTCACACGGATTCAGGGCCCTTGAGGCGGTTTTCCCATACCACTTTTTGGGGACCTTGAAACCACCAAATCTAGCACGACGATTTTATGAAGTGCTTGGCATCAAGCGGGGAGTTCGAACATGGAGTGGGGCCCATGCTTAAAAATTGCATTCTTTAGGGCACTGATCTTGAGGGATCCTGGTAGAAGATTGATGGTCATCCGAGAGTTAGGGTTGGACAGTTGCACGAAGTTTATCACATCTGGCCATCCCCTAAAGTAAAACCACCCATTTCACATGGCAGTCTCGGGATTACTCAGGGGGCTTAAAGCGGGTTTCCTAAACTACTCTTTGGGGGTCCTGAAAACCACTAATGGTTTTTGTCTTATCAGCATCCGCCATCACTTGGAAGTAGTGCCTCTCAGTACTTATTACCACCGTCGTCTCCGTACGAGTTGCAAGATGCTCTCAACACGTAAAGCCCGAAAGGGTAATCGTGTAATTATTATGATAGTACAGGCTCGCTCACCGAGGATCATTCAGGAATCTCTATAAATATTCCATGAGCTGGCCTATTTTGTATTTAAAAGCTCCTAAACTTCACCGGTCTGGAGTGCGAAGCTGAAGACACACATATTGCTCAGGATTGATTAATTCAAAGCTGAGTGACAGGGGTTCCCAATGGTGCATGTCATCTCAAGAGGAGGCTCACCAGGAGCACTGAGGATTCCGACGACCAGCGTCCATGAATAGCTTGCAGATGCACACTCATAGACAATCAAACAAGAGAATCCTGAGGTCTCACCCGATATGTCTAAGGAGAATTCAGCTATTACATCAATTAAAAGGGAGATGGGCCTTCCAGATGTAGGAGCACGGAAGAAGGGGATATGCCGGTCCCAGCGAAGGACGATCAGGTGGTGAAGCAGTAGCACCTGAGCAGTTTTAGTGAAGCAATGACAAAATTAGGTCTTGTTCCACAACTCGGCATCAAACTTGAAATTTTGTCCCGTCGAAAGCAAGGTCCGAGAGCAAAGATCTTGGACAGGATGGAAGAAATAGGTAGTAGAGATCTGCAAAACAACATTCTTCAACAGTTTGGTCGCATCTATGTCTTCATGGGGTCGTAGGTGGTCCAACATGTGTTTAAAAGGTTCCTAATAGCTATGAAAGACGTTATGTCGTTAATACCTTATAATTTAATGTGATGCAAACTTCGTCAAGCCAGACTTACTACTTTGCTAGCAAAGTGGTCCTGGGTCACAGTCATAGGATAACCAGTAATTTTCCGTATGACTAATATTGTAACAAACTCTGTTAGGGAGTATAAACAGAAAAAACATAAAGTTGTTGAGCTGTAACTGATTGTAACAATTTATGTTTTATATACTAGGAAGGCTATATATAGCCAAATACGCAGTAGCCAAAGGGTCGACTCTCTTTTGTAAGAAGTACCACTTCATATATTGGATAGTTTGATCAATACAGAAAGAGAAATGCTTTTTCCATATCTTGGAGCTTTTATGGATTCAAAGTTTTAATGTGTTTAGTTTGTTCCTTCTCCTGTTATTCATCTCTTCCATGCATGTATGATTCATAAATCAATTCTAAGTTTAATATGAGTGTAGTTGCTTAATTTTATTTCTTCTAAGATGGTTAGTAATTCAAGTATTCATGCTGATTAATCTGGAGGTTATATACTCGTATTATCCAGTGGCGGTTCTGTGTTCATTTTGTTAAGGCTATTGAATTCCTCTCCTAGGCTCAACACGTCATTCTTTAAACATAGGATAAAGATTTAGTTCTGCAGTACCTTTATCTTATGCCATTTCATTTTCCATTTTTCTACACAAGTCTGATTTCTGGCACATTGGAATACTGCCCATTTATATTTCAAGATTGGAATACTACATCATTCTCTCTCAACTGTGTTTCAATTCAGTGAGAAATTTAGAAGATATTATTGATGCCCAGGCACAGTTCTAAAGAACAGCTTTAGAACATCTCTGGGACTAACAGAAGGATCACCCGAGTTGATGGACTAGAATCCCGTAATTCCGAAAGGAAGGATTTTCCATGATCCCGTAATTCCGAAAGGAAGGATCACAAAAGTTGTTGGACTAGGGTCCCGTAATTCCGGAAGGAAGGACTGTCCACGATCCTGTAATTCCGAAAGAAGGATCATGTGTGTTGCAGATTATGATGTTGTGGATCAAGAGATCCAGACGATGAGTCTGTTGATCGAAAGATCCAGTTGTTGATGTTGTTGATCAGGAGATCCAGATGATGAGGTTGTTGATCGAGAGATCCAGATGATGCTATTGATCGGGAGATCCAGATGATGATGTTGTTGATCGATAGATACAGATGATGTTGTTGATCGGAAGATCCAGATAATGATGTCGTTGTAGCTGATCAAGTGTTGCAGAAGATGAAGACTCAGTACTGACAATGTTGATGTTCCAGTATTGATTATGTTCCAGTAACTGTTTGAGTTACTGATGATGATTGAAGAAATATTCCAATGATTTATAGATGTATCATGTATGATTTTGATGACTCCTTGATCCTGTAGATGTTGTTAGAATATCCTTCTCGTTAAGGGGGAGTGTTGAAATATTGTAACTTCTAAGAATATTCTATTTGTACTTTATCGAGAGATGTTTCATTCCTCTGTCGGGACATTATTATATATCCAGAGATGTTTATTCCTCCGTCGGGATGTTGTAACTAGGGTTATCAGACTTCCCTAGTGGGGTCGGCCCTGAGTTAAGTGTTTAGGGGTTATTAGACTCTCCTAGGAGAAGTCGTCCCAGTTAGGGTTAAATGTCAAGTGAAGTAAAGTATAAATAGAGTATGTGTGTTCCTCATTTATCACACTCACTCACTTGTGAATTGTGCATAGGAGAGAGAGAGAGATATGCGAAGGAGGAGAAGGAGCTCTTGTTTGGGGGTTACATCTTTGTATTTGTTGGTCATCTATATTGAGGAAAGATTTGTTGGGTTTTCTACCCCATAAGGGTTTCCCAGGATAAATCTGTGTCTATCTTGTGATTGTGTTTCTTTCACTTATCCTTATTATTCTCTTGTTGTGAATTTTATGCTAAACTTAACAAGAATCCCCCTGCACCACCACCAGCAGGAGAGCTCGGGCCTGAGAAGGGGGCTGGAATTAGAGCAGCGCCTTCCACAGCAGTAGCAACATCGAGGGAGTCGGGCACGGGGGGTTCACTAGCGAGGCAATAGCATATCATGTCCATTCATATTGGGGGTTTGAATACTCTTATAAACCTCAAAAATATATTTCCCCGTATTAAGGGGTCAAGAGGGTTTTCTAATTTGACATAGTAATATAAATATTGGGGGTTATTTTATTTGGGTGGGTTGAGGAATATCCTCCATATCGTGGGATGGATTCATACCTCCAAATCATTGGCTCAATTCATACCCACCTAGAACTTAAGGACCTTTCATTTTTATTTGATATTGCTTATGATCCTAAGTTTTTCATAAATATGATAATAGTGTACCAATGATAATATCGATGGAAGTCTTTTTGGATTACTAGCCTTGAGCAATCCTCATTTCATAACTTATTTAGGCTTGGTTTGAATTGATGTTATATTGTTTTTCATCTTTAAGTTAAGAGATGTAGCTAATTGGGATTTCTGGATTTGAACAATTGTATTGCATTTTTTGCGGGAATTTGAGTAAAAAATCTAGCTCTTCATTTTCTAGGTCGGGGTTTAGGTGGGTATTGAGATTCAATCAAACCTTGCTCCATGATAACCAAGAAAAGTGAGATCGATCTTTCTTGGCTCACTGGAACCAAGAAAAGTTAGATCAATCTTTCTTGACTAATTATTTCTTTGAACTTTTTCTATTCTTCTTTAACATTTTCACATTGCCAGTTAGGAATAGTTGTTATATTGAGTTATATTTGGCATATTCATAATTGTAATTTCAATTCCTATATGCAAGGAATCCATCTTAATATTGTATTGGAACTGATATAAACCTAGGTGAAAATATAAATCCTTATTTACATACCCTATGTGTTATCGTTACCATGAAATGGTATCATATAAGTTTCACCATTTGTGTATCTTTATAACTATTGCATACTTGAAACCTAACAATGGAGATTTTCCCCTCTCCTGTAAAGATTAAAAAAAAACTAGATATAACTCAAGAAAAGGTAATTAAATGTTTCTAATTCCCTTGATTGCAAGAATAAATGTACAGAAAGTGGAGGAAATTCATATATTGCATCTTGTGAATGACCCAAGTCCAAGCTATGCACATAATCATATGGTGTTATTGGAAAGTAAGAGGAATTTTTCTATGTTCGTTTGGGTTCGAACATCATTGATGTTTTTTTTATAGAAAGGTAGGGGATTCCATCCGCTACAGGGTTTCAATTTTGCATTTTTATGGAGTTTAATTTATTAAGCTTATCGAAAACATGATCTCTCTATGGCTATACTTATATTTACATGATATAAAATTGGAAGATTGGTAGGTTTTGGTGTGAAACATCTGTAATTCTCATCTTCTCTAAGCATTGCATTAACTATTGGACTATTAGCCTTTTACATTCTTTGTTATGTTGATCTTTTGACTGGGTTTCCTTTATGCATTTTTTCTTCCCAATACTATTTCATTGGGTCTTCCACTATCCAATGCTAGAAATTGATCAGTCACCCCTGCAATACTATTGGGATCATTATTAGCATTATACTATTATTTTATTTAGCATCATGTTTGCTTATACTAAGATGTTTTAGGGCTCAAGTTTGTTACTACTTGATAATATGATATAAAGGGGGTATTAAAAATGGGTTGATAAAAATGGATACATACAATATATGGTGAAACTAGGGTTTTTCTTAATTGGAATGACATATTGGTAGGGGGGTTCAACAATAACATTTTAGGAGGAATTTTCCAATATTTAGTGAAATTAGGGATATTCTTTAATATCATGCGAACGATCGTGCTATGTAACAAGTTCACTGAGTGAACCCCCCGTGGAGTCGGGAAGGGAGATGCCTATAGCATGGAATTTAGTTGTTGTAGCCACACCCTCAGTTTGGGCCATAGGATTGCCGACCAGACCTTCTGAATGAGACGTAGGGCCAGAATCATGGGGAGGAGTGGGATGGTGAAACATAGAATACATCTACCAGTCAATTTAGATTCCAAGGTAGCCAGCATTCGATCCAGGTGAGCGATGTGTGCCCCGGTGTCTGTAATTGCCACCCTGGCCATATTCCAATTAGTGAGAATTTCCTCCACCAAAGTTCCCATCATGTTTTTCATTAACCAGTAATGATTAACTTAGTTGCCCCGGTTTCCAAAAGCTAGAATTTCAACAACACTACGAGATTCCCAGTCATCCACCAACTGACGGATAGGGACTAAAACATTATCTTCATAGCCGATTTTGGCCATCTTTTCTTTCTTAGTAGATGTGGCAGCTTTGCTAGCACTATGGCTAGAACCTCGCTTGGAGGTGCCTCGCATGCGGGTCATGGAACTATCAACAGAATCACCAGAGAACAGAGGATGGGTGAAGCTCTCAGCAGAGGCAACAAGAAGAGGAAGACAGAGGGGAGAAATGACCACCGAGGCGTGAGGACAGAGCCTCATAACAGGAAAATCAAGGCGTTAGCTTCCAAAATTCCCACGGGGAAGAGTAATGACACACCTGAACCAGTTAAGGGGATGTGACAAGCAGAGTCGAGCCAGATTGAATGCGAGCGGCTGAGCCATATGGGTAATGAAGTTCAGCTCGCGCGGGGAGGCCAAATGAGCTGGAGAATGAGGCAGCATTAAAGAGGGGGGATGGGGAACTGCACCGACGAAGGGAGTTGGCCAGGTGTGGGAGCCACGCTGCCAGGAGGGCAGGTGGCATCCCTGTCCTTGGTGGTGTCATGTCAAGCACCTGCATCCGGGGGGGATATATCCTTCTTATCTTGAGCAAAGAAAATTTTCGAGAGCTGGTTAGAGGGTGAGTCACTTAGAACGCCATCCTAGCGGGGGAGGTTGCAAGAGACTCCTTGATTGGCCAAACTATCAGCTAGATCATTGGCTTTGTGTTTCACATGATGGAAGGTGAAACCTCTGCTATCCTTCATGGTGGAGGCCATACGGTGAAGCTTATGTTCTAGCCTCCATCTTGAAGAGAGTTTGGAGATGTTAGAGCCATTTTGAATTTTGGAGGCCAAGCCGAGGATCAGCTGGGAGTCTCCTTCTTCTATAAGAGGGTAGAGGTTCTGTTATGTGGTGATGACGATGCCTTGTAGGAGACCTTCCAGTTCCGCTTTTTTGTTACTTTCATGACCAATGTTTCCAAAGAATATAATAATGATTCGACCTTCATGATTACGGAAGACTCCGCCAAAACCAGCCATGACCGGATTGCCTTTGGAGCCTCCATCAAATTTGAGTTTGAAGAGACCCTTGGCAGGGGGTGACCAACGAGTAGGGCTTGAAGTGCATAAGACCATGGTCTTCTGGAGAGCAGGGAATATTTGAGGCTTGAAGTTCCAATTAAGAAAAATTCTTCTCTCCAAGTCATTGTTGCGGGGATCGGAGGTGTTCCACGCAGTAGAGAAAAGGGTTTCATGAATGTTGTCTTTCAAAGAGTCCTAGATATTGTCAATGGATTTTCATTTCCCTTCGAAGATGCGGGTGTTTCTTTCTTTCCAGATGCTCCAAACAACAAAGCCTGGAGTGAGATCCCAGAGTCTGTTGAGTTGAGAGCTTTGAAAGGGGTCAACTTCCCATCGGTGAAAGGTGCTGATGATATCTCCTCTGACTCTGTTTGATTTTCTGAATATTTTAGCCACCTTGTCCTAGAGCATGGAGGCTATATCACAGGTATCTATAAGGTGATAAATATTCTCGACATTTTGGTGGCACATAACACACTAGGAAGGTCCAACAAATCCCTTTTTCTGTAGATCATCCCATGTAAGAATGCGTTTGTGAGTGAGAAACCAAAGGAAGGTTGAGATTTTGGGCCAAAGAGAAGGGTTCCAGATCTTCTTCCAGACAGGAAAAGGAGTGTCAACATCTCTAAGATCCAAAATGGAATAAGCTTCTTTGACAGTGAAGGTTCCCTTGGGGAGGTGTCCCCACCGAATGGTGTTTTTGTTAGGCGAGCTGCGGATTTTCCTTGTTTGGAGATCAATCCAAATAGCTTCAATGATGTCAGGTGCTAATCTTGGCTGCCATAGCCTAGGATCCTTCTAGGTTCTGATCGACGAGGAATCGTCAGGGTCCCAGAAGTCACGGACTACCGAGTTGGAGGTTGCTTTCCAAATAATGGGCGTTTCTGTGTAGCTGGGGAGGCCGTTAAGTTTAGGAATTTGCTACCAGGAGTCTTGCCAAAATAGCACGAGTGCTCCATCTTTGAATTCCCAGAAGATATGTTGTTGAATGAGAGCCCGTTGAGAATTAGCCGCCCTCCAGATCAAAGAGCCAGGGGGGTCCGAGCTGTACCTGATTAGAGGGGAGGGATCCCAATTAAAAGCGTATTTCTTATTCCACAATTGTGCCGGGGTGAGTCATTATTGGAGATCCACCTCCACCATATTTTGGTTGAAAGAGCTTCATTATTGATATCCAGATCCCTTAAACCAAGGCCCCCCTCACGCTTAGGAAGGCATACTGTCTGCCAATTCACCAGGCCCCACTTGTTGTTTTGCTAACTCTTTCCCCATAGGAAGTACCGCTGAATCTTTCGGAGGTATTTTAGAACCCATTTGGGCGCTGCAAGGATAGAAAAAAAGATAAATGGGCATGGATTGGAGAACAGACTTGAGGAGAGTGAGGCAGCAGGGCAAGTTGAGGGAGTGGAAAGTCCAGGAGGAGATGCGATTTTGAACTTTGTCTAGAAGCTCCCTCCAGGAGGAGTGTTTGACAGCAGAGTTGAAAAGGGGAGCTCCAAGGTATTTGGTAGGTAAGGTGGAGGTGGCAAAGCCCAGAATGCGGGCGATGTTGCATTTAGAGATAGCAACCATATTGAAGAAGAATATTTGCGACTTTTCCACGTTAATGGGGGTGCTGGAAGCTTCTGAGAAGATCTTGAGATTCTCTAAAAAGTGTGGGCTTCTTGGACGGAGGGGTGGCCAAACATGAGCTTTTCATCCACAAACTATTGATAGACTATAGGGGCTCCACCATGGAGAGAGAGGCCACATAAGGAGCTAGAAGCCACCGCTGCTTGAATCATTCTACCAATCCCTTCAGCCATAAGGATGAAGAGGAAAAGAGAGAGGGGGTCACCTTGAAGGATGCCACGGGTCGGGGTGAAGGTGGAGGAGGGGGATCCATTGACCAGGATGGAGAAAAAGCAGAAGAGAAGAGGGAGGAGATACAGCTAATCCAATCAGGGCTGAAGCCATAGGCAAGCAACATTTGCCGGGTGAAATCCCAGCTAAGTTTATCAAAGGCTTTGGAGAGATCCAACTTAAGAAGCATACCAGGGATGTGATGTGCTTTAAGGGAGTGAGTGACCTCATGAGAAAGGATAATTCCATCAAGGATCTGTCTTCCTTCTACATAGCTTGTTTTCTCAAGTGAGATGAGCAGAGGTAAAAGGGGTTTAAGTCGATTAGCAACAACTTTGGAAATGATCTTGTAGATGACATTGCAAAGGGAGATCGGTCAGAATTTACTAGGGTGACAGGATTCTTTGTCTTTGGGGATTAGGGAGAGGTGAGTGGAATTGAGAGCAGGCAGCACTCATTTATTTTGTCTGGATTCTTCAACTACATCCCATACTTTAGTTTTGATCAGGTCCCAGCAATGATGAAAGAAGTTGGTGGTGAAGCCATTCGGTCCAAGCGCTTTATCATCATCCATTTGATTAACTGCAATTTCGACATCCTGTAATGAGATGGGCTACATTAAGGAGGCATTGTGCTCCTCAGTGATTATAGAAGGGATGTGGTGTGTAACCTGAGCAATGGCAGTGGATCTAGAACCATGAGGTTCCGTGAGGAGATCTTGGAAGAACCTTTTGATTTCCCTTTCAATGCCAGTCTGCTCCTCAAGTACATCTCCGGTATCCGCTTTGAGTTTGTTGATGCAATTGTGCATTCTGTGCTGAAGGGTAGAGCGATGGAAGAAAGAGGTATCATGATCTCCGTCTTTGAGCCATGCTACTCTTAACTTTTTTTCCATAGGATTTCTTCTTGCAGGAAGCACTGGTTGAGTTTTTCCAAGAGGTTATTTTCCCTTAGTTTGAGGTCCTGAGAGAGACCATCATTCATGATATTGAGCTGGAGGGATTCAAGATCTTCTTCAATCCATTTCTTGTCTTTGAAGATATCACCAAAGGTTGTGTGGTTCCAATTTTTGAGGTTGGAGCAGAGAAGTTTGAGTTTCTGCTGGAGGACGACCATTTTGGACCTACCGACTAAGCACGTCTCAAACCACCAAGTATTGACCGTTTCCTAGAAATCGGGATGGGAAAGCCATAATTTTTCAAATCTAAAGGGCCTATGGGGGTGGGCACCAAGACGTTGCCACGTTAAGTCGATGGGCCAGTGATCTAAGCCTGCAACTTGGAGAACAGAGGAGGCGAGGATGCTTCCTGCAAGAGTGAGGCTTTCCAAGATCAGAAATCGATCGAGTCATTTGGAAATCTGATGAACTCTGCCCCTTCTGTTATTCCAAGTGTAGAAGCCTGAAGAAGGTTGCAGATCCACAAGATTGTTGCTGGTTATGAAGGCTTTGAAAAGTAGTTCTTCGGTCGACAACACACGGAGCCCTCCTTTTTTCTCCTCAAGAGCAGTGATGATGTTGAAATCTCCCCCGATGATAAGGGGGGATCAGAGTGAGTCAAAGTGAACCAACAAAGAAATTTGAGAAGTTTGGATTTGAGGGTGGGGAGCTGGGGACTGTAAACATTGAGGAGATGGCCATGCCGTCTCAAGCCGAGGATATGGAAGGAGGCATAGATGGAATGAGCATAAGAAGCATAATTGTCCAGGGCTATAATAGAATGGTTACAGGTGATGGCGATACCACCGGTGGATCCAATGGCATCAGTGGAAAAACAGTGGTAGCCCCTCTAGATTTTGGACATGAGGAGGCTGAGGGTTTCTGAGGAGCATTTGGTTTCTTGTAAGAAAAGGACAGAGGGCGAGTCATAGAGGATTTTTCTTTTTAACATGCGGCGTTTGGAGAGACCATTGATTCCGTGTAGATTCCAAGATATGAGATTCATTGAGAGTTGGAGGGGAGGGAGGGAAATAATTCTGTTAGTTGGGCGTATTGCCCTAATTCCATCAGTCGTGTGCCCAACAGGTTGATCCTTTGCAGGTCAGATTTCCTTCCTCTTTTCCTGAGTTCCCTCAAGAGTTTTTCTCTGTCTTTCTGGGGGAGGTTGTGAATTCCCAGTTTATCATGGGCTTTAACTTTGGCAAGGGATTCTTTGAGGAGCTGTATTTGGCTTGGTGGGATGGATTCGAAATCTTTTTTTGTGCATGCATCTTCCAACCCAAGAAGGTCAAGATCTCCTAATTCGAGCTCTGTCATTTCTTCATCCATAGTATATCCAGAGAGGAATCCACCGATTTCTTAAGGAAAGGTTCTTGAGGATTAGAAGAAGTGCCTTGAGAGTCGACGAGGCCTGTAGGTTTTCCCTGAGCAAGAAGGGCTTCCAGGTCGCTTGAATGCACCAGATTCTCAGGCATGGTTGGGAAATATTCCTCAAATATTGGTTGCTTCTTGAGGTACGCTTCGTGATCCACCTGTTGTTATTCCAAGGTCTCAAATTTGTTGCTTGTGGAGGGGATCTCAGCTTTGTTTTTTCCCGGGGCAACTTTGTGGCCATGACGTTTAGCCCACCCAGATCTTTGGAATCCATCAGCATCAGTGGTATCTTTCTTGAGGTCATCTTTGAGGGTTTTGTTTAGTGGGAAATCTCTAAACAAGTGCTCGTTATCATGCAATTTGCGGCACCTAAATGGTATGTGCTCATAATCCAAGGGTTGGGTCCATTCTGAATCTTCAAGGGAGAGACTGATCGCGTCTGGTAGGGCTTTAGCAATGTGCATGTAAACGCAGATCCTGGCATAAGAGCTGTACTTCTGGAGCTTTGTCTGATCTGCGGATCAGACATATGCTCCTAGGGTGTTTCCAATGTCTCTCAAGGTTTCTTCATCCCAATATTCCTGTGGGAGGTAATACATTCTGATCCAAACCAGAGCCCAAGTGAAGTCCTCTTTTTCTAGGCAGAACCTTTCAATCCAATTCTTCATGTATAGACCAACAGAGTTGAAAAAATAGGGGCCATCATTTTCTACCCTACCTTTGTCTTCCAGCTGGTGGAAGATGATAGTGAAAAAACCTTTGGAGCCAAGTTGTAGATCATAGTGGGCCTTGGGATTCCATTTCATGGCGATCCAGCTTCTGAGGGCATGTTCAGTGGGCCAGATGCCCATGAATTTGCAGATGAGAGTGTGATCTTTCAGATATTGGGATCTGGCGTTTATCCTTTCCGGTGGGAGAATCAAACTTGGACAGGCTGCAGATCGGACTATGCATGTTCTGGTTCCCTGGACACCACTTGTTGGTGGTGTAGTCTGGTTGAGCTCAGGATTAGTCCTAGGTATTTCAGCGTTAGGGAGGGAAATGTCCTCTGAGCCGATCCATAGCAAGGAAGTGTGGCCAGTCGATCGCAGTGAGACAAGTGGAGTGAGTGCGGCCATATGGGAGGGGCCTTCTGCCCCTCCCTGAGAAGAGGACATGGGCGTCGTTCAGAGCATGGGAAACGGAAGTAGCAGGGGAGGTACAGAATCAGTTAGACAGGCTCTGAAGGTGGCCAGAAACTCTAGAGTGAGATCACTCAACCATGAGGCCGAGGACAACAGACGTCATCGTTTCCTTATGTTCAACTCATGGTTGTGGTGGCCATTGATTTTCTAGTAGAATACATCTCATATCAGTAAATCAATGATCAATCAATTTTTAAATGGATCATCCTTTAGGATTTTTATTAAATTTTCACTAAATAATTCCTAGAAAATAATATTAAGCTCGAAAATCAATTCTAAAGCCAAAAATATGCTCTTAAGCTTTTTTTTTTGTAAGTTGCATGAAATATTTATATTATAGTACAAAAAATATTACATTCCTCAGGAAAATCCAGATAGATCAAATTGGCCCTGTACAAGGTGCCAACTTTACAAAAAAGAGCAATGTAACCAAACTTATGGAGATAAGCTAGATAGCTATCGAGCAGGAAAGATAGTAAAATACTATAACTCTGTGCAAGCCAAAGTGTACAAAAAGACAGAGTAAAAGAACCAGAAATGCAGAGCTCAAGAGCTAGCTTCTGCGCCTTTGGAGTCATGCGTGTCCTCGGAGATGGGGCAGGGTTCGAAGAGATCATATACCCACTGCTACTCTGGGAGCTTGAATGGAAGAGGCTTTGTTTTGCGCTGAAGAATCGCAGCTGCTCCATCTTTTCGAAGGCGCTTTCTATGGACAATGTCAATTGTAGAAGGAACCGGGAAAGAAGTCCCAGGAGGGGAGGCACCTTGCACCACAATGGCAGCTGGGGAGTCAGGACAAGGAATACAGCGAGGAGCAGGAAAAGGTGCTGGAGCGGCATCCGCTGAAGCAGCGAGGTCCACAGAATTGTGAAGAGAGCTACCAGCGGCTTGCTCGACTGCGTGAGGCTCAAAGCCTTTGTTCACCCCGACCATGCCATCGCCAGTACCAGCCACCGGACCTTCAAGACCAACACCTAGGGGTGGAGACGGGTGGGGGAAAAGAGCATATCTGCTTCCCAAGAGGCAGGCTTCAAGAGCAACAAGGATGCCATCCAAATGAGCCATATTGGACCTGGTGTCCATTATGGTCATCTTAGCCACATTCCAATTAGTGAGCATATCTTCAACCAGAGTACCAAGCAAATTTTTAAGCAACCAGTAGTGGTTCACTTGAGTACCAAGGCTACCGAAGGCGATAATCTCAGCAACACTCCTGGACTCCCAATTATCCACCAGTCGACAAACCAGCATTGAAACGTTGTCTTTGTAGCCGATGTTGGCTGGGATTTCCTTCTTCACCGATGTAGATTTTCCAGTTCCCTGACTGGAACCTCACCGGGAAATGCCTCTGGTGCGCTTCATGATAGAATTGGGAAGCAAAAGAACTAAACTCTCCGCAGGTGCCGAGCTCTCCGCTGTGGATGCAGACCAGGCATAACCAAGAGGTGTAATGACCACAGTGGTGCGAGCCTGGTTCTTCATAACCCAGCAGGAGCCGTGGAGAGCGTAGGAGATCACATGCGAGAAAGTTAATGTGAGTTGATACCAGCTTGGGCGAGAGGACCAGGAAAAATGAGCCAACATAAATTCCATCCCCCAGGCCATATGGGCGATGGGATCCGTTGCATGTAGGGAGGCCAAATGTATAGGCATCGTATCCTTCATTTAATACAGAGTCTGGGAACTGGTGTCGGGAGGAGGAGACGTTTCTCCCCTGGCGGCCCTGTTGATAGTGGCGGTGGCACCCGGAGCCATGGAAAATGCTCTTAAGCTTTAATAAGGTTAGTAAACTCAATTTTAAAATTTATGGACCTTTTATTAATTTTCTATAATTTTCCGAAGTTTAATTGAAAAAATGGATAATTTATACTAGAGTCTGAAAAAATAATTATAGAAAACAAACGCATTACAGATAAAAGACCAAATTTTCAGAGATGATTCTAATCAATACAAGTAACCTTAGATCAAATTTACAAGCCCCAAAATGGACTTTAAATCCTCATCAAGACAATTAAGGAATTTGGCAAAATCACCAAGTGCAAGAAAGTTGAGGGAAAATTGAAAGGGAGACTAAGGTCGGAATGATAATTAATGAATTCCAATTCAATGTTGATCACGATGGTTTCAATTAAAATCAATCTCATATCAAAATTATCAGTGGGAAAAAAGATATAATATGTAACTTTTGGGAAGTTATTTTAAATGTCACATTTTGTAGTACTTGGACAATTCTCACAGTTTAGTAGTTTTGAATTTTCGGAATGGTTAACTTGATTTACTCATATATTTAATTTGACTAAGCTCTCATATATTTAATTTTGATCATGCAACCTTACAATGAAGATGGAGGCAAACCAATATCATTATTTCAAATCAAGCATAATAACCATGGAAATTGGAGGCCATGTTCGATCAAGTAATGTCAAGCCATCAAGTTCTGAAGATTCTAACATAGAAGCTCTCTATAGTAAGAAGAAAAAAGTCACCATGTCAATGAGGACAAATTCCACTAGGCGGCGAAATGGTACTAAAGGATGAATTAATGGAATGCCAAAGGTCACCCAAGAGTGAATTAAAACAATTGTGTAATTAAATTATTCTAAGAATTCCAAAAGTCCCAAAGGAATATGGATGGCCAAGGGTCACCTATCTTGGCCTACATATTGTAAGCTCATTTGATGAGAAGGGGATTTTGGCTCTCGAACTTTTCCAATGCACTATTGCTAAACTGTGAAGGAGGAGAAGCCTTGGATTAGCTTTTGCACATGAATACTTCTATATGATGTGGATGAATGTCTTGAACTGTTTCATGCTCTTTCACATGCAGATGTGAAGTAAGAATGTTTCATATTTCTTAATGGACTATTCCTACAGCTCTATGTTTCTTATTTCATTGTTATTTATGTTCTTTTGCTTCTTGTGGGTAGTGGAATCAAAATGACATAAACACCAAGACTGTTCTAATATTTATGCTTTCATTCTATTGGTTGTTTATCTGCTTCTTAAAAAATCTATTTGAATTATGAATGTGGATGTTCAGTTGTTATTTCATTGCTCACCCTTTTACTCTCACTCTCGGTTGGGCTAGGCTTAGCTGGGATAGGTTAGTTTAGTTAAAAATTGCATCTAGGTTAGATTATCTTGCACTTTGTTCTTAATTATAAAATCCTAAATGGTGGACTAGGCCGCAACTAGTGAAACCCAATAAGGAATGGTTGTTGGGATAGAATCCAGATGGGTTCCCTACTCCAAATGGATTGATATATAATTGAGTCTTCTTACCGGGGAGAAACCCTATTCTTAACCTTAGGTCATTTCGACCTATCAACAGATTTGGCACTAGAAGGAGGGTCGAATGACAAGCCGACTTGTGTGGATTCATTTTGCTTAGATTGAATTAATTATTAATGGCTTCTCCCCATGTCCCTATATTGGAACATGCTTTCAGTTCACCAAGACCATCCGAGAGCATTTCCAAGAATAGAGTCGATCTCTTGTCACAACCTATGTTTGATGGTGAAGGGAAAAACTATGCATTTAGGCATATCATTCATTTTGATGTTGCATGCCGAAATCTCAAAATTGTTCAAGATTTTGAAATATGCAGGTTGTTTAACCTCATTTTGTAAGGACAAATTAGGGATTGGATTAAAATGCTCCCACACAAATCTATTAACACAGTTGGAAGTAGTTCATGGAAGTTTTTATCGCTTCCCATGAGTACTATGACTACAAGAATTTGTCTGGTGAGATTGAAGGTATACAAAAGAGGAGAGATGACCCAGATGAAGACTTCATGTCAAGACTAGCTCAAATTTATTATAGGTTTCATGAAGACAATAAAAATTCAATACAAGGAATAATTGATTGGTACGTATATCTTATATGTTTGCCCAAAGAAGACGAATTTTTAATTAATGATGAAAAAGAGTGTAGTTGTCATAGTCATCCTCCCATAAGACCCTTGGACCAAGAAACATCAAATTTTAATGGACAAAAGAACTTAGAGGACAAAGGACATTGATATTCAAAACAAACCTAATTTATAGAATACATGTCCTATTGTAGATTCACGTGAAGTAATTTCCACTCTAACAGTGAATGAATCAAGTGAAAGAATATGTGAGAAAATTTCAGGACTTGTGAATACATTTGGTTTTTTGGATACAAAAGAATATGACTTAGAAGTGAACCGTCCTTATAACCTCTTTTAATAGGAAGAAGATAATAATCAAAATATGCCTACAATTGGTATTCTGGAGTTTCTTGATGTACAATCATCACTAGTTGAAAATGTGAAACAAAATAAATCAACATTTGATGAGAAGATGAATGGTCTAGATATCAAAGATGTGATTGTTGATGATGAATATTTTTATGCTAAAATGAATACTGAACATGTTAAAGAAATGTAAATGCAGAAGATATTCTATTTGTACTTGTCTATTGTATTATTGTATTCCTCCTTCAGGAGATGTCATTGATGTAATTAATAATGTAAGAGTCGTTGAAAGAGTCAATGTAAACCCTAGGTCTTGCTTTGGCCTAGAAGAACCCATAAAAGATTATTATATTATGTTTCACAAGTTGTCCCAGTCAATTAGGTGAATTTGGCCCAGTTGGAGAAAAGTCACCCCAACGGAAGAATATAAATAGAGGATGAGTCTCTCATTTGTAATCACACAACTCACTCACACAAGTTCGCATAGGCGAGAGAGAGAGAAGCTCACACATGTGGGAGAGAAGTTGATTTTGTCTTGTGGTTTATCTTTGTACTTTGAGAATTCTATATTGAGGAACTTTTATCGGTGTTTTTTCCCTTGTGGTTTCCCCGAAAGAAATATTGTGTTCATTGTGTTTGTTGTGCTTGTATTTCTTTCAGTGATAGATTGTTTAAGTTATTATGCTAAACAAGTAGAAAAACTAACATGGTATCATAACAAACCTGAAAGAAAACATTGTGCAGCCTCTGCAACTGCAGAAACTAGGGATTCTTGTTTTGGGATCTCCCTCCACAGTTAAACTAAAAAATAGGGTGCATCTAACTCACCTCACTAGGGCGCATCTTTCTATCAAAGCAGATTTCAATTCTGAGAATTTTCATTTTGGGGTCCCCCACTACATCCCGGGAGAACTAGGGCATCAAGTTTTTGGATCATCTGCTCACAGAATTGGGATAAGGAGTACTTTTCTCAAATCACCTTGAGTAGGTGAATTTTCTCATCCAATCAGTTTTCCAAAATCCTGAAGTTAGAAAATTAGGGTTTCTCTAACAAACCCTAAATCAAGGTAAAAGCAATTTTCAGAAGGACAACTTTTCTGGTAAGTCTCAAATCTATTATATTTCCATTTGAGGTTCTCATATTATCAAGATGACAAACAATACCAAGCTTGATGAGAAGCTTGAGGCAGTTGAGAACTTCAGGGCATGGAAATATAGAGTCATGCTCATTCTTGAAGAACATGACCTAGAAGACTTTATACAGGAAGGACTTACAGAACCAGAGGGAGATGAACCCAAAGCAAGGCATAAGAAGAATATGGTTAAGGAAAAGAGGATCATAGATGATTCTATCAAAGATCACTTTATCCCTAAAGTGTCTTCAAAGAAGACTCCAAAAGAAATGTTCGATGCCCTCACCAACCTGTTTGAAGGAAAGAACATTAATAGGAAGATGACCTTGAGAAATAAACTCAAGGGAGTGAAGATCTTGAAGTCTAATTCGATGCACTCATACTTCTATAGAGTGTCCCAAATCAAAGAAAAATTAGAAGCTATTGGAGACACTATAGAAGATGTTGAAGTTGTGATGACCACTCTGAATGGTATCCCCAGAGATTGGGAACCATTTGGTCGTGTCATATGTGATAAAAAGAAACTGATTCATTTCAGACAACTATGGGAAGAATGTGTGCAAGAAGAAGAGAGAATAGTGGTAAGAGAGGAGAAACTAAATGACAATGAAGATCAATCTTTGGAAACTCATGCCAAAGGAGGAAGGAAAAGGAATAACGATGTACGTTCATGTGGGGACTCTCCAAGAAGATCTCAAAGACCTCAAAAGAAAATGAAGTTCAAAAGAGACCTATCTTGGGTTGAATGTTACTCCTGTCACAAGACAGGACACATTGCGAAATTTTGTCCACTCAAATATGGACAACATAAGAATCCAAAGAAGAGATTTCATGCTCATGCAGTAGAATACAATGAGTATGATGAAGAAGTCAAAACCAAAGAAGATGAAGACTCCAATGAAGAGTATGTGATAATATCATCCCTCACTGGTTCAATATCTCATGGAAGTGATACTTGGCTAGTATATAGTTGAGCTTCAAAACATATGACGGGATACAAAGAATCCCTTTCACATCTCATACAAAAGGAATATCCATGCAAGGTAATGCTTGGAGATGACTATCAATATCCCATCAAAGGAATGGGAGAAGCCTCTTACAAATTGGAATCTGGAAAGTCCATGAACATGAAGAATGTACTTTATGTACTAGGTTTGAAGAAGAACCTTCTATCTATTTCAGCATTAGATAAGAAAGGTCTTCGAATTGCATTTAAAGATGGTGAAGTACTTATGTGGCCAAAGGGGAAGACTATCAATGATGCAGTAGCCATTGGAGTAGAAGAAGGAGGAATTTACAAGTTGAATGGTCATGCAGATACAACACTGATGACCAGTACCATGAGCCCTTGTGAACTATGGCATAGAAGACTAGCTCATGTACACTACAAAGCCTTACCAATAGTAAGTAAGGTGGTGACTGGAGTACCATAAATCCAAGTTGATCATGAAGGAGTATGCAAAGGATGTTCTCAAGAAAAGATTATGAAGAATCCATTTCAAAGCCGTGACAGCAAAGCTAAAGGTATTTTGGATATTATTCACTCAGACATTTGTAGACCTATGTCCACCACTTCATTAAGCGGGTATGTTTATTATGCTTCTTTTATTGATGATTACTCCCGCAAAACATGGATTTATTTTCTAAAGAATAAGAATGAAATCTTTGAAAATTTTAAGGAGTTTAAGGCTCTTGTAGAAAACCTCTTTGAAAATAAGGTAAAGATTTGAAGGAAAAATAATGGATAGGAATACACTTCAGGCGATTTCAAGGATTTATGTAAACAAGCAAGGATTAAGAGGGAGCTTACTATTCCCTATAATCCACAACAGAATGGTGTAGCTGAAGGAAAGACTAGAACCATCATGGAAGCAGTGAAGGCCATGATCCATGATCAAGACTTACCCATGCATCTATGGGAAGAAGCAGCTAGAACCGCAGTATATGTACAGAACAGAATCTCTCACAGTGCTTTTGGAAACAAGACCCCAGAAGAGATGTTTACCGGTATGAAGCCTGAAGTCAATCATCTAAAGATATTTGGATTCACAGTATTTATCCACATTCCAAAAGAGAATAGATCGAAGTCGGAACCTTCGGGAAAGAAGGGAATATTTGTGGGTTATAGTGAGCAATCAAAGGCTTACCATATCTACATCCCAGGATTCTTCCAGATTGAACTCAGTCGGGATGTTACATTTGATGAAGACACGGCCTTCAAAAAATCCAAGAAGACTCATGAGGATGAAGAGGAGCATGAAGATCCTAGAGTTACAAAAACGAACAATGTACCAAAAAGAAATGTTGAAGAAGAACCTATTCCAAAATATCATGATATGGCAGAACCTCAGAGACCTGAGGAGACACCTTGTGTAGAAGACACAAGAAAGAGAATACCAGCTTGGGCACAAGAATTAATGCAAGATGCAGGAAGGTATGGTTCTCCAGAAGGAACCAGTAGAGAAATAAAAAGACCAAGGCCATATTCCAATTATGTAGCCTTGATGTGTAACCTTGTTGAAGAGGAACCGACATGTTTTGAAGATGCAGTAAAGAAGAATGAATGGTTGGATGCCATTAATGAAGAATACCGGTCCATCTTCAAGAATGATGTTTGTGATGTGGTACCAAGACCAAAGGACAAGTCAGTCATTTCATCAAAGTGGATCTTCAAAACAAAACACTCAGTAGACGGAAGAATTGAAAAGTACAAGGAAAGATTTGTAGCCCGGGGGTTCTCTCAAAAGGAAGGAATTGATTATGAGGATGCCTTTGATCCTGTGGCCAGATATAATTCAATGAGAACCATTCTTTCCTTGGAAGCCAAGATGAAATTGAAGTTACATCAGATGGATGTAAAGACGTAGTTCCTGAATGGGAATATAGAAGAAGAAGTATATATCGAGCAACCATAAGGATTTGAAACAGAAGATAGAAAGTCACAAGTATGCAAACTGAAAAAAGCATTGTACGGGTTGAAGCAAGCACCTAGAACATGGTATGGAAGAATTGATAGCTTCCTGATGAGCTTGGGATTTACCAAGAGTAAAGTATATTCTAATTTTTATGATAAGATTATGGATGACGAACCTATGATACTATTTTTGTATGTGGATGATTTGTTCCTTACAGGAGAAGACAAGCCCATCATTGAATGTAAGAAAAGGCTTGCAACAGAATTTGAGATGAAATACCTTGGTATGATGCATTATTTTCTAGGTATTGAAGTATGGCAGTATCCAGATGAGATTTTCTTGAGTCAAGGAAAATACAAATTTGAGATCCTAAAGAGATTTGGGATGATGGATTGTAAGGCCATGACTACTCCGATGGTGATAAACTTGAAGCTCCTGAATGATGCTTCATCAGAGATAGTAGATGTCACCATGTACAGACAGATTATTGGGTCATTGATGTACTTGACCAATACTAGACCATATATATGTTTTGATGTGAACACATTGAGCCAGTACATGGTGGAGCCCAGAACTGTTCACTTGATTACAGCAAAACATGTGATGAGTTGCCTAAAGGGTACGTTGGATAATGGACTCATATATGCTTCAGATAGTGAGTTCAGGATGTATGGGTACACAGGCTCGGATTGGGCTGTAAGTGTCGAAGATAGGAAAATCACTTCAAGATGTTGCTTTAGTTTGGGATCAAGCATGAACTCATGGCTCAGTAGAAAGCAGTCATGTGTTGCACTCAGTACAACAGAAGCTGAATATGTAGCAGCTTGTTCAGCTTGTAGCCAAGTAGTTTGGCTTCACAATATGTTGGAAGTATTGTTCGATGCAGAGATAGATGTGACGGACATACTCTGTGATAACTAGAGTTGCATCAAGATGATAGAGAATATTGTGTTCCATGATAGATCGAAACACATCGAGATCAAGTTCCACTATATCCAGGATATGGTGTAAAAGGGAGTTGTGAAGCTCAAGTATGTTCCTACAGAGGAACAACTTGTTGATGTGTTGACTAAGCCTTTGTCTCGCATAAAGTTTGAGTACTTTCGAGACAAGATTGGTGTGGTCTGAAAGGACCTCCCTTGAAAGAGGGAGTGATGATGATGATGATTCCAGTCCTTAGGGACTAATGCCAGTCCTGAGGTGACTGAAGATCAATACTTTCTGATTGATAGGGTTTTGGTCCTTAGGTGACTGATGTCAGTCAATAGGTGACTGATGTCGGTCCAAGGGTGACTGAAGATCAGTACTTTTCGACTGATAGATTTATGTTCCTTAGGTGACTGATGTCGGTCCAAAGGTGACTGTTGCTGATCCAAGGGTGACTGAAGATCAGTACTTTCTGACTAATAGAGTTCTGGTCCTTAGGTGACTGATGTCGGTCCAGAGGTGATTGATGCTGGTCCAAGGGTGATTGAAGATCAGTACTTTCTGCCTGATAGAGTTTCGGTCCTTAGGTGATTGATGTCGGTCCAAAGGTGACTGATGTCTGTCCAAGGGTGACTGAAGATCAGTACTTGCCGACTGATAGAGTTCCAGTCCTTAGGTGACTAATGTCGCTCCAGAGGTCACTGATGCCGGTCCAAGGGTGTTTGAAGATCAGTACTTGCTGACTGATAGAGTTTCGATCCTTAGGTGACTGATGTCGGTCCAGAGGTGACTAATTATGTTCCAAGGGTGACTGAAGATCAGTACTTTCCGACTGATAGAGTTCCAGTCCTTAGGTGACTGATGCTGGTCCAGGGGTGACTGAAGATCAGTACTTGTTGACTGATAGTGTTCCAGTATTTGTTTTTTGTTGATGATTTATGTTGTTGTTCCAATATTGTGTTTATTGATGATGTTCCAGCAAAGGATGTTGCTGATGATGTCCCAGTAGATGATGTTGTTGATGATGTTCCAGCAAAGGATGTTGTTGATGATGTTCCAACAGATGATGTTTTTGATGATGATCCAGCAGAGTATGTTGCTGATGATGATTCAGTAGAGGATGTTGCTAATGATGATCCAACATATGATGTTGTTGATGATGATCCAGTAGAGGATGTTGCTGATGATGATCCAACAGAGGATGTTGATGATGATGATCCAGCAGAGGATGTTGTTGACGATGATGTTCCAGCAGAGGACGTTGCTGATGGTGATATTCCAACAAATGATGATGATGATGCTGATGAGGATGTTCCAACAGATGATACCCTATACATATGATGATCCAAAACTTCCTACAACATATAGAGATTCACAAGTCAGTTGTGCAGCTGTTTTTGTTACCCGCGTAATACCTTCCTAGTTAAGAGGGAGTGTTAAAGAAATGTAACTACGTAAGATATTCTATTTGTACTTGTCTATTGTATTATTGTATTGCTCATTCAGGAGATGTCATTGATGTAATTAATAATGTAAGATTCATTGAAAGAGTCAATGTAAACCCTAGGTCTTGTGTCAGCCTAGAAGAACCCATAAATATTATTATATTATGTATTTGACAAGTTGTCCCAGTCAGTTAGGTGAAGTCGACCTAGTTGGGGAAAATTCACCCCAACGGAAGAATATAAATAGAGGATGAGTCTCTCATTTGTAATCACTCAACTCACTCACATAAGTTCACATAGGAGAGAGAGAGAAGCTCGCACAAGTGGAAGAGAAGCTGATTTTGTCTTGGGGTTTATCTTTGTACTTTGTGAATTCTATATTGAGGAAGTTTTTCCTGGGTTTTCTCCCTTGTGGTTTCCCCGAGAGAAATATTATGTTCATTGTGTTTGTTGTGCTTGTACTTCTTCCATTGATAGATCATTTAAGTTTATTATGCTAAATAAGTAGAAAAACTAATAAAATAGAACTTTGTCATCTTGACTGATAATTTATTGTCAAATCATATTTTGACTAGTGTTCCCATTGAACATGTAGATTTTGAATAAAATTCATTGGATAACGATGGGGAAAATTTCAGTGATTTATCTTCTGGGAACTTTTATTCCTTGTATTCCAATTTATTTACAAATCTTAACACTAAGAGAGAGTTTCAAAATATTCATGTCATAAATTTTGTTGATTTTGATTCTTTTAAAGTAAAGAGTGGTGAAGGGGAATATGCATACATTTATGTTGTTCAATTTAAGGATTACAAAGCACAAAATAATATTTTCATGAATTTTTTCAATGAAACTCGGATTAACATTGATATGGTTTATGATGTGGAACAGAAAGAGGTTATTTATTATAGTCCATTATGTCCTAATGATGATGACATATTTGATAGTGAAAAGCTTCAAGTTCAAGAAGAGTACATTGATGAGCATGATGAGACACTTCATTGTTCATTGATGGTTATGTCAGGTCCTCATATTATTACTTCACATTATGTATCTGATGACAAGGTAATCCACATGATAATTGATTTTGGATTTTCATCTTATGGTCCTAATGAGGTACAATACCCATCTTCAGCACTTTCACAAGAGTCACGTACTTTCTCTTATGGATTTCATGACACTATTGAGACTTGGTTGGAGATATCATTTTGTCAAAAGTTTCCACAATGCAACATGTACTTGATTTTCCTAATATAAATAGATTTTGAACTAGTATAATTTTTTCAACCATGTATTGCACAATGCATCAATCCTACAAATGTAAGCATGACTATGATTTTTTGTGGGACTGCAAGTCCTTCGATGGCTACATTGGCTCTATGATTTCACTTAACTTGAGTGAACCAGTGTAGGTTAGGTTAGGTTAGGTGTAGTATAGGTTTTCTTTTCTTCTTTCTTTTAGAATAAGATTTTGACTCATGTAGTTTTCCTTATTGAATAAAGCCGTTAGATAGTCACTTAAGTTTTATTTTGATAGCTTAGCTTCCCTCCCATACTTTCATTATGTTCCTTTCAAGATTTGCCAATTGGAGATGTATCTTTATTTAATTCATTTTAAACATGGGTTTGGAATGTTTCATCTTCTAACAAGATAAATTTTCAGCAGAACTTCATTATTCATGCACAATAATTAAAAATTGAGAACAATAGGATTTTATTTGAATAATTTTCTTTATTTCTCTTATGTTGGAATTACTCTCATCTTGCATTCGTTTTGATAGGTATCCATTGAAGGAGATGCAATGGTTGGTAAAAAACTAAGGAGATGTTTTAATCAGCATGACGAACACTCAGGGAAGTATTCAAAAACCTATTGTTTGGTATCCCAACCCTGATAGTATGTGTTTTCTTCACAGTTTCACATTTTTAGGTAATCTTGAAACAACACGAGCCTTATGTTTTGCATAATCAATAAATTAGAACTATTCATGAAATAACTTGCAATTTAATCTCTCAAATCATCATTGATTTCATGTGCTCATTCCTTGATTGAATCTTCTCTAAGTACTTTTCTCCAAAATTATCTTAGCCTATCACATTTTTCATTCACCCTAGCAACTAATCCAACCCTAATCCCATTGGGTGAGCTTGATTTTCTTCCTCTTGAGATAGATTTAGGCCTGGTATCATCAAAATATTGAATTGGGAGGTGAGAGAAGCATGCTTGAGAAGTTTGGGGAACCAACCATATGTGAGGTGAGCAAACGGAAAAGATAAGAATGATGAGTAGCAATCTCTCTCGGCAAGATGATGAAATAGTAAATAAAATTGAGCAATGGAATGTCGGAGAGAGTAATGCTTGTAATTTGGCTTGGTGTACTTCTTGACCTTTATCCCTTGACATAATGCTTCTGCAATGTTTCATAATGTTTGGGGTTGGTTTTGATGATATGATATTTGAGCTTGCTTTCATTCCCTATGCTTGTAACTCTTGTTTTGAAAATATTTTGAAAAGGTTGAGTTTATGTGCCGGTGAAACTTTGAAACTGAGTTGTTGGTTTATTGTTTGTTTTCCCATCCATAGCAAGTTTTCAATTGTCTCCCTTTTGGTGTGGTTACTGGTTAGTCTTGATGGATTGATTTGATTGTACATATCCCTCTCCTTGCCTCATTTTTTGTTCAGTATTTGCTGCTCAAACTTGTAACTCAAACCTGTGGAATCAATTACCCTAAAAGGTCATTCAAAACCCATGAGAGATTTAGATTGGGGGTTTCAAAGTTAGGTCTACAAAGTGGAACCATTAGGAAGAAATATACCATATTTGATTAATACCAAAGCTTTTATTCTGAGCATCCTTACAAGTTATTCAAAATTTTATAGTAGTATCCTTGTCATGGTGGAATGCTGATAGATTTGGAAGAGCTTACACAAGAACAATAGTTAACAGGAATCTAGATGTATTTCGGTTATTCTCTGGCGAGCTCCATCCACTTCACACACTTAATTGGCTAAATCCTATGATTTTTTTAAGTGGTCAACCCATGGGAAGAAATTGAGTCATGACAGTGCATAACAAATCAAAATTTGACTCTAAATACCATCCCATGCCTTTAAGGGCCTTATTGAGTATGCCCCCCCATCTACTCACTGCAAAAGCATAAAATATCTAAGAGATCAAAGAAATATGTATATACATATGCAAACCAAAAATTAAAATGGGACAAGAGCATTCATACGTAAACAAATTTTAAGAGGAAACTTTTTCGAGGTTATAGACACTCATGGGCAACAGAGAAATGCTCGTGGTATAAGAGATTGGGACCAAACTTTAGGCACTTTTATGGCTTATGATTCCTACCCTGTAGTGTTATGCCTGACTCAAAGCACATTTGGACTTAATCTTTATAAATGAAACCCATATTCTCACTCCTAGAGAATAAGCACACAATTATATTAGGTTCACTATTATTGATTCATATCCTTTTGAAAATTTGAATATTTGTTTGAGTGGTACCCATGAACAACATAACTATTAGGATCATCCCGAGAGCTTATCTTTAACACTTGCATGAATGAAAGTCTGTAGGTGTTTTAGATAGAGATAACTAGTTCTTTTAGTGGTTCACCAATTGTTGTGGCCACAAATATCTCCCCTACTTTTCTTAATCTTGGAATAGAAAAGAAGGCCCACCCCATACTAAATGTTGGGTTTCTGACTATATTTTAGATTGATATGCAAATCATGAATAATCTGAATGAATTTTGACTGCTTGAATGTCCATCAGTTCCTTCATGATAATATTTATTGATGCTACCATTGTTCTTGAATGAGTTATTGGGACTATGTTGACTTGGTGGTTTTCTTCTTCTTTGACGATGTGCTTTGAAACAACCAATGATAGGGCTATGATAGTTGATTGAATGCCTTATGTTTCAGTTTATGAACCACTCTATTTTTCCCATGAGTCTTTTATGTGTGGCCCCCAATCCTTGTCTTCAATCCTGATTTCTATTTGCCTTACCAAGTTTGAAAGTTGTTTAAAAAATTTCTTGATGTGCTTTCCACCTTTGTGCATTGTCTTACAACCCTTAGTCTCTCCTTATAAGTTAGTTAAATAATTCATTTGAGACTTGATCCTTAAGGAATATTCAAGAAGAAATTTGAGGACAGAAGAGAGGCATGCCAGAGAAGGCCCTTTTTCCAAAAAATGGCTAAGTATGAAGTAGTTGTGGTGAGTTTGTAAAAAGCCACTGACATTGCAGCGATTTTTTAAAAAGCCGCTGACATTGCGGCAAGTTTGTGAAAAGTCGTTGTTGTTGCAACAAGTTTGGAGAAGGTCATCATTGTTTCGGTGAGATTTTGAAAAGACGTCGACATTGTGGTGAAGATGGGGAAATGATTTTTGTTGCGGAAAGATTGGAGAAATTCACTGCAGGTTTGGTGAGAGGATGAAAATTTTATGTTGTTGTGACGAAGACAATGAAATTCATCGCAATAGTAGTGATATGGAAAAAAATCCAACGCAGTTGTAGCAAGATGGTAGAAAAAAAGCCGACGTTGTGTCAAGAAGTTTAAAATTCGTCGCAGTTATGACATGCCAAGGTTGTGGATGGAAGCTAAGTCTTAAAGTTGTTTGAACATTTACAATTGAGAACTAAGGTTGGTAAATGGAATGTGATGGAATGAGTGTTTCTATCCTCTTTGATTCTTTATATTGGCCTGTTATTGTTTCAAATACTCCCTAGATGGTTTGTGACTTGCTTGACCATTTCTAAAGGCCTCTTTTTAAGCAGTGATTCGAAATTTGACTTCGGTTGACCATGAATTTTTTATGCATATTGGAATGCATTTTAACATGATTTCAACACCCCTGTATGTATTTCATCTCCCCCCTCACCTTCGTTTTGATTTCCATTGTTCAAATTTGACTTTGTACCCTCTTTGTGTTTTGCCAATTTCATGACCAGTGAGGGTGGAGGACCTTATGGGAAACGTGAATCAAGAATAAGATAAATTTTATGGGTAAACAATGGTTGGATCATGTATCTATATTCATAACATTTCCAATGCATTAAATTGTCTATGATTCTGATAAAATATGAGGGAGTTATCAACTTTTCCATCATGGGACCTAGTATTAGCATGACAATCTAAGGAGGCCTAATATTTGGCTAAATGAAGCTTATAGATGAAAAATATTTCGAGGGATCACTTGGTATAAATTCTTATAATGTCACTAACCTCATCTGAGGAAGGATATTATCATTTACCAAAAGATAAGGGAACAAGGGAATACTAAATGATGGAATTCTCCTTGGAAGCCTAATTAGCTTATATAAGTAGAGGAGGGCGCACCAATGAGAAGAAATGAGAAAGAGGCTTCCCCAATCAAGTGATATGGAGTGTAATAATGATCCCTTGCACTTATCAACTACCTGGAATTCCATTATACAACTAAGTAGGGCACCCTTCCTCCCATTGGCTCATTTTTTGATTAATTAACCACTTAATCATGAGATAACCTAATTTATCCCCAAGTGAGCCTAAACGCCCTCCAAGTGGAAGATTCCCTTATGACATGACAATATTGTAGGTCTGAATTTGCAGGTGGTTGATGATGCTCCATCATAACTCCTATTAGGAGCGGAAGAGGTGCCCATTGGCCCACACTATAGAATGTGAATAGCTTGTCTCCCATCCCATGGGGTATGGATGACGAAAACTCATTTATTTTAACATATGACGCCATATTTCAAATTTGATGAGAGGGATGGGTGTATGAGACATAAAATTAACCATTTATTACTATGTATGAGTGAGGGAGCCAAAGCCATTGATGGAGGAATAAGGTAAAGCTTCATTTCATGTCCATTCCAAGCATAGCTTTTAGATTTTTTTAATGGATTTGTGATGGGTTTTTTCTAGGCTATCTATTGGTGTTATTACTTGCCAGTATAAATGGAGATTCAAGGGGAAATCTTAAACTTATAGGCTCAACCCTACCATTTCTTCTCCTTTCTCTTTTTGGCTTTTTCCCCTTTTGAAAAATTGTCATTTCTTCCTCTATTTGTATTCTAAAGTGGATAAAATAAGGGGAGGTTATTTATGTAGATTCTTGGGACCTGTAAAAGTTCATGGTAAAATTTTCAACCTAAGATGAGCATTATTTCCATTATAGTAATAGGTTACTTTTTGGAAAGTGATGGGATTTTGGGATCTTTGGAAATTTTCGAAGGGTAACTATAATATTGGACATTTATCAGTACCTTTAACTTGCTCGATTCATGTGTTGAGTTCCTTGATTGTCAAACTTGAATCTTTTTTGCTAAATTAAGTCAATTGGGGATAATTGCTATTTTTGTCATGAAAAAAAAATTAAGGTTGTTGGATCACATAGAGGAATAAGAAATATCTTAGATAAGTAAATCCATGATTAATCAATTTTTAAATGCATCATCCTATTTTGTAGTAATTTTATTAATTTTTCACTAAATAATTCCTAGAAATTAGGATTAATATTGAAAATCAATATTGAAGCCAAAAATATTCTCTTAAGATTTAATACGACCAGTATACTCAATTTTACAATTTATGGACTTTTTATTATTGTTTTATAATTTTCCGAATTTAATTGAAAAAATGGATAATTTATACCGGAAAATTAATTATAGAAAACAAATAGAGTAGAGATCAAATGCCAAATTTCAGAGCTAATTTTAAGAAAGACAAGCATCCTTAATAAAATTTACTAGCTCTAAAATGGACTTTGAAGACTCATCGAGATAATTAAGGAATTTGGCGAAATCACCAAATTCAAGAAAGCTGAGGGAAAATTCAAAGGGAGACTAAGGTCAGAATGATAATTAATGAATTCCAATCCAATGTTGATCATGATGGTTTTAAATTAAAATCAATCTCATATCAAAATTCTCAGTGGGGAAAAATATATAATATGTAACATTTGGCAAGTTGGTTTAAATGTCACGTTTTGCGACACTTAGACAATTCTCACAGTTTAGCTAATTTTCAGTTTTTGGAATGGTTAACTTGATTTACTACAATTTTCGTTTATGATCAATATGTAATCTCTCATATATTTAATTTTGGTCATAGGTTCTTACAATGACGATGAAGGCGGACCAAGATCACTATTTGAAAGTAAGCACAATAACCATGGACAGTTGGAGGTCATGTTCGATCAAGCAATGTCAAGCCATCAAGTTCTGAAGACTCTAATGGAGAATCTCTCAATATTAAGAAGACAAAATTCACCATGTCACATGAGAACAAATTCTACTAGGTAACCAAAGGCCACTAAAGGACGAATTAATGAATTCCAAAGGTCATCCAAGGGTGATTTAAATCAATTTTGTAGTTAAATTATTCAAGGAATTCCAAAAGTCCCAAAGGATTATGGAAGGCCAAGGGTCACCTATCTTGACCTATATATTGCAATCTCATTTGATTAGAAGGGGCTTTTGGCTCTCAAAATTTTCTAATGGACTATTGCTAGACTGTGAAGGAGGAGAAGCCTTGGATTAGCTTTTGCACATGAATAATTCTATATGACGTGAATGAATATCTTGAACCGTTTCATGCTCTTTCACATGCAGATGTGAAGTAAGAATGTTTCAGATTTCTTAATGGACTTGTTATCACTAGAAGATGCACCTTGACTGCAGAAGGAGCATGGCTAGTTCATCTTAAACTCTAGGGTTGAATAAAATTCGAATAGGTTGGTAGGTTCCAAAGGAAATTCAGGAAATGACTGAATAAAAATTATGATCAGTTAAGGAAGGATTAACACATGTTAAAGGAAATCTAGTACATACAAGATGAGTTTGAGTTCTACACAGAAATGGCTGAATGAACATGAATAATATCAATTATAATTGAGGATGAAGGCAACTTTAGCAAAAACTCTTCATAGAAGATGAAGCAATTGAGTGAAAAACTCTTTATAGAAGATGAAGCAAAGCTGACAAAAGCTCCTCAATACATAGTATCTTTATGCATAAAATCACAAGAGGAAATGGATATGAAATAAACAGAAGAAATCACATAAGCTTACAAGATACTGTCATGAGTCTTCAAGAGCGTTGTCTCATTGTATTAATTGATCAACAAAATAAATCTGCATAGTGTACAGGAATAAGAGTCAGAAACTGTCCTCTCACGAGTCCCTGGATGGAACCCCCTGCCCCCTCTTTCTTACATCTCAAAAATCGTTTTTATAGAGAAAATCCCCCTACAAGATCTAACAATAAACTAAAAATAAAAGATGTTTTCGGAACATTTGCTAAACATCTGTGTATGTTAGAGTCAAAATGCCCTCAAATCTGAAGTTAGTCTTAGATTGATAATCTTCTTTGAATGATGGAACTGAAAAAGTGAAATCAATAGTTGATCTGCCTCCTCAAATCTCAAATTGTGCTTTGTAACTCTGCCACTAGCCATCAAATGCTCAAATGATGCCCAAAAATACTCATTAAATCACTAAAAATTTGGAGTTGATCGCTGATGCTAATTTTGTGCCTTTTAAACTGTTAATTTGCACAAATTGCTCTGCCACCTCACAAATGCTGCTTGAAGAAACTGATAAAATCCCTCAAATCTGGATATGATAAATATTGCATTCAAATTGATTAGATCATTCTACCAAATATAAATGTGAAGATAAAATTTGAACGGAGAATTACCATAGATCTCTGGAGATACAACAGTTCTACATAATCAGAATCTTCATGATCTCTATCCAAAGTCTAGTCTGCTGCTAAACGTAGATATGAGCTATCGATAGGTCTATGCCTATCATGCTTTCTAAAAACTCCTCCCTAAACACTTTTAGTTTTTTTCTACTTGTACCGAAGAAATCCATAATTCTGGTCTCAAATTCCTTCTTGTGTAATTTTGGATTGAACCGTCTTCGAAATGATAACCTTCGACTGAGAACTTTTTTCCTACAATTGTTGATGAAGTCCCTACACATTTAAATGACGCCCTGCCAAATTTACAAAGACCCTCCATATTGTAGATGGCAACGTTAGAAGAGCACTCATTTTCAACATGAAAACCATGACCTTGAGTATTCTCCCTTGCTTGTTCCAGCTCCATTCCATTGATTTTATTGATGACATTTGCGCACAAGGAATCCATATCTTGATTATATTGCTTAGCCACTCGTTACAACAACACAGCCAAAGGATGATGTTACACCCAATTCACAAAGTTTTCATCTCCAGTCGGCACCACCGCCTATCGTCTAGCAACAAATTCTTTTTTTATGCCCAGAAAACTGGTTCATTGATGCCAAATTCTTATTCAAGCATCTGCGTCTGATAGAGAAAGAGGTCTTCAGGTCAAATTTTCGTGACATCTAAAGCATCAAAATCATGTTTATCTTATCTTCATAAATATAATCCTTCCTGTACCTGAAGAAAAGAATTGTTAGCCCAATCTTTTTGCTAACTTTCGAGGAGGATTCCACAAATCTTCATGACGAGCAAGAACAATCTTGCTTTATCACAACTCTCCACCATATTATATTTGCACAGAGGACAAATAGCATTGATATGCAGCCATGGCGAGCTGTGTCTCCTTGGCTCTTATACTTGACACTGCGTTGATGACTAATAGAGCTTTGGTTATGACCTGATTTTAGAACTTGAAAGTTCGGCTCAACGGCCCAAATATATTTTGCAAAGCCAAGCAAAACTAGCTGTGATTAGAGCTCTCGAATGGTCTTGACACTTATGATTGGTAATGCTTGGTGCATCTTCAATTTGGTATCTAAATGTTCTGCGATGGATTTCCATGTGGATGTTGCCTTAACTCCTATGTTTGATATTTGACATAAGTTTGATGTTGGCGATGAAGTCTCTTTAGACTTGTGATGTTTAAGAGATCCATCACACATATCATGTTGACACTGGAACAATCATGAAATTTTCTGGTTTCGAGAGATGGAGAGATAGGACAAAATTTTGGATTCTAGCAGCGTGTATGTAGTGAATCCATCTCTCGAAACCAGAAAATTTAGATACCAACATCTGGCTCCGGCTGGGGATGACATGCTCCCTGCGAGCTGCCAAGAACTAGCAGACCAAGTGCCTTATATCCATTGGGATGGAGTCTTTCATATCTCAAACTTATTCAAAAACTGCTACTTACATTTTGTTCTTGATGTACTGAGAGCAACTTTGCTTATTATTGAGAACTACAAACCAATTTAAAACTAAAAACAAATGCTCAAATTCTGAGCTTTATTTATGCACACTGATAAACCTGCTGCGAACTAACTTCATATTGTAAATTTGATCACACTGTGCAAAACTAAAGAAAGTAAATGCTCAAGAAGCAAGCTTATTTCTTATGCTACCCTACCTCTAACTAGATCCGCAACTTACTCAAGTAAAATCATGCTTCCAATGAAGCCATACAAGTATCTGAATAACTGATGAAACTCTTGATCTGTGTATTGCAAGATGAAGACTAGAATAAAAATCAACACCTGTCTGTAAGTTTGATTTTCAGACTTATCATAAAAGGAGTATTGAAACCTTGAATCGATGAATTCCTCCATATAGTCGGCTACTGTATCATAAACTAACATAATTACCCTCAAGGTATTCTAGCATCTGATTATTATGATTAAACAATCTGTGCGTGCAATTTTTTCCATACCACTGTTTCAGTTTTGAATCATCAAACTTGTGTTTATTCTCAGAACACTTTTAAATCTTGATATCAAAAGACAGTTGAAATGGATTTATGAAAGCCAGGCTCTGTATTTTGACCTCTAAAGCTTCAATCTCGTTCTCAATAAACTTGGCAAATTCTTCTAAAAAGATGACTTTAGATCCTGAGTTACATAAGCTTGACTTCAAATAAGAAGACAAAAGGGAAGAAAAATTATCATCTACTTCTTCATCGTTGCACATATTATTCCATTCTCTAAAATTTTGAATGGAAGGAGAGTCTTCCCTAAACTCTGTCTTCTCCATCCATGTCTTTAAAAAGACAATCCAAAAATATGTTATTGATCTAATTGATCTAACCGACAAATCTTCAACCCAACTTTTACACTTTCCTTGTAATGAATCATAAAATAGTCTAGTGAATACATCTTCTTGTTTAACTCTAAGTAGCTCCGTAAATTAATGGAAATCAGATATATGTTTCATAGTTAAACTCAAATCTTCTCCGTTGAATTTAGGACCATTTCTCAACAAATATCCATCTGTAGGAAGAAGATTTGGCAAACCAGGAAGTTCTACAAAATCTAGACACTCGTTACAACAACACAGCCAAAGGATGATGTTACACCCAATTCACAAAGTTTTCATCTCCAGTCGGCACCACCACCTATCATCTAGCGACAAATTCTTTTTTTATGCCCAGAAAACTGGTTCATTGATGCCAAATTCTTATTCAAGCATCTGCGTCTAATAGAGAAAGAGGTCTTCAGGTCAAATTTTGGTGACATCTAAAGCATCAAAATCATGTTTATTATATCTTCATAAATATAATCCTTCTTGTACCCGAAGAAAAGAATTGTTAGCCCAAGCTTTTTGCTAACTTTCGAGGAGGATTCCACAAATCTTCATGACGAGCAAGAACAATCTTGCTTTATCACCACTCTCCACCATATTATATTTGCACAGAGGAAAAACAGCATTGATATGCAGCCATGACAAGCTCTGTCTCCTTGGCTCTTATACTTGACACTGTGTTGAAGACTAATAAAGCTTTGGTTATGACCTGCTTTTAGAGCTTGAAAGTTGGGCTCAACGACCCAAATATATTTTGCAAAGCCAAGCAAAACTAGCTGTGATTAGAGCTCTCGAATGGTCTTGACACTTATAGTTGGTAATGCTTGGTGCATCTTCAATTTGGTATCTAAATGTTCTTCCATGGCTCTCCATGTGGATGCTACCTTAACTCCTATGTTTGATATTTGACATAAGTTCGTGATGTTGGTGATGAAGTCTCTTTAGACTTGTGATGTTTAAGAGATCCATCACACATATCATGTTGACACTGGAACAATCATGAACTTTTTTGGTTTCGAGAGATGGAGTCCTTCACTACATACATGCTGCCATAATCCGAAATGGTACCAACAGGACTATTCCTACAACTCTCTATTTCTTATTTCATTGTTATTTTTGTTATTTTGCTTCTTGTGGGTAGTGGAATCAGAATGACATAAATACCAAGACTGTTATAATATTATGCTTTCATTCTGTTGATTTTTTATTTTCTTCTTAAATTAACTATCTGAATTATGAATGTGGATGGTCGGTTGTTATTTCACTGCTCACCCTTTTACTCTCATTCCCGGTTGGGCTAGGCCCAACTAGGATAGGATAGTTTTGTTAGGAATTGCATCTATGTTATATTAGCTTGCATTTCATCCCTTAATTACAAAAACATAAACGATGGACTAGACCGCAACTGGTGAAACCCAATAAGGAATGGTTTTCGGGCCAGAATCTGGATGGGTTCCCTACTCCAAACAATTTGAGGTCTAACTGGAACTTCTTATTGAGGAGAACCCCTACCATTGGCCTCAAGTCATTTTGACCTATCAACACTAGTACATTGTCTATATTATTGAAAAAAAGTGCCATCGTTTATGGCTTTAGACTGTGTGTAAAAGTCTCGCAACAACTTAAAAGGCATTCTCTAATGTTAATATATAGGATGCACATGACAACTTAAAAGCCTTCTATTACGTTAATATTCAGAAACATCACAACAATATCCATGGACGCAAGCAAAATGGGATTAGAGAAAATCCCAAGGATTTTTAAAGGTAGATCCAACCTTCATCCAATCTCCAAAGCATCACCTGAAGACGAAGCACTCCAATTTCACTCGCGGTCAAATCCATCTAATAGACCTCTCTCCTCTCAACTCCACTACTCCACCAAACCCCACCATCTTAGTTTCTCTTGTCACTCAAATTCACACAGCTTACAGGGACTAGGGATTCTTCCAAGTCATCAACCATGGCATCTCCCTCCACCTCCTCCAAGGATAAGTCGACTTGCAAGAGGCATATCTTTCATGTACAAACTTTGATTGAGGTGGTTTTCACACCATTAGAAATGTATTGATATGTAGAACAATGTTAAAAGGTTGGGAACTTTGTTTAGAAGGCATTGACCCCAAAAATGACCATTTAAGGCCTCTAACAAGCTTTGGAAGTTTCTAGAGCCCAAATCACCAAAATGAGCCTTGCCCTTAAAATTGGCCCTATAATCTAATAAGTAGATGAAAAATTATATAATGATCCATTTCAAATGATCTCCAACCTATCCAACTCTCTACCAATGTAATGGGTCAAGTTTTGTGGTTTGTGCAAGTAGTTTTGGCAAATTTTTAGGTGTAGTTTGATGCCCACTAGCAAGTTTATTTGTCACAGCCTTCTTGTTTTTTTAATCCTGTACATCAATAGTGGGTTTGTCTCTACACCAACTCGGACAAGGACTTGAAGGAATGCATCCTCATATAGGTTGTGGACAATATGATGAATATACTATAAGTGCTTCAACTTGTGGAATGCATATTTATATTGTTAGAGTTTGGATCAAATAATTTATCTAGTGCCTTAATGGTGTAGTGTGACCCAATGTTGTCTTTGACACATAGACCAATCAAAATGAGACACAATTTGCTCCTCAAGTTAACGATGATATCAGGGGAGGTTGGGCACACATAGCGCACAAGAATAATTGGAACAACAATTTAGCCACTTCTATGAAAGTACAAAAGGGCACTATGTTAGGAGGGTTGAGCTTTGAGTACTTGTACTCGATTATGGGCAAGCAAGTTGTGCACCCTCTCAAGCTTTATAGTCTTTCAAAGAAGGTAGAGAGGCATGTTTCCCTCCTCACTTCTCAATCCTTGAAGAAATGGATTACTAGAAGATTCTCATAGGAATTTGAAATTTAGGACCCAAACAATAGTTGCGTGTTTTGTTAGAACCCCCAATGGTCTTGAATCCTTATGAAATCCTTGCAAAATAGAGAGAGAATAACACTAAAGATGATAGGGTCTTCATTCCCACTATTTCCTAATAAAAGTTGGCTCATGAAATGTAAGGGGTTTAATAGACCTACCTTTGTAGAAAATGTATGTTTTGGTAAACTAGTGATATATTCAAAGATCTTAATTTATTTTCTTTGTAGGGAGTTGAAATTAATGATTTTTTTTGTTCAAAAGGACTTTGGATGTGGCTTGGTTGTAAGCCTCTACATTCTCAACTAAACATAAAAAAGGAAAGGGTGGCATGACAACACTACTTCACTCCCTTTGGTCTTAGTAATTATAATTGATCAAAGATTTATCCTATGTAAGATTTACAATGGATTTTACATATTTTATGTATCAAACATGGAGGAGTGAGCTAATTGTTAGAGATTGATTGTTAGTGAGTTTTTAGAGGCCCCATGATTGGGTGGTTGTGACTTCCATAATGATAGAAAAGGTGTAGTACTTGTGTAAATACAAATGAAAAGAATGATGCATGGAATGTCCTAAAGGCTACAACTAAATACCAAATGAAAAGAGTGATGCATGGAATGTTTATGTGTGTATTCTATGTCCCAATAAATTCAAATGTGGTGATTTGGTGAAGCTTTGTTCACTTGGACCAACCTATTTGGCAAAATGAGTATTTAAAAGATTGGATTGCATTATGATTTCTATATATAACTTTTCATTTTTCATTGTTGTGGAAAAAGGCTACATTAGGAGAGAAATCTCTAATTTCTTAGATAAGAGTGTAAAAATAATAATACTACTTTTAAATATTTATGGTTTAAAAAATCCAAACTATATCAAAAGAATATAAAACCTTGAGAAAAATAAAAATACTTAAATATTTATTATTTAAAAATCCAAACTATATCAAAAGAATATAAGACCTTGAGGAAAACATATAAAGTGGATTATATAATGGGATGAGGTCACGGCTTGCATTATCACAATTTTACATGGTAGACAATCGAAAAACCCAAACTATATCACAAGATTATTTAAAATGTTAATAAAAATGTATAAAGTGGATTATATAATGGGATGAGGTCGATGTTTTCATTATCAAAATTTTACATGGTACAGAATTAACTGTATAAAATGTATTATATAATGGAATAAGGTCACTGCTTACGTTATCAAAATTTCACAAAATAGAGACTTGATTGTTTGTATTGAAAAAATAGAACGTTGTTTAATAAAAAATCAAAATACATTACATCATATTCATATAGATATATATCGACTTTTCAAATTAAATAACTATTCAATATCCATCAACAATTTACTTACTTAATACATGGTCTAGATTCATACCACAATTTACTTACTTAATACATGGTCTAGATTCAATGTATGTTAACTATTCAATATCATGAACAATTTACGTAATTTACTTACTTAATACATTGTCTAGACTCAATGTATGACATATGAAATTTGAGATGAATATTAAACATCATCAATATTCAATGTACCTAGCCAGATTCAATGTACAATTTATATGAAAAAAATGGCGAATATTGAAAGAAAGTTCCAACTTTCGTCGTTTTTGGCTTCAGATTCTCTGTAAAAGCCAGGCAGCAGGTTAAAAGCCTTTTACAGGAGGCGCAGGATAGTTTAAAAGCCTTCAATAACGTTAATATTCAGGAACATCACAACAGAGAATCCATGGACGCAGGCGAAATGGGATTAGAGAGCAAGTCCCAAGCATTTTTGAAGGTTGATCCAGCCTTCATCCAATCTACAGAGCATCGCCCAAATACCAAACACTCCGATTTCACTCGCGATCAAATTCCTCTCATAGACCTCTCTCCTCTCAACTCCACCACTCCACCAGACCCCACCATCTTGGACTCCCTCGTCACCCAAATTCACGCAGCTTGCAAGGACTGGGGATTCTTCCAAGTCATCAACCATGGCGTCTCCCTCCACCTCCTCCACTCAGTCCAGTCCGAAACAGCAAGATTCTTCTCACTTCCCATGCAAGAAAAAACCAAAGTGAGGAGAGACTTTGATCATCCTTTGGGATACTACGACACAGAGCTCACAAAGAACTTTCGGGACTGGAAAGAGGTCTTCGATTTTGCATGCCGAGACATAATTCGTCTTCCTTCAAGTTTAGAACTCGAGTCGAACGAGACCCAGGCACTGACAAATCAATGGCCGGAGAATCCACCTCGTTTAAGGTGGTTATAATCTATCCTAACTGCAAAGCTGTGAAAAGAATCAAATCCCTAGAAGAATCAATCTCAACAAATAGAATTTGAGTGGTTGAGACTGGCAACTGGAAGAATTTAATACCTTCCAGCACAATTATTTATAGATAGATCAATGTCTACTAATGCTTTGATAGTTATTGAATACTTGGCGTTGGTTTGGTGACACAGGGAGGTCTGTGAGAAATATGCAGAGGCCGTGGAGAAGTTGTCTTTCAGATTGCTGGAACTCATCTCTTTGAGCTTGGGGTTGCCAGCTGAGTATTTTAGCTCCAAGTTTGAGGACCACACTTCGCTTCTGAGGTTGAATCATTATCCGCCATGCCCTGTGCCCGAGCTGGCTCTCGGGGTGGGTCGACACAAGGACCCAGGGGTTCTCACCGTGCTTGTTCAAGATGAGGTTGGAGGGCTGCAAGTCAAGCGAAAGGATGGAGAATGGATTGGAGTCAAGCCTGTTCCTGATTCTTTTGTCATCAATGTGGGGGATTGCATACAGGTAAGCAGTTTTTGTTTTGTCGTTAATTTCGAAGCACATAATGAAGGTTATATTCCGGAAATGTTATAGGGCATAGGAGGATATGTACACTCAATGCATAATGAAGACAGAGAGGCTCAGGCTCATTTTCAAAATCCTAAACCGCCAATCCGGAAGGTTCCCACATATGTACAAACCTTTCTAAAATCCATTAATTTTGTGTTTAAAGGTGAGTTTGCCACATTCTGTGGTATTGTTAATTTTAACAATGGCATGCTCAATCATGCCCATGTCCAAAGGATGTTTAACTATCCTGTTATAGTTGCCCCTAAATTAGTGGTTGCTAGTAGCCCAACATAACACAGTTGCCCATCACTGTGCAACTTGCAATTTTAGTTTGTTGACATTTAGTGCTTCTCTCATTAGCTTCATTTGATCAAACAACTGCAAAGGAATTAGAAAACTAAAAACTAAAATTATGCATCAGTGTTAAATGATGACACAACATAGAGGTGGGTACACGATGAAATTATTGATCCAGTTATCAACGAGTGATATTTTTAATTAATTATTGAGCTGAACAATGTTAAAATTCCACTTGAAACAAATATCAAATTTTGAAATAAGTCACGAGAAAATACAAATAGCAGAAACACAAACCAATATATATATCATTTTGATATTACTATCTCACAGTGAAGGGAAAATGTCCAATTTTATAATAAGTAGTCTAAAACGACAAAAGGTCCAAAAGTGCCCAAAATAGTCCAGATCCTTTTTCGAATGAAGGCGAAGATTGCTATTTACATAAACAGGTTTCTCTGCTCTAATAGAGGGAAGCCTCTTCCTCTTAACATAGTGGATGAAAGTATAAGTGGATGAAAGTATAAGTGGACTAGTTCCTTTCAATAGTTGAGGAACTAGCAACTTGAAATAACAATCCCAGGGCAAGTCAACTGAGCTCCAAGGCTTTGTCGTCATACATTCTCCACCATGTAGTGGGATTCCTCTGGGCATGAAACTTCATGTCCTCCTTTGTGTCAACAATGAAAGTGGGACTGCCAAATGTACCAAACTCCATAAACTACTGCGGTAGCAAAATCACTTCTTCTGGAGCATACATCTTGGTTAGTGGGATTCCTCTGGGCATAAAACTTCATGTCTTTCTTTGTGGCAAAAATGAAAGTGGAGCTACCCAATGTACCAAAATCCATAAACTACCCTTGTAGCAAAAACAATTCTTCTGAAGTATACATCTTGGTCAGGGCATCAACAAACCCTTGTTTCACCTCGTCATCATCTATGAGTAGAACCTGTTTGGTCTCTCCATATACCACATGTGATTAAGTACATCCACATCCATGTGCAGAGAGGAATAAGGGAATTTGAACCCGCATCAGCGATCATCTCCGGTTTGAATTGTAGATGTGAAAGATACAATGTATTTACATTCACCCTACCAATCATCATTAACTTATTAATAAACATTTGTCTTATTTTCTTTCCCTGTGTTGATTTGGATTCCTCACATGAAGTCCACTCAACCACTCAACAGAGAAAATAGTGGCTTGTAAGGTTGCATACACCTCAAGCATGTGACATTCAAGATGAATGAAATATGTTGCGTACCTCATGTCTGCAGGTTTCAAGAGTTGGAGTTTCTTGCTTGCATGCATCCTATCAATTGCTAAAGAGGCATGGTAGTTGTAAATGATTTTTTTTTTTTGCCTCTCACATCCAAAATTATGCATGCAATCTAAGGTATTTTTCCAATGTCTTTAGGTACATTGTTAAGCGCATGCACACATCCAAAGGTAGGTTCATAGTCATACAGCTGGCTTTGAACCATCAATCCTACTGCAATACAAAATGATGTTGCATCTGTGATAAGTTGTACTACATTAGAAGCACCAACATTTTCAATTGCGTTCTTCAACTCCTCAAATTAAAAGGTTGCATGTGTTGATTTTCCATTATAATCAATCACCTTTAAAAAGTAGGGCCCTTCCGGAGATGTGACAATAATGTTTAGCAAGGTTCTTTGTCAAATATTTGGTAACTGTCCATAACTATTGAACACCAAGCTTTGGTAACTGTCCATAACTATTGAACACCAAGCCAAGATTGTTTGAGATCCTCTATTAACCCGAGCAATCTTGGCCCCCATCTAACAGTGGCGTTCTCATTTTGTTGTACCTGGAATACTCATCCTAACCCAACAATTATCATTATTTTTCGTCATTTTTATAGTAAGAAGAATGGGCGGCATTAAATACAATCCCATTGGCTCTAAAAAAATCTGTTATAAGTTATAACATCATTAGCTTCATCCCTATGTCGCACGTTGTACATTTTCTGAATTTACTCATTTGTTGTAGACCTCTCAACTCTGTCTTGATGGTTACTGTGTGTGCTTTAATACTGGTCTCTGTTTGAATGCATGAGATCTTGGTGATCTCAACAACCTCTTGGAAGTTAAAGACCCCAATCCAATAAAAGAAAAAAATGTTTCTATATACAAAGTTTGCTCATTCTCATGACCACACCTATCTTGGGGTTTTCCAAGTCGAGGCTGCTTTGGGGTGAGAGCTATCCAAGTTTGTTTCAGCACCAACTTTTGTAGCAGTCATGTGAAGCTTGGTCATTTGTTTACCTTTTTTAAGAACCTTTTTTAAGAGGACATGTGCAAGCTCTCACTCCCTCATCAGGTATGCTCAAAAGATGATGACATACCTTGGTGTAAGTGCACTTAAAATCATAGGAGCATATTGGACTTTCCTGTATGGAAATTCGGAGAGTTTGAAAATCGCTGAATATTCGGGCATAGTACAAAAATGGTAATTTTGACTATGACTACATAGTAATTATACATTTTTAGCTAGAGTTATTTAAATTTTATTATGTTATTTGTAATCTGATCCCACTAGTAACTACACAGTCCAGTTAGTGTTAATATTAGTTTTACATTTAAAAAGTTTAAAGCTTTAAACTTTATCATATATATTTTGTTATATATATTTTGTTTTAGAATTTAGTTAATATATTTTGTTTTAGAATTTTGTTATAAATATTAAATTAGTTTTTATATTAGATTTATTTTATAATATAAATATAAAGTTTAGTAACTAGTTATAATATTAGATATTAAATTTTAATTAGGGTAATATTTTCTGGAATATCTTATCAGAAATTTGTTTTATTGTTTTATAATTTATTTTTTATTTTTATTATTTAATATTTTTATAATTAAGTTTATAAATGCATTACTCGTTTTCGTTTTAAGATTTATATTTCAAGTTGCTTTTAATGAACATTAAAAATGAATGTTACATGTATTATCTATATTTTTAAATTTTCAAAATTTTAAAAAATATGTTTTTTTAATATATAAGAAACTTATTCCGTATTTTTTTCGTACTAGAATTTTTTGTTATGTATTTTTTCCGTATAGAATTGTATTCCAATCTGTATTCGTACTCAAATTATGCTACTAAGCTTAAAACTATGTTTGCTCAAGTGCATTCTCATCTCTCACAATCGCCGTGTTTTATTGTTCTCGTTCGTAGTGATTTTCTTCGAAAACTGTAAGAGTGGTTTCTTGGATTTAAATTAGGTTGGGTTGGATTTCCATTTTCTTAAACATCAGGATGAGGATGTAGTGATTTCTTTTTTCTCTCAATTGATTGGCTGACTCCCTCCATGAGGTTTGTAAATGGCAAATGCAAAATACAAATGGAGAAGAAGTACCCACGACAATAAACTTCAAAAAGGCAACAGAAAATTTAAGAACCAGGAAAATACTGTTGCCCACTTCAAACTTAAAAATCTCCACGAAAAACTGAATGCTTCTCAGCTGCCCAATCGTCCTTAGCTTTCAGCTCTTCCAGATGCTCAAAGACACTTTCCTCAAGTCTTCTCCACTTCAAATGAAAACATAAATGAAGAATGAATAAAACAAAAGTGGGGGCATCTTTATTTGGTGTCATAAGTATTTGTCAAGCCAAGTTGAACCCTTTGGGGCCATGCTTCGCTGTATAAGCGCTGAAACAAATCCTTTATAGGCTTGTTTCAACACACAGATAGGTCCCTGTTTCAACACACAGATAGGTCCCTGCACACAAGGCTCTTTTGGGTGCTCCTGGCATGCCGAGAGTCTGGACTCTCCTCGACATGTCGGGAGTGTACACGAGCTCCCTAGTCCCGGCAATGCTTTGGGAACAGCTCCCAGAATGGGATCGTCGAGGACGGAGCGTCAGAAACTCTCTTGACATTACCGATGCCCTTCCAAAGCAATCAAGAACATTCCGTTCCAGCTCTCCCACTCCCAAAAAAGGGAAAATTCAGGGAATGTTTCCTCGATACTTGGGAGCGGTTCCTATGTTTCCTAGCCAAGATCATTAAATAAGTTTAATCCATGGGCAACCAACTATACAGCAAATAGAAACCAATCATTTACAGGAAATAGGAATTTTCACATTGGGTTGTTCAATATCTTGCCCTGCTACATCTCTGTCCATATCCCCAACTTAGCCTGCTTGATCATCTGGGCCAACCGTCAACATTTTCTACTTTTGCTCTCCCAACTACCAGTTGTCTGATCAGTGCATTATCAGTACATGGGGGACCTTTTCTATTAGAGTGGTTGCTTCGGAACCCCTTCTGTCTGCTTTACATTATGGTCTTTTACATCTAGCTTGCTGTTGCTGAGGAGGGCCTCTACTTGTGGTACAAGTAGTGGAAACCCTTTTGCTCCAGGAGCTCCTCCAAATGGTTGACCTCTGTAGAAGTCAAGGATGTCTTAAATCTCTTTGAAAATAGAAATTAAAATTTAGCCAAGGACAGTTACCATTTAAAATGACATTGTTAATGTAATACAAAATTTCAAGCTCATATAAGCTGCCATGGAGAATGGAAGTAACAGATCTGGGCTTACTGTCCCCAAATATAGCTACATACAATTTAGCTGTTCATAAAATGGTACAGGAGGGACATTTAAAAGGTAGATACTAGAAACCCACGACCAGGCCATATGTTTTGTTGTTAAGAATCTGGAAGGTCAATAGTTTGAATTTTTTTTAATTCCAAAAACGGAGTTCAATAGAGGTTCTTAAAAGGAAAAAGAAAGAGGTACGGAATTTCGTGAGAAAGACAGAAATAGGAGCTGATCTTGGAAGATTTTACATAAAAAAGTTATAACAAACATAGGGAAAGTAAAAGGAAAAAATGTTTCAGATTTTGTTTAGCAAGAGGGCAACTTTAGATCTTCGAGAGGGTCAAAGATTATGAAATATTCCGCTAAAAAAAATTATTTTTCGCTTGGAACCATTGATTAGTGTAATTATATCACTTAAGATAATCACTTGGATAATATAAAGTGTGATAGAGAAGAGGAGAAGGATTCTGGACACCTAGATTCTCCGGACATTCGACCTCATTTTAACTGCATCCCCAACGTCATTGTCCAAGAACGGAACTTGGGACAAAAAGTTTGAACTGCTAATAGAAACAGTCATTATGGATTCTTATAACCACAAGAGATCAAGTGTTCGGAATTAACTCATCTTGGCATTCATTTTTTCATACAAACAGATTTTAAAGCATACACGAGAGGCCAAAGATTCTAATATAATAATTTAGAACCCATAACAATTGATTAGCTGATCAGCTTGGCATTCAACAGTTGATTAGTTGATTTGACTGGCATTCATTTTAAAGCATACATGTGATGCCTAGGATTGAGATGTAAAAGGCTTTTAGAATTCATTAAGTTGATAGCAGTTAAAGTTTCTCTCAGAGAAAACCTTTATCATCCCATCTCATCACAATTCTAGCTCGAAGAGACGAGATTAAAATTATAATTGGACTAGAGCTTATCTACGATAAGCAATTTGAATGGGGTATGACCAATCAACTTCTTATATGCAGTCATATGTGTATAAGACTTTCGGTTTGAGCTCATAAGAGTGTGGTTTAACGGCAAGCAGTGAGGTGATTAAGCTTGTATTAATATGGAAACCTAAATTTAAAATTTTATGTGAACGTAATTGTAAATGTGTACTTGTAATATAAGAAGTATTCTACAATAATAATAAAAAAGACTACTGGCTTGATCATCCCAATCCTATTGTTGACATTACAATGTTTGTTAACTCGGATGCCAATATCTCATTGAATGCTTCACTTGACCCGTTACCATCGAAATGAGAAGCTGAACTTATATTATGCTGAATCATAAATTCAGATAGCATGATCCTAATTGTCTCATCGACAAACTGTTACTACTAAACACTTAATCAATAAAGGGTATCCAAATCTAGTAATGACATTTTCATCAATAGATCATGTAGCTGGTACAATCCTGCATGGATTTAGCCTCTGCTGGTTTAGTAAAATATTTATCTACATTGATAATGCATCTTGTTTTGTTTATATTTAATTGAGGGACTAGACCAACAGTTGAATCAATTGCTCACTTGTCGAAAAATTGTTGAGGCAAAACACGATTGAGAAGCATTTCATCTTACAATGTAGGCCTTTCAATCCTCTGATATATATATCTTTGAATAATGTGTGCCATCATTATTCTTGGAAAATCTTCCTTGCTGCTATGTCACCCTTACAGTGTCCACCTGCTATCTCTGGGTGAACTTCCTACAGAACTCTGTTTTTCATTACTGCATGTACCCAAAAAGCAAGCAAGGGTAGAGCACCTTACAGGCCAAGTAAATTGTGCAGAGGTTGAAGAAAGAGCATTGCAAAGGGATAATAAGATGTGAAAAAGCAAGACAAGAGTGCAGTGCCATAAAGACGAAGCAAGCTGAACAAATCTTAGAAAAAGAGCATCGCAAAACAAATCTTAGAAAAAGAGCATTGCAAAGGTGAAGTATGTTGCTTAGAGGTTGTGGAAAGAGCATCACTAGTTTATGCAAAGGTTGCAAAAACAACATTGTAGAGATCCAATAAGTTATGGCGAAGCAAGTCAACAGAAAAGCATTGTAGAGGCTTAGTAAGTTGTGTAGAGGTTGTTGAAACTTGAAAGAGCACTGTACAGGCTTAGAGAGTTGCACAAAGGTTGCATAAAAGCATCATAATGGCCTAGTAAGTTGTGGAAAAGAAAGTCGAGAGTGAAACGCTGTAGTTGTTGAAAGAGAACCATAGAGGCTAGGTAAAATTGTGGAATAGCACGCTCTATAGTGATCGAGTCAGTTAAAAAAAAGGCCCATATAAGTTGTGGAATGATTGTAAAAGAAAAGTTGTGGAGGTACATGGCAAACGTTATAGACTTAAAGTTGTGAAGGGGTGGAGGCACATAAGAAGCCTTGTAGGTTACAAAGATGCTTTGTAGAAGGTTGTGGACTAATGTGGCACATGAAATGCCTTGCAAGGAAGATTGTGGATAGGTAAAGTTGTGTATTGGAAGCTTTGTCAACACCATGAAGAACCGGTGATGGAATGTAGAGCCATGGAGGATAGAGCCAATGATTGTAGATCCATAGAGGAAAAAGCTACAGAGAGAAGGTCCACGATGGATAAAGCCACAAAGAGAAAATCCCTAGAGGACAAAGCCATAAAAGGTATATCTATAAAGGATAGAGCCACATAGGGTAGAACCCTGGGGGACAAAGTTGTGAAGGATAAATCCACAAAGGACAAAGCTAGAGAGAAGATGCACCAAGGTCAATTCCACATTGATTAGATCCATGGAGGATAAAGTCACAGGGGGTAGATTGTTAGGGCCCTACTCTAACCTCCCTATTTTAGCCTATGTAGGAGTTAGTCAACTAATGTTCGTGATCATCTCCTTTGAATAAGGCCACTTAGATAGTAGCGGATAATTAATTAATGTAAAAGGGTCTCTCTGTTAATTAAGGCCCACTAGATAGTTGGTATTCATCAATTATGGGACCACAAGTAGTTCGGGTTTTGGATATTGGAAGCCTATTTAAAAACTACTTGGTTATGGTTTGTTTTCTCAAATATTGTTGTATTTGGAGTTTAGCTCAAGTGAAAGGTCACCCCACCTTAAGAGGCAAGTGAACATTGTTTTCTATTGGAATACCATAATATAAAAGTTTATTCTATAGCATTACATTTCAATTGTCCTTGTGTTTTGGTATTTTTTATTATAATATCTAGTTTTCCTCATTATAAATCTCGGTATACCTGGTTTGTTCTAAGTTTAAGGTTTAAAGAAAACTACAAGTGGTATCAGAGCACTTTCCTGAGCCAGCACACCTCCTGAATTTTTGCAGTTTTTTTTAAGGCTAGAGACGTGTTCTAGCATCTTTAAATAACATAGAGATCTATCATTCAATGAGTCAAAATGTGGTCGATGAAGACTACACAGGAAATACAAGTGGTCTCACTTAGTTGGACACCCTTGTATCCCCTAATGGTACCCCTTTGAGTAGTGCTGCATCAAACAACTCTTTTATATGGAATTTCATATCCACATACCCTTAAGTATATTGGAAGTCCCCTAGGCAACTAAAACCAACTTTAGATAATTTGATCGACTGTCGTGCAACTATAGTGGTACCAATCACAACACTCGAGAAGATTACTCTCTAGTACCTGGGTAGTTGGGTAATACGACTAAGGGAAGAATTGAGCCTCCTCAATTAGTGCTCTGAGAGACTGGGTTGAGTACTAATGTTGTATTCTGCAAGTATATCAAAGAACTATAGCACCTAGAACTCCCTTGTCCTTAGGGCCCTAGAAACCTTGTCCTCTATGACTAGCCAACAAAATGACTACATATTTGCATATATAAGGAATTTGGTAATTATGTCAGTGTAGTAATATTCCGCAAGGAGTAACACTCCCACCAACATAAAAGAAAGTCTAGGACCCATCGACACCATTGCAAGATATCTATCTCAAAATCATCCTTTTGCAATGTTGATTGTGTTGGTATACATCTACAACAACCATTTTTTGTGTGGACCCAAAAATACAACATTCGGTGGTACATTTCGAAAGACTCCTTTTTCCCCACTGGTCGTTTTGTGATATCTTGGTGTTAATACTTTCTAGCTCATAAGTGGTCCCATGGTCCACACAAAATCAACCACCCCTGGAGAACCAAAACATGGAATTTCCCAAAACACCTAAGTCACTTGAAAACCAGGTCATGAAATTCTAGGAGTTAGTCGTAAGTATCAACGCTAAGCTGGATCTCCAAAGCCAAGTATTTGATGTGTTATGTAAACATTTGGGTCTAGATTTAAAAAAACAAGATTCAACCATAGAGGCATTTGTAAATGAAGTCGAGGGAACTTACACTCCATTTTGGATTTCCAGATACCTAGCCTCCACCCTTTCACGATAACAATTCATGGCACTACTTTCTGAAAGTAGGTGTCCGCAAATTTGATGGCTCCAATACCTTGGGTTGGGTTACCCAAATGGAACACTGTTTTGTTCTCCGTGGAATTATTGATGATATTCAAAAAGTAAAAGTGGGGGTCTTATATTTAGACTCCAAACATTGGAAATGGTGGCAATGGTATCATAAATCTGATCTTAGCTATGTTCTTTGGACTCAATTTGTGAAGATCCTTTCATGATCGTTTGAATGTGACACTCACTACTTGGTAATATTGAAAAAATTACACCAAAAAGTGACACAATTATGGATTATATTATAGCCTTTGAGCAATTGAAAATCTGCATAGATGGCCTCTTTTATTCTTTTTTTAGAGAATGTTTCATCGATTACCTAAAAGAAGCAATTCAAGCACGTCATAATGCACTACCCCAAAACATGATTAAAAGCTTGTGTTAGAGCTAGGGAGGTTGAGATGGTGATAGGCACCCAAACTAAATGACCTTCATTCCCTTCTTGCACCATGCCACCCATGACATGTGCTCTTGACACCTAGTCCAACCCTCTACCATTAAGAATCTATTAAAAGTTGTCTCCAACAGAGATGGTAGAACGTCAATGGGTTAAAATTCGCTATAACCGTGATGAAAGGTATTGCAAAGGGAATAAATGTAAAGAACAAAAGTTATTCCAAATAGATGTCTCCCAACAAGATCACCCTGAAGATATGATTGTTGAAGTCACTCAAGAACTAGAAGTAGAGGATATTGCTCTGACACCTATGGAAGGTGACACCACCTTGCAAGCTCCTGGTGAGGAAATCTATCTCCCTGCCTTATTAGGTTTCTCAACCTCCAAAACACTGAAGTTGATAGGATAGATCAAGCACTACAAAGTGATTGTATTAATTGACAATTGCGGTACCCACAAATTTTTATCCATCGACGAGTGGCAAAGGAAACCCATTGCTATGTCTGCCCTATACAAAATTTCCAAATTATGATAGCATATGGTGTTATGATGAAATGTGGGGGGCAATGTGAAAATGTAAAATTCCAAATGGGTGACTACCATCTCAAAACACACATGTTTGCAATTGAAATGGGTGCTTGCGATGTAGTTATGGGGAGTGAATGGCTATAGACTCTGGGTCCTTTCACCATGGATTTCAAATACTTATACATCAACTTCATTAAGAAAGGGCATACACATAATCTTAAGGGGCTCACCTCCTATTCTCTTGAAGTCATCACTTCCCAATGTATGGAGAAGCTATTAAAGAAAAGCCACTTGGGTATTATTTCACAATTCAATGCCATACAAGTAGTGGACAGACCACCCCAGGACAATCACCCTGGCATGTAGTTGGTTCTGTAGGTTTTTGAAACACCTAAGGGTTTACCACCTTCTTGTGGGGATCATGGCCATGGTATTCCACTAATCCTATGGATTCAACCCCTCAATATAGGACCTTATAGGCACTCTTTTCCACAAAAGACTCTGAAATTGAGAAGATAATTCATGAGTTCTTGGAGGTTGAAATCATTCATCCTAGTACAAGCCCTTATTCCTTGTCGGTGGTTATGGTATTAAAAAGGAAGGCACTTGGTGCATGTGTCTTGATTTTAGGCCTCTCTATAAGTTGAATATCAAGGATAAATTTCCTATCTCAGTCATTCATTTTTCTCTTGGATGAGCTTCATGGAGCCAATTTTTTCACTAAATTGGACCTTCATTCAAGATACCACCAAATAAGGATGAAAGGGGCAGAGATCCCTAAAACAACTTTCCGCACACATGAAGTTCATTATGAGTTTTTAGTGATGCTTTTTGGACTTTGCAATGCTCCATCCACCTTTCATAGCCTCATGAACAAGGTCTTCCAACCTTTTTTTTGCAATGTTGTGTTGGTCTTCTTTGATGATATCTTGATCTACAACACTAGATGGGAATGCCACCTCGAGCATGTCTGTCATGCCTTGCAATTATTGAGGGACCACCAATTATTTGTGAAGTCTTTCAAATGTGCTTTTGAGGTTTCTGAGGTTGAATACGTGGGTCACATTGTGAGTCAAGAAGAAATGCAAGTGAACCTAAAGAAAATGGCGACTATGCAAGAATGGCCATCCCCCAAGACCCCAAAGAGCTTGCATGGGTTCCTCGAACTTATGGTCTACTAGAGAAAGTTTGTGAAAAATTATGGCAAAACTGTAACTCCCTTAACTTCATTGCTAAAAAAATGCCTTTGTTTACATCAATGTAGTTGAACAAGCCTTCTCAGTGTTAAAGGATTCCATGTGCAACACTCTAGTATTAACAATGCCCAATTTTATTGAGACTTTAATCTTAAAATGTGATGCCTCCAAAAGAGGTCTTGGAGCAGTATTGAGGCAAGAAGGATGCCCTTTGGCAGTTACTAGTAAGCAGTTATGCAATCAGAAATTGGGCAAAAATACATATGAAAAAGAGATGATGGATATCCTTCATGCAGTTGAGACCTAGCATCCATATCTCATAGGGAGGCATTTCTAGATCAAGACTGACCATCATAGCTTAAAATAATTCCTTGAACAAATTTTGTCATCACTGAAACAACATAAGTGGGTTACTAAGATGTTGGGGTATGATAATGAGATTATCTATAAGAAGGGTTGAAAAAATGTGGTGGCAGATGCATTTTCTAGGCAATTTGAGGAGGGATCTCTATTTGCATTATCCTTACTAGTTCCAAGTTGGCTCGAGGAATATTGTCAAGAATGGATGGCATATGACGCCAAAGTGCAAATCATCCAAAGGCTTCAGGAAGACCTGAACCTTAGTAAAGGGTAAACATGTCACCAAGATACATGGAAGTATAAAGAGCACATCTTTCTTGCATCAAATTTTTCCTTAAAACAACAAATCATTGAGGAGTTACATTCATCACCCACAATGGGTCACTCAAGCTTTAATAAAACCTATGAAAGGATTAAATGTTCCTTCTTTTGGATAGCTTAAAATATTTCCTTGAACAAATGTTGTCATAATTGAAACAACATAAGTGGGTTGCTAAGATGTTGGGGTATGATAATGAGACTATCTATAAGAAGGGTTGAAAAAATGTGGTGGCGGATGCATTGCCTAGGAAATTTGAGGAGGAGGGCTCTCTATTTGCATTATCCATACTAGTTCCAGGTTGGCTTGAGGAAGCTTGTCAAAAATGGATGGCGAATGACACCATAGTGCAAATCATCCAAAGGGTTCAAGAAGACTTGAACCTTAGTAAAGGGTATACATGGAACCAAGATACATGGAAGTATAAAGAGCACATCTTTCTGGCATCAAATTTTTCCTTAAAACAACAAATCATTGAGGAGTTACATTCATCACCCACAACAGGTCACTCAAGCTTTCATAAAATCTATGAAAGGATTAAGTGTTCCTTCATTTGGGAAGGCATGGAAACCAACATCCAATTGTAGTAACTTTCAAGACTTGCCAAAGACATAAGGGTGAGATGGGAAAGTCACAAGGGGCCTTGTAGCCACTTCCAATTCCAACAAATATATGGCTCGAGGAAGCTTGTCAAGAATGGATGATGAATGACACCATATTGCAAATCATCCAAAGGCTTCAAGAATACCTGGAGCCCAATAAAGGGTATACATGGCACCAAGATACATGGTGGTATAAAGAGCACATCTTTGTTGCACCAAACTCTACCTTAAAACAATGGACCTTAGAGGAGTTACATTCATCACCCACATTGAGTCACTCAAGATTTCATAAAACCTATGAAAGGATTAAGCGTTCCTTCTTTTGGAAAGGAATGGAAATCAACATCCAAAACTTTGTAGTGACATGCAAGACTTGCCAAAGACATATAGGTGAGACAGTAAAGTCGCTAGGGGCCTTGTAGCCACTTCCAATTCTGACACATATATGGATTGATATCTCTATGGATTTTATTGTGGGGCATCCTTTCTAAATATGTTCACTTTTCTTCCTTCTCACATTCTTTTACACCATCATTAGTGGCCCAAGACTTCATGGATCAAATATTTAAGTTACATGGCATGCCAACTTCCATTGTATTTGATCAAGAACCTACATTTACGAGCAGCTTTTGACAAGAGCTATTTAAGCTTCATGGTACCTAGTTGAACTTGACCATGACCTAGCAACCAAACAGATGGTCAAACAAAAGTGGTCAATAAGTATTAGAAACCTATTTGAGATGCTTCACTTTGGAAAAGCCACACTAATGGGTTCAATGGCTTACTCTTGCAGAGTGGTGGTATAATACCACTTATCACGATACTACCAAAATGACACCATATTAAGTAGTTTTATGGCCAAAACCCCTTGTTAGTGGTTTTCTATTTACCAGGCACCTCCAAGGTTCATGTGGTGGATACTGGATAACACACTCTGCACTAGAGAATATATTATTCACATTGTTAAGGACAACTTCGTTATGGCTCAAAATAGAATGAAAAAACATGTTGATCAACATTGCTCAAAGCATTCATTTGCAAAAGGGAATCAAGTGTTTCTTCACCTTCAACCTTATAAACAAACATCATTTAAAAATAAACTCCATCAAAAACTTGCACCAAAGCTATATGGACCCTACAAGATCATACAACACATTGGACAGGTGGCCTAGAATCTACCTTTGCTAGACCATTCCAAGATTCATCTAGCCTTTCATGTACCTTGCGTCAAGAAGGTTGCGGGATCAAATTGTAAAGTGAAAACCAAGTTATCATAAATTGATGAAGACGACTCCATTTGGCTTCTCTTGAAAGCAATATTGGATACCAAAGAGTGTCAATTGCACAAGTGCATGAATAGATAAGTATTGATCTAGTGGAAAAATATGCAACCAGAAGATGCCACATGGTAATCATTAGGGATTTTGCAACAATTTCCTCACCTTCAACCTTGTGGACAACACTGCTTTTGAAGGGAGGGGCATGCTATGGTCCTACCCTAACCTCCCTATTGTAGGCTACATAGGAGTTAGTCAACTAATGTATGTGTCTATCTTCTTTGAATAAGGCCATTTAGATAGTGGTGGATAATTAATTAATGTCAAAAGCGTCTCTTTGTTAATTAAGGCCCACTAGATAGTTGATACTCATTAATTACGGGACCAAAAGTAGTTAGAGTTTTGGCAATTGGAAGCCTATTTAAAGATATAGGAGGATATGAATTGTTTTGTCGAGTATTACTGTATTTGGAGCTCAACTCAAGTAAAGGGATACCCCACCTTAAGAGGCAAGTGAACATTGCTTTCTATTTGAATATCATAATACAAGGGTTTATTCTACAACAATGCATTTCAATTGTCTTTTTGTTTTGGTATTTTGCACTATATTTCCGGTTTTATGCATTATAAATCTATGTATATCTAGTTATGTTCTAAGTTTAAGGGTTAAAGAACACTACATAGATTCAGGGAGGCTACAGTTGTGGAGGGAGAATATAGACATGGAAAATCTGCAAAGGGAAAACTCATGAAGGATAAAGTTATGGAAGATCAGGGCCATGAAGGACAAGTCACGAGTGAAAATACATAAAACTTGTAGAAGAAAACCACATTACATGCCCAATTAGTTATGTATGGTACTTGATGACAAGTCCAAGAGAAAAAAGAAAATTTTCCCAAGTGAAAGTTAGTGGGAACCATCAATGAAAGAGGAGAGGTTTAATTTGTGTTGGATTGTGAAGTATGAATTTTTAAGGTCATGAAGTCTCATGGGAGATAAATAAATACAAGTTACATAAAGTTGTGATGTAGAGAAAACTATGGAATGCTTGGGAAAAAAAGTCGCAAATTGCACAAAGTTTGATAAATAAATCTTGTTAATTATGATGTTATAGGACCCACAAATAGAAGGTTGAGAAATTTTCAGGTCTCGATAAATGAAGCTTTCATTGTTTCTCTTTGGCTTGAATATTGGTGAAACCATAAGATTGAGCCAATACATCTAGTTAATTGGCTAATTGGTGTTATTGACAAGACATTGTGGTGTAGAGAAAGTTGTAGGATGGAAAAAGTTACACACTAAAAACTATTGTGTAGGAAAAAGTTACAAATCACACCAAAGTTTGCAAAGAAATGTTGTGATGTTACAAGCCCTAGAGGAACAAGGGTGGGGAATTTTTAAGGCCTAATAATTGAATATTTTAGTGTTCCTCTTAAACACAGACAATGGTGAAAGTTTAAATTGAGATAATGCATATTGTTTATTAACTAACTACTATTATTGACAAAATGTTGTGGAGCAGAGAAAGATATAGAATGCAAAAATTCATATACATTGGGAAATATTAAGAAGGAAAAAGTTGTTGATCACACAAAATTATGCAAATAAAGTTGCAATGTTAAAGTCTTGCACTACAAGCAAGTGAACAACTCAAAAATGGGGGCTAGCTAAGGCCAAAATACACCATCACAAAGTCAAGGGTCATGAACAAGATAAAAAAAATAACATAGGGTTGGCTTAGGCCAAAACATCCTGAAGAGTCATAGTCATAATCATAAAAAATAAAGGGCACATAGTCAAGCAAGGGAACACTAACACACTATCATATTGGCATTTGGAGGAGTATGGTCATGATTATCCAAGGTTGTGGCCCAACTTGTAACCGGAGGATCAACATCAATGGGTAACATAGGTCTCCCCACTAAGTAGAGGACTCTGGAGACTTGGACCCTTTTAAGATCACAAGCACTACTGTAGGGAATTGTTTGTTTGCAAGTGAGGGTCTAGGACTCTAGGTGTCCTATTGGATGCTCTCCTTGCCACTCCAAAACGTTTCGATGCGCACAATGGTGGGGTTGATTGTGGGTCAAAACAATTGAGCCAATCTACCTGGACCCAATCAAACCAAGCGGGAGGGAGGTTTATGTAGGCTTGAATAAACAAACACTCTTAGGGGATCCCATGCTAGTAGTCTAGAAGTTGTTGGAGGTGTTCTTATATCCCCTACGACACCTTCCGAGACTACACTTCAATTTGCATAATTGAATTGGCACATATTAGAGTTGCATCATACCACATGAATTTTGGTGAGATGACACAAAGTATTATTTCATGCTTTCAAATCTAAAAGAGTGCTTCAACTTTGACAAGCATCCAAGTTCTTGAAATTATACGAGCCAAGGTAGATGGTTTCCTAATAAGGTATCTTGGTAGGAGAGAGAGGTAGAGAAAAATTCTTGACACAAACTTGATGCAAGCCCAGAGCTTCCTAGAAAGTAGACAAAACTAGAAAATGTGTTTTAAGTTTTCAACTCACTTTCATTGTGGACTACATGAGTAATGATCCCCTAGGTAAATTAATCTTCTATCAACACGGAGATACCCTACACCCAACCTTTAGGAAAAGAAAAAAATTAGGTCCGATAACATGTTTCCATTCATTGTCGAGGAAAAATAACTAAGTCTTTTGTTTTGATCACAAGCATCAAATCTTAGTGAGATGGCCTTCAAGGAAAGGCTTGGAACAAAACCACTTATATCCCATGGCCATCTTGTATTGATTGAATGCAATAGCCTTGCCCCATTTCCAATCTCAGCACCAAGTGTGGGGCACTAGGAGGCCAATATTAAGTTGTAAGTTGTTTGGGATGTCCTCATAAGGCTATAAAAAATGTCATTGTTCAAGTGAATGCCTTGTCTAAATAGTTTCATGGCTAACAAACAAGAATACTTGGCAAAAGGCTTCCCCTTAAATAAGATCAAGAAAAACCATAAAAGGTAGTGTCATTAAACTACAGCCTAGTCATGAGAGACAATTATTTCCAACCTAGGAAGGTTTTGAGAGACTCCCAAGCCTTCCAAACACTCCACACACCAAATGTGCCTGAAATATTGACCATTGAGGGGCTTAATAAAATAGAATAGAATGAGATAATTGTCATATTTTTAACCTAATTCCCATGCTTGCCTAATACGGTGCCCAATGAGGGTTTTCTAGGCTTCTTTTCCTTCGACAACATAAATCACCCACTTGGCACACAACACTTATGCTTGCATTTTGGTTTTGATGATTCCCACCGTCTAAACGCTTGAGGGATACAACATAGTGTCCAATTGGCTTGATGGAAGTTGGGTGGCTTGTTAGATTGGCCCATAGAAAAGTATGGATGACTTTCTCCAATGACTCATATGCTACCTGTGATGGTATCCAACATGAAGAATAACATACATGAGTGGTTGCCAACACTTTAGTGTAGATATGAAATTAGGAGCCGATTTTTTAGGCTTGGTAACTCCCTTATCAACCTTCTTTTTTACCCTCTTTACAACCCCATCCCAAAGCCCCAAGGAGAGTCTTGGAAAGCATAAGGAATGCTAAGGAACTTGAATATTTGGAGCCATTGACTCCAGAACTAATTTAGGGTTCTTAACCATTCAAGCATCAACTTTTGTCTTTTTCTGTGACATTGATTCTTGACCCATTGGATATTTTTCCTTGAAGTAGCATCGAACATGTCCAGGTAATTCATTCGATAGTGTGATGCCAAGATTGTTAGTCTTCAATGATAGTAAAAAAGATTCATATGCAAAATGGTCATTAACATGTTGACCAACCATGGGCTTGGGAATGGGAGGACTACATATGTGGACTAGGGTCACTTGTACATGATTTAAGTAAATAACCAAAGGCTTCAAATACAATGACATATAGGTCTAGAGCTAGTGGGAAACCTTGCTAGATGGATCTATATTGACTAGGTCTTGTTTGCTTGAGTTGGATTGGGATACTCCTAAGAGGGATCAAATCCTTCTCCTTCAACACATAATCAGATGCAAACAAATAGTCTCTCAACCCATCATCCTTCAAATATTTTTGCTTTCCCCCTCCATCTTGAGACTGTATTCAAACTATTCTCACTCCATCGTATTCAAATTTTTTCTTACTCAATTGTAGGTTGGAACTAGTATCAATAATTAGCATATTGCTCGGTAGAGTCCATTTCTTTAGCTATCCCTCTCAGATGAGAATGTTGTTGGTTTGTATGGGTTTCAAATCTTTTGTAGTCTATGGATATTTTGATTGAGCACCCTCCCTCCATTCATATAATCCTTAGATGCACTTGGCCACTTCTTACCTGCTAGGAAGGAGTTGAATAGGATTACTTGAATGACATTTATACGCAGATCATATTGGTCACTTGGACTAGCTAACTAGGAAGATTATGTTTGAAGATGGCTCTCTATGCAGGGAATTTCATGGCATTGAGAGATACATTACTGTCCAACCTCCATACTTGTATTGGCACTCGATGCTTGCTCTTCACATTCACTTGGGCTAGTTTAGAGTGGGTTCACATAGACCTCAGGAGGAGGATGGGAACTAGCTTTATTGTTCGAATATGATTTCCTAGTTGTGTCATCTTCAAGTGGTTAAAACAAACAAGCAATTCATATTATGTTGTCCTACTTATTCCAAGATTTGGGGAAGGTTTTGATTTTTATTCAGAGAGTAATAGAACCTCTTTAGTTTCTTATGGTATCTCAATAAGAAATGATTGGATTTATAAATGAGGGATGCCTTTAGATTCCATTCCTTGATCTTCCAATCACCCCCTAGGCCAATATCCACCTAGTCGATTACTTTCTTTTTTACTATGCTCCCAATGACAAGATGAGACCAATAAATAGGTCGATAGTAGCCTTTCTTTTAGTTCCATATCAATGAGGAGGTATGGGGCATCTATACTTCCTAGAGAATGCAATGACATTGTTGTCATAGATATCACACTATGAGTTAAACAAGTCCTAGGCCTCAACGATGGATTGTCTATTTTAGGTAGTAGGGTATTGTGTATCCCAACTCTACATCTAGGTCCTCTTCCAGATAGTCCTCTATACAAAGTTTTCTTTATTCATCCTTTCCCCCTATCGAAGCTAGTTTTCACATACCCTAATATGCTTGCATTATTTGTGTTTAGGGTACACTCCCTATACATTATTCTTTTAATCTCGTTCTTCGCTCTTAGGGTTTAGAATTTAGGTTTTTTTTTTAGAATCAATTCTATGCATTCTACATATTTCTTAATATAGGAGTCATTTTTTGGTGCTTTCACATTGTATCGACACTATTGTACTCAATAGTCCCATTGACCTAATTTTGTGGTCATTTGTTGGACATCAATAAAGATTTCTTATGTTATATGAAATATCCCAATTTCACATGACTTGCAACGATTAATAGAAAGACAAGTTAAGGCATCCACGAAGAGGGTTTATATACTATTAATGAAAGAGGGACCAAACCCTAGAGCCTTGAGCATGGCCCAAATGAAGGGATACTCAATTTTGTCATATGCCTTCCCAAAGTCTATCTTGATAAACAATGCATCCAAACTAGATGTTTGATCCCATTGCATACCTTCGCACATATCAATAATGTTGTCTACAATGTACCGCCCCTTAATGAAGCTATTATGTTTAGGGTGAATTATCTTAGCATTGTGTGCTTAAGCCGCAAAGCCAAGGATTTGGATAAAAGTTTGTAGGAGGTATTGAGTAGAGTAATGGGCTACCAATTCATAATTACCTATGGGTCCCATGCTTTATGGATAAAATTGTATAATCCCTATGTTTATCCCCGCGCCCAAAGAGCAGTGGCGTAAGGCCTCCTTATATACACAAAGTAGATCAAGCCCAATAAATTTCCAAGTAGTCTTGAAAAGGTAATAGGGGGAAGCCATAGGAGAGTTGGATTGGGATACTCCTGAGAGGGATCAAACCCTTCTCCTTCAACACATAATCAAATGCAAACAAATAGTCTCTCAACCCATCATCCTTCAAATTTTTGTGCTTTCCCCCTCCATCTTGAGACTGTATTCAAACTAGTCTCACTCCATCGTATTCAAATTTTTTCTTACTCAATTGTAGGTTGGAACTAGTATCAATAATTAGCATATTGCTCGTTAGAGTCCATTTCTTTAGCTATCCCTCTCAGATGAGAATGTTGTTGGTTTGTATGGGTATCAAATCTTTTGTAGTCTATGGATAGTTTGATTGAGCACCCTCCCTCCATTCATATAATCCTTAGATGCACTTGGCCACTTCTTATTTGCTAGGAAGGAGTTGAATAGGATTACTTGGATGACATTTATACGCAGATCATATTGGTCACTTGGACTAGCTAGCTAGGAAGATTATGTTTGAAGATGGCTCTCTATGCAGGGAATTTCATGGAATTGAGAGATACATTACTGTCCAACCTCCATACTTGTATTGGCACTCGATGCTTGCTCTTCACATTCACTTGGACTAGTTTAGAGTGGGTTCACATAGACTTCAGTAGGAGGATGGGCACTAGCTTTATTGTTCGAACATGATTTCCTAGTTGTGTCATCTTCAAGTGGTTAAAACAAACAAGCATTTCATATTATGTTGTCCTACTTATTACAAGATTTGGGGAAGGTTTTGATTTTTATTCAGAGAGTAATAGAACCTCTTTAGTTTCTTATGGTATCTCAATAAGAAATGATTGGATTTATAAATGAGGGATGCCCTTAGATTCCATTCCTTGATCTTCCAATCACCCCCTAGGCCAATATCCACCTAGTCGATTACTTTCTTTTTTACGATGCTCCCAATGACTAGATGAGACCAATAAATAGGTCGATAGTAGCCTTTCTTTTAGTTCCATATCAATGAGGAGGTAGGGGGCATCTATACTTCCTAGAGAATGCAATGACATTGTTGTCATAGATATCACGCTATGAGTTAAACAAGTCCTAAGCCTCAACGATGGATTGTCTATTTTAGGTAGTAGGGTATTGTGTATCCCAACTCTACATCTAGGTCCTCTTCCAGATAGTCCTCTATACAAAGTTTTCTTTATTCATCCTTTCCCCCTATGGAAGCTAGTTTTCACATACCCTAATATGCTTGCATTATTTTTGTTTAGGGTACACTCCCTATACATTATTCTTTTAATCTCGTTCTTTGCTATTAGGGTTTAGAATTTAGTTTTTTTTTTTTAGAATCAATGCTATGCAATCTGCATATTTCTTAATATAGGAGTCATTTTTTGGTGCTTTCACATTGTATCGACACTATTGTGCTCAATAGTCCCATTGACCTAATTTTGTGGTCATTTGTTGGACATCAATAAAGATTTCTTATGTTATATGAAATATCCCAATTTCACATGACTTGCAACGATTAATAGAAAGACAAGTTAAGGCATCCACGAAGAGGGTTTATATACTATTAATGAAAGAGGGACCAAACCCTAGAGCCTTGAGCATGGCCCAAATGAAGGGATACTCAATTTTGTCATATGCCTTCCCAAAGTCTATCTTGATAAACAATGCATCCAAACTAGATGTTTGAGCCCATTGCATACCTTCACACATATCAATAATGTTGTCTACAATGTACCGCCCCTTAATGAAGCTATTATGTTTAGGGTGAATTATCTTAGCATTGTGTGCTTAAGCCGCAAAGCCAAGGATTTGGATAAAATTTTGTAGGAGGTATTGAGTAGAGTAATGGGCTACCAATTCATAATTACCTATGGGTCCCATGCTTTATGGATAAAATTGTGTAATTCCTATGCTTATCCCCGCACCCAAAGAGCAGTGGCGTAAGGCCTCCTTATATACACAAAGTAGATCAAGCCCAATCAATTTCCAAGTAGCCTTAAAAAGGTAATAGGGGGAAGCCATTGAGCAATGGGCTTATCATCGACCATTTCATGAAAAGGGTTGTGACTAGCTCATCTAAGGATAGGGCTAGGTCACATGCTCTCTTTTTCTCTTTCAATAGCTTGCATGGTACAATATCTAGGGCCTTTTGAGTATCCTCCTTTCTTTTTGGTAAGAAATCTTAAGAATGGAAGACCATATACTAATGCTCCACAAATTAGTGTTCAATCTCTTCATGTTTGATCATTTGTCCCAAGGTTGTCTTTTGGGTAGATATGGATTCCTTAGCCTCCTTGGTGGCTACAACTTTGGAAAAAGATTCGGTAGGCCTCTCACCCGTCATGAGATAGTGAAATCAAGTGTTTAACTAGGCACATCTCACCCCACATACATCCTCCACCCATAGTAAGTCACATAATTTTGCAACCTAGATGTGCTCATCTTCAACATAAAGGGGCCCATTGGTGGCTTTTTGTGAGTCCCTCTGGTTCCTTACACGCAACATACTTGCATCATCTGCAAATTTTTGCAATTGTCCTTCCTAACCCTTGCAAAAAGGCCATGGTTCTAGAAACGACATCCCGATCTAACCATAATCCCCACCTAGCTAAGGCCTCTTGTAATTTTGTATTTTCATGTTTATTTTAACCTAAAATTTGAACTTTAGGAAAATCAATATATTAAAACCCTTAATACTTATCTTCAATTTGTCTATTTTTTGTTCCCAATTTTGCACCATTCCCATATGTGTAGAGATTTGATTGTAGACAACACATCCCTCTTTTACCTGTGTTCCTCAACTCTATTGTCTATGTGATATTGCCCCACACTTGAATTCACTTGTGCTTCTTGTGTGCCATAATTCCTTGTGACAATCCTCGTCAACACGATGTCTTCACTGTCAACATGCCTCGTTAAATTTCAGTGATGTAACTTTGCTCTAATACAAGTTGTAAAACTAATCTAAACCAACACCAATCCATCTTAACTCTAGATTTATCAAGCACCGAGAGGGATCAAATCTTTTGAGTTGTAAATATTTTAATCATTTAAGATGGATCTAAGCACAAATGAGGAGGGGTAAATATCATATTTATGGTATTTCTATTTTTGTGTAAATTCGGATCTCTTCTTTTATCTCTATATAAGAGTTTTTATATTAGGAGTACATGTCATATCTTTCTATTTTGTGTGTGTTGGGGGGTATTTAAGTTATGTGAAAATTGGTGTATCTTGTTCCAACGTCTAGAAATATTTCAGGTACTAAAAAGAACTTGAAATGGTCCAAAATGGAATTTGTTTTTCTACTTTGATTGATTATCTGAGGGTTTCTTTATCCATAATTTATACCTTAACTTTTGAATATTGTTGATTCAACTAGGCTGATTGATGTTTCTTTGTCCATAACTTGTACTTCGATTTTCAATTTTTGCCATCATTTTTATTTTGTTATTTTTGTGAGGAGGGTGTTGTTTCAAATATTTAGATGATAAATTTCCTCAACTTTCAACATGTTTCCTTTCAGTGTGTATAAGATCGCATTCCTTTGTATCAATCATATTATCAAATTATATATTTTAGCTTATATCGATTTCTCTATGTATCCTATTTAAATTGAATATTTTATAGTTATCGAACATATCGTTCATAACAATGTTTTCAACATGTTTCATGATTCAAAAATGGTGTTGAAATGTTTTGAAGATGCTTTTGCAGGTGTTAGGCTTGTTCTTTTCCCATTTCATCCATGCTCCCACACATTTCCTACCCCATAATGACTCTTTGGGGTTGTGTGGCTCTCACATGACCCCTAAAAATAAAAGAGACAATCTAACATACTAAAAAGATGAAATTAATGCAATTTTGTTCGCAGAAATTCAAAATTAATTCTTTACTTTGAGAAGGATAAAAAAGAATCCATAAGAAGGCTTCATTACTTATTAAAGAAGTCCTCTTCTCTTTCTCTTCGTACAATTTCTACAACGATGAACATTTCCTATACCAACAACAAGGGTTTATTGTGGTTTTTTTTAGCATTAGGAGTGATTTCTATAGTGCACTTTTGGTAAAAAAATGGTTGTGCGCAATAAGAACACTATTGTGGGCTTAATTATAAATAGTTGGCGTCATCTTTTGCTGATTTTGTAACATCCATGGCCTCTCAAAGTGGTTTTTTTCCTATCCCTAAACTAAGATTACATAGGTAGAGTAACCTTTATTCTTTTTGGAGGCATGCATTTATATATATATTTTTCCTAGATAGTTATCTCAGGGAAAACCCTTGGGCACTTCCCTCATTTCAAGGATGGCACCTAGGGTAAGCCCTAGATTCTTCAGGGCACAAGGCCAAGTCAAAAACATGGCACAAAGTCGTTACATCAATATACTCTTTATGAGCTCAACATGTTGCTTACAACAATATAACCTTAGGTGGGGAGGATAACAATCCATCCCACAACCACTCAGGCTAGACCCAATTGACAAGCATGTGTGTGTGTGTGTGTGATGTGTCCATTCATTCTAGGGGGTGGTTCTTGCGAATTAGATTGCACTCTTTGTAAGAATTGCTTCAAGGACTCTTACATGAGTGAAAGCACATTTGGTACATTAACCAAATAATGGTGTTGATGGTTTTGAGAAAATGTCCCTAGCACATGCAAAGATTCCGTATAAAAAGGAGCGTAATGATGCCTAACAACTCAAATCAAGGAGATCCCAATTTGTAAACCTTTCTCTAGGTGCCATTAGGTAGGTTCCACGGATTATTCAAGAAACTACAAAGAGGAGATTGGTCCAACAAGAACCCTCAAAATTGCCAAGCCCAACTCAAGACAGCATATTAGTAAAAAATGTTGAATACTCAAGGCAAACAAGAAGTTGAGATAAGGGTAGCAAGGGCCATGTATGCTTGTGGAACCCTCTTCAATGTGATTTGGTCTCCCTATTAGTAGGACTTGGTAATAGTTCCCCTCAAGTTTCCAAATTATGAGATTTGTGGAATGTGAATTTGTTCACACATGAGAGGGAACTGATTGAAGATGTATTGGTTTCCATTTTTTCTTCATGAATGGCACATGTCTTTCTATTATGTCAAATGTGTGGAAATATATGAGGCATAGGCTATTGGTTAATGTCCTTGCTTCTTCACTAACAGATGAGATGTTTTAGAAGGCTAAAGATTGGTTAGGTGAGATCAAAGAAAGCCATTTTATCTTAAATATTTTAGCCTTTAATGTTGTTAGGTGTGTAGGTCTCCAAGATGGTGCAAGTTATCAAAGATAATGCATCAACTTTCAACATCACATGCTTGATTGTAGATAATAAGTACAATCTCATATTTTGGCCTCCATGCATAGTTGTAAGGTTGAACCTTATTTTGGAAAAGTTTGAGGCTAGAGTACCATTGATTAAGAGCTGAAAGAGGAAGCTAGTTATGAAATTCATCCCCTACCATCACCAATCTTTAACAAAGTTTTGACAATTCTCCAAATTGGAGTTGTTGAAAGTTGTTGAGGCAAGATATGCCTCAAACTTCATTGTGTTGCACCACAGCGTAGAGGTGAAATTTGCATTATTGACTATGGTGGCAAGTGCCATTTGGGCTATTTGGAAATAGTTGGATCAAAGAGGGGAAGAATGGTGTATAGACTAGTAATTGATGAGGAATGATGGGGGCAATAATGACTTTTTCCTCAAGTTCACAACACTTGCATTTAAGCTTTCTTCAAAATCAGTAGACATTTGTGAACTTATTTTGGGGAAGGTTTTATGACGGCATGGGTATTGTTAGTATTGAATCTACATTTCAAATTTTTTGAAGTGATACCGAAAGGTCTTCAATTCCGGCAGCGAAATGGTTAAATTTTATAATGTATAGGCGTTGCAGAATATTATCAGAACAAAAGAGCTCCTGTTCTAGCTAAAACTTAACTCTTAAAGATGGAAAGTATTGTTCCCAAATCATTGCTACATTGCTCCAATTTCTAGTTAAACTTTGGGTTAATGCTTTTACAAAAATGCCATATCTGGATATCATGTTCACTTCCTGTCTATGTGATCATTGTTAATCATATGTCCACTTATCTAAAACTTATTTGGATACAGAGATCTTTCAAGTGGAAGATTTATGATAGTTTTGTGTTCATTTGCACTCAAATCCTTCTAGATAAAAGCAAAAGTTAAAGACACGTTTACAATTCCCGTCATTTTTTGGGTATCGAATTTTGGGAACGAATTCCGGCAAAACCGTAAGGCATCTTTCAAAACAGTTTAAAACCCACTTCCAGAATGGGGCCAATTAGCCTAATAGCGAACGGTTTTTGAAATTTTGCAATTGATTGAGAGAAATTCGGGTCTGTTCAAAATGGAATTTTCCAGAAAATCATTGCGGACGGTTTTCAAACGACCAGTCATCACCCAAACGACTTCAGATCATGGATTTGAAGGCATTCGACTTCACCTGCCCCAGATTTCCAGCAAGAGATCATTGCTTGTTTCTATATTTAGTTTATTATTAAAATTTTAATTCCTAAAAGCCAGTAACAACCAGTAGATAGAATTTCTATATATCCAATCTTTGAAATGTAATGTAGAGGGGGGAGTCAATTATGTGGATTGATAGAGAGAGCTATGAGGAGCAGCTTGGTTGTCAGCTTTTATTGTAATCCTTTGGACACATCAGTTGTTATATTAGATTATTAGAGATTCAGATAAACTTTATTTCCAGTTTGTAATCTTCTAAGTTTTCCATTCTTTTTTGTTCTTCTCATTTGAATGAAATAGACAGCTTTGAAGATCAAAACTCTTCATATCTTATGGATTCTTGAGCAGTGAAGTATTTATTGCAATTTCCAATAAGTTATGTTTTTGTTCAAATGTCTTTTATTTGATTTCCAGAAAAATTTTATGTTCTTTAAATATTCATTCTTATGGATTGTAGAACTGATCTAGTATAGTTCATTCTCTGCACTTCATATTTGTCTTCCTATATTCTGTTGTCTATATCCATATTAATTCTTTTGACTGGTAACTAGTTTAAATGCCTCCGATCTATGAAGTACAGAAAATGACTCCATGCCCAATGGTTTTTGAACACTGATCTATCATTGTTCTTAATGCATTCCTTACGTTTATCTTTCTCAATCTAGTCTACTTGATTCACCAACATTTCTAAAACCACAAAAAAATTTCAAGATGTGCTAGCCATTGCTCTACTGCAGTCATAATACAATTTCTAGTGCTAACAGATACCATGGTTGATAAAACCATGACAATGATTTAAGGGGAAGATAGATATAATTATAAAATACATCCACACTCATCACTAGTCTTAAGCAAATTTTTGACAATTCTCCAAGTGGAGTTCTTGAAAGTTGCCAAGACAATATATACCTCAAACTTAGTTATGTTGCATCACAATGTAGAGGTGAACTTTGCATTATTGAGTATGGCAATGAGTGATATTTGGGCTATTTGGAGACAATTTGATCAGAGAGGGGTAGTTTGGAGTTCTTGAAAGTTGCCGAGACAATATATACCTCAAACTTAGTTATGTTGCATCACAATGTAGAGGTGAACTTTGCATTATTGAGTATGGCAATGAGTGATATTTGGGCTATTTGGAGACAATTTGATCAGAGAGGGGTAGTTTGGTACATAGACGGGTCATTAAAAAGTAATAGAACAAAATTTACTTCTTCCTCAAGTTTACACCACCTACATTAGTTTCAAGTTCACAACACTTACATTAGTTTGAGCTTCTTCAAAGTATAGACATTGACAAACCTATTTTGGGAGAGCCTTGTGATGGCATGGAAACCATGATTAATAAAACCATAGAAATTATTTCACACGAAGCTCCCATGATTTTATTTGTTAATTTAGATTTTGGAGAGGTGGTGAGAACAATCATTGTTGATAGGTGTAACTAATTTGACACTCTTTTGCACAATTTAGTCCATGCTATAAATCATATATATTTTATGATGACAACCTCATTGTTTGGTGCAATGAAAAGAGGAAGGTTTAACATAGAATAGGGAGGTGACAATGGGAGAAAAAGAAACCTTCATGATATTATTTACACCTTCTCTGTAGACTAACGTGAAGGAAGAATTCTAAAAATTTGTTGTTGGACTATAGGACATTTGAGATATACGAGTCTTCAAAGGAGGACCATGATTCATTTTCAATAAAATATTTTCCATAGGGAAAGTGTTTTACACGTGTAAACACTGGTCGTTTTTGTTCTTTTTAAAGCAAGTAGTGTACATGTGCAAACCTTGGCCATTTTTGTTCTTTCACAAGTGGTGAACTCATCATTGGCAAAGAGGAAGAAGAGCCACCTATGGCTTTCGTCACTTTGTGAAGGGCAATACGTTGGGATTCTAGAGGGTAGAGGAGTTTCTAAATTTCCATTCAAAGCTTTGACTTATGTCTCACAGGAATGATGAATATACAAGTGAATCTTCTATAGAATAAGATGTTGATCTTTTCTGAAAATGGAACTCTACAATTCAAGGTATTTTCAGAGTCATATTGAGACATCGTTTTGGTACCTTAGCCGCCCTATTTTGCCTCTCTTTCGCGGAGCTGTATAAAGGCTAACTAAAACGCCTCTAACTCGTAGGAATTTGGCAGAGCAATCTTGTCAAAATTATAATTTGGAGTCTAACTCATAGGAATTTGGCAGAGCAATCTTGTCAAAATTATAATTTGGAGTGTTCAGATCGCAATTTCAGCGATATGAGTAATTTTAAAATTGAACAATTAATCAGAGACAATCTCAATAGCTTAAATTACAAAATTGCGAAGATAACAATTTACAGCCAAAATTTTAACCGGTTTTTATCCCACAATCGCCAGAAAAGCGGGTCGTTTTGGTTGTCTTTTATCCTACGTGCTCCTTCGCTTATGCGGAGTGGTTAGAGGTGGTGGTTTGCGGTGGTGTTAAATTTTGAGCATTAATTCACAATACTCTAGGATCTTCACTGAGAGAATAACATATACAGTATATCAATGCATAACAATCAAAATAATCATGACAAGCATCACAAGAATCAAAAGCATGAGAAACAAGAGACAGAGTTTCCGTGGGGAAAACCCTAAGGTGAAAAACCCCACAACTTCCTCAGAGATAGAGAGAGAAATGGCTCAACCAAAGTACAACCAAAATACACTAAGATAGTCTCCTAGTAGCAGATGATCCTCCTCCTCACTAGTGCGCCACTTTCTGAGTGAGAGAGATATAACTTTCCGAATGATATAAATAGAGATCACTTGATCTCTATTTATACTAACCTGTTTGCCCAGTGACCTTATGGGGCCGACTTGTCTAGCTAGGTACATCCACATTATAATATATATATTTCAAGGCCGACCCCACACATGGTGGTCTAATAACCCATCGGCAAGTACACACACTTGCGACACTTGTCAGTCCACATGACGACACTTCCTTATAGAGGAATAACACATCTCTAATAAGGGTACAATAAATATATATGAAATACATTCCGAAGTTACATATACATCAACACTCCCTCTTAACTAGGAAGGTATTTCTCAACACAAATCTGCTAGACAAGTCTTCTTCTCGGGATCATCGTCATCGTCATCGTCACTGCTGCTGCTATCTCAACCAATCTCTGACTCTACTCGTCCTAGGAATTTCTATAGAGCCAGTCCTTTTTCATACTGGATGTAGGCCCACCACCTGCAGGTCTTCGTCATCACTGGCCATACTGTGGAATCCTCAGGACTTATTACGTGCATCACAAAACCTCGAAAGAGCATCCCAGGTTGTTACGAGCACACGGCTCTACCTATAGGATCTCCCAGGGCCATATTATATGTGACCTCACCACAAAACCTCGCAAGAGCATCCCAGGCTGTTACGAGCACACAGCTCTACCTATAGGATCTCACAGGGACAAATTATATGTGGTCATGGCAAAACCTCGCAAGAGCATCCCAGGACTTATTACGGGCACACATCCCAACCTATCGGATCTCCCAGGGACAGATTATATGCCATAGGACAAAACCTCGAAAGAGCATCTGCCAGATATCCCAGGGCCAAATTATATGCCATAGGCAAATCCTCGAAAGACTATCTACAGATCTCCCAGGGCCAAATTATATGTCCTCCCAGAGCAAAACCTCGAAAGAGCATTTGTCAGATATCCCAGGGCCAAATTATATGCCACAGGAAAAACATCGAAAGACTATCTGCAAATCTCCCAGGGCCAAATTATATGCTCATCTGCACAACCTGATCCACGGCCATAGAGTATCAACCTGATACTCACCATACATCATCCTGATGTACACATGATCATCCTGATCATCATCACTGCAACATCCTGCTCCATGTCATCTGGAGCAACATCCTGAAGCTCGTCATCCATGATCATCCTGATCATACAATGCATCTACCTGATGCATACCAAGTATCTACCTGATACATATCATCATACATGATCCACCTGATCATACCGTGTATCCACCTGATACAAATACAAATACATGATACATATCACCATACATGATCCACCTGATCGTACAATGTATCCACCTGATACAAATACAGATACATGGTCCAAGCATCCAACATGATGCTTATACAAAATACATACACATGATCCAACCGATCATATCCAACATCCAACATGATGCGTACATACATATAATTGATCCAACTGATCATATCCAGCATCCAACATGATGCGTACATACATATACATATAAATGATCCAACTGATCATATCCAGCATCCAACATGATGCATACATACATATACATATAAATGATCCAACTGATCATATCCAGCATAAACCAGAACATCATCCTGATGCTCATCATCCAGCGCTTACATCCACAGCTATGTGAAGGATCCTCCTTCCAACATGCTTGGAATGGCTTCAGCAAATGTGTCCATCACTTCTTCTTCGAAGTGTCATCAATCCGAAGAACACCAAACCTCTCTCTGAAGTACTCGAACTTCACCCTGGCTAGTGGCTTCGTCAGCACATCTGCAATCTGCTCGTCTGTCGCAACATACAGAAGCTTCACAGCTCCTCTCTACACCATATCCTTGATATAGTGATATTTGATCTCTATGTGTTTCGACCTGTCATGAAACACTAGGTTCTCAAATAGCTTCACACTACTCTGGTTATCACAGAAGATACCAGTAGCATCCAACGGGAGATCAAATAACTCAGACAGTAGCTTCCGTAGCCATACTACCTCACAACTAGCTGAACAAGCTGCAACATACTCTGCCTCAGCTGTACTCAGTGCTACGCAGGACTGCTTCCTGCTAAACTAAGAGATCACACCTGATCCCATACTGAAGCAGCACCCAGATGTGCTCTTCTATCTGCAGCACTGCCAGCCCAATCTGAATCAACATAACCTTGCAGGTTAAACTTTTGATTCGCTTCATATTTGAGCCCATAATCCACTGTACCCTTCAGGTACCTCAGAACATGCTTTACAGCAACCAGATGAACACTCCTCGGATCTGTCAGGAACTGACTCAATGTGTTCACTGCAAAGCAAATATCTAGTCTCGTGTTCGTCAGGTACATCAAGGACCCAATCATCTGACGATACATAGAGACATCAACCGGCTCAGATGAAGCATCACATAGAAGCTTCAGATTCGATGCCATAGGTGTGACCATGGCCTTGCAATCCATCATCCCTAACCTCTTCAAGATATCTACAGTATACTTCTCTTGTCCAAGGAAGATCCCATCTGTACTCTACCACACCTCCATACCTAGAAAATAGTGCATCATCCCCAAGTCCTTCATATCGAACTCAGCAACAAGCTTCCTCTTTGTATCACACCAAGTTCTGGGAGCTTGCTGCAAGCCATTCAAGGCTTTCTTCAATCTGCACACATGTGACTCCTTGTCAGGTCTTGGGACTGCATCCCAAACATCTTCTTCATGATCGATGGATCATGGCATTCCATTTATTCATCCCAGATCCTGGGAACTTCAATATCTTCAATATATTTTTTTGTTGCTGGAGCAAATGTTGTAGTCCTTTTTTTGTAGGTGAAGATATATAGTCTTTCCTACAAAACAAGTTAAATTGCATGATTGGAAACATTTCATAATTTTCAGAACAAATTCTTTACACATAAAGAAATATGTCATGCAGTCATGTAGTTATCTTAGCCAATGCTTCAATACAACATTTATCCATGTTCCACAACTTTCTAGATGCCTTCCAGTCTCTACCAGAACATTGTTAAGAGTTTGCACTACTCCCAACATGTCAGCAAAGAGGTTTCATTCTAGATAAGTAGCACTGGAATGTTGTACAGTTCCATAGGCCACTTACCCATCACATGCATATTAGTAGTACCCTGTTCATTAATGCAATCATTCTAATATGCACAATACATCTCCTAAGCATAATATTATTTAAACAAAAATAGGCAAGAAATGATAATTGAAATACTTATCTTTGTTTGTTTGTTGGGTGGAATCCCTCTGAGTCTTTGCTTCTTGGCAGGAGCTGCTGAAGTAGCTTCTTCTACACCTTTCTGTTGTGGAATGTAGGAAGATGGTCAACTCCCTTTGAAAATCTGCATCCTTGCAGGAGCTGCTGGAGTGTGCTCCCTCTTGATCTTTGCTTCCTGGATTACTTGTCCTTGAACTTATATTCATCCTTGCTGACATCAATCTTCTTGAACCCTAGAAAGTATAATTTGTAAGCCTTCGAGCTTTTAGTGTAACCCACAAAGATACCCTTCTTTCCTGAAGGATCTAGTTTAGTCCTCTTTTCCTTTGGGACATGAGTGTATACTGGACAACCAAATATTCTGAGATGGCTGACTTCAGGTTTTTTACTAGAAAAGACCTCTTCTGGTGTCTTGTTGTCCAATATCTTGTGGGGTGTTCCATTCTGCACATATACAGTTGTTCTAGCTGCTTCTGCCCATAGATGCATAGTTAGATCCTGGTCATGCAGCATTACCCTTGCTGCTTCCATGATAGTTCTGTTCTTCCTTTCTGCAACTCCATTTTGTTGAGGATTATAAGGAGCAGTCAACTCCATCTTAATCCATGAATCACTACAAAGCTTCTTGAAGTCACCTGAGGTGAATTCTCCACCATTGTCGGATCTAAATGTTTTGATCTTCTTGTCAGTTTGATTCTCCATCAAAGTTTTGAATTCCTTGAACTTATCAAACACCTCATCTTTGTTCTTCAAGAAGTATACCCAAGTCTTCCTGGAGAAGTCATCAATAAATGAGACATAGTAAACATACCCACTAAGAGAACTGGATGACATAGGACCACATACATCTGAGTGGATGATTTCCAGGATATCTTTGGCCTTGCTTTCACTGCTTGGGAAAGCCTTCTTAATGTTCTTACCTTTTGCACATCCTTTGCAAACACCTTCATGTTTGGTCTTGATTTCAGGAAGACCTTCTACAGCCTTGCTTGCAATTGGAAGTGCCCTATAGTGCATATGAGCAAGTCTTCTATGCCAAAGTTCACTTGACTCCATGGATTCATGCACCATGGCATGTTCAGGTTGTCCCTTCAATTTATACAATCCTCCCTCTTGCTCTCTAATCACTACTGCATCATATATGGTCTTTCCCTTTGGCCACATTAGGACTTGGCCATCCACAAATGCAACCCTCATACCTTTTGCATCCAATGCAGAGATGGAGAGTAAGTTCTTCTTAAGCCCAGGTACATAAATGACTTCTTTCATCTTCAAAGATTTTCCAGAATCTAGGTTGTAGGAGGCTTCACCACTTCCTTTGATTGGGTATTGATAATCATCCCCAAGTTTCACCTTATGGGGTGATTCATGTTCAGATAGATTCACAAAAGATTCCTTAAACCCAGTCATGTGTTTGGAAGCCCCACTATCAATCAACCAATCATTACAACCATGGGAGATAGTACCTGTGAGAGCAGAGATTAGAATATACTCTTCTTCACTTGATGAGTCATCATCACTTTCTGTCCTAGCCTTCTTCTTTGGAGGTTCATCATCCTCGGCAGCATGAGCATGGAAATTTTTTTTGTTGCCCTTCTTCTTCTTGCTGAAGTTGTTATTATCCCTTTTGTTCTTGGGACAATCTGAAGCAAAGTGACCCTTCTCATTGCATGTGAAGCATCTTAGATCCTTCTTATTCTTTTGATAGGATCTTTTGTAGCGAGAGTGCTCCTTCTTGGGCTTGCTTCTTTTGGTGTGAGTTGCAAGAGCTTGATCTTCACCTACCATCTTTTCCTCACGAGCTACAAGTCTAGCTTCTTCTTGAGAGCATTCCTCCCATAGTTTACTGAAAGAGATCAATTTCTTTCTTGCATAGATTCCTTGAATAAAGGAGTCCCATGACCTAGTTAGGCCATTCAGAGTGGTCATAACAACTTCACCATTGTCCACTACTTCATCCACAACTTCAAGTTACTCCTTGATCTGAGAGACCTTGGAGAAGTAAGATTGAATGGTTTCTCCATTCAACATCTTGACCCCTTTCAATTGATTCCGCAGAGTCATCTTCCGATTTATGTTCTTCCCTTCAAATAGCTTGGTCAAAGAGTCAAACATCTCCTTGGGTGTCTTTAGAGAAGACACATGGGGTATCAGATGGTCTTTGATAGAATCAGCAATGATTCTCTTTGCCTTGACCAAGTTCTTCTTATGCAATACCTTGGCCTCTTCATCCTCTGGGATAGAGATGTCTTCTTTTATATATGAGTCCAACTCATTCTCTTCCAGGATTAACCCAATCCTATACTTCCAAGCTCGGAAGTTATCAGCCCCTTCAAGCTTATCCTCAAGCTTGGTGTGGTGAGACATCTTAAAGAGTACTTCAAATGGAAATAGAAAAGATTTAGGTCTTACTACTTGAAATGCTGAAAACTGGATCTGGTCCCGGATTAGGGTTTGCCGGAAAAACCCTAAAAATTCAAAATGTGAATTTCAAATTTCTGAAAGGATAGAAAGATGCGCCTTGATGAGCTGATCATCTTGGTACATTCAGAATTTGAGATCAACAAAGTTTTACCCTTCAGATTTGTCTTTTTGTCCTCCCGGGTTCACTAGGGAGAGCCCTGAATTAGGGTTTGAGTTTCCCGGAGATCTACCCAACCAAAAATCTCTATCCAAAGCTCTAAACTTCGATTTTTGCAAGGAGCTTCCAACTGTGTCTTCAGATTCCAGAAATTCCTAATTTTGTGGAAACCCTAATTTTTAGGGTCGAATCTGAAAATGCTCATAATTGAATTCTGATTGGACAGATATATTCTCCTGATGAGTAGAGTCAATCTACTATACTACTTTTCCAAAAACTATGGAGAGAAACCCAATAAACAAGAAACTCAAGTTTTCGTCACTACAAAATGTCTTCTTCTCAGGTTAGCTCTGATACCATGTTAAATTTTGAGCATTAATTCACAATACTCTAGGATCTAGAATAACATATACAGTATATCAATGCATAACAATCACAATAAGCATGACAAGCATCACAAGAATCAAAAGCATGAGAGACAAGAGACACAGAGTTTCCGTGGGGAAAACCCTAAGGTGAAAAACCCCACAACTTCCTCAGAGATAGAGAGAGCAATGGCTCAACCAAAGTACAACCAAAATATATTGAGATAGTCTCCTAGTAGCAGATGATCCTCCTCCTCACTAGTACGCCACTTTCTGAGTGAGAGAGATATAACTTTCCGAATGATCTAAATAGAGATCACATGATCTCTATTTATACTAACCTGTTTGCCCAGTGACTTTATGGGGCCGACTTGTCTAGCTAGGTACATCCACATTATAATATATATATTTCAGGGCCGACCCCACACATGGTGGTCTAATAACCCATCGGCAAGTACACACACTTGCGACACTTGTCAATCCACATGATGACACTTCCTTATAGAGGAATAACACATCTCTAATAAGGGTACAATAAATATATATGAAATACATAGATGAAATACATTCCAAAGTTACATATACATCAACAGGTGGGTCTGCTACAATGGTATGGTCAAAGGAGGCGGTCTGCATCCGACGACTTGTGGTGGTTACTCCTTGTCTTCTTCTACTCCACTTTAGTGTCTCAGTCACGGTGGTTTCTGCGAGCGGTGTGGTTGGCAAGGCAGTGAGGCTTGTGCTGGTTCAGCAGTGTGATCTGTTGGTGGTATGCGACGCAGGTTTGTGCATGCTCGCTATGTCCTCCTGGCTCACGACTCTCGTTTGTTCCTAGTGGCTTCTGCTCGGCGCAGCCCATTTGGCCTTGTGGTTTTTTGCTCGGCGCAGATTGCGAGCCTCGTTACATTTCGGAGCTCTGAGTGCGGCATGTTTCCCTAGGGTTTTAGCGTTTTTCTTGGTATATGGTTGCGATGGCAAGTTTTGTGGGCTCTTTTGAGCAGGTTCTGTAATGGTTCTCTAAGCACAATTTGTTTGTTGTTCGGTTTTCTTGTTCAGTCTATGCACAGTTTGTTGTCCGGTTTTCTTGTTCAGTTGAGCTGCGTCATCTCTTTGTATCTCTTTGTATGGATGTTATTTTGATAGAGTGGTCTCAAAGCTTCAGCTCTGCCTGGCATACATGAATATAGTCATTTGCATTTCCATAGTTTTGTACACTTTGTTTCAGTAATTTGAATAATTTGAACCAGTATAGATTCATTTTAAAAGGGGATCTACTAAGTCTAGAGGGATCAAATCTCTTAAAGATCCAAACCCCTCCTTTTTAGACTGGAAATGTTGAGGAAGTGCACTTCTAAATATTTTAAATCCAGGTGCAAACCCCTTTTAAAAAAAATGGAAATGTAGGAAGTGCCATTCTAAATATTTTAAATCTAATTTGAGCCAACATGTTATTTTTTATAATATTTTATTAATTTTTATAAAGGAGACATGTCAGCTATAAGATGAGCACGGAAGGAGTTACACATCTCCCCCCTATTGGGACGCTGCAATAACAAGTGTTGTGTTTTTTTGAAAAAAGAAAAGATGTTGATCTTGAAATCCTAACTTGAGCTTTTTCATTTTTTTTTCAATCTTGCAAATTCATGGTTGAAGGTGGGTCTTATTCAACTTATGTTTGTCCACTATTGCATTCATGCACATCTATGGTTGAAGGTGGGTCTTATTCAACCTATGTTTGTCCACTATTGCATTCATGCACATCTATGGTTGAAGGTGGGTCTTATTCAACTTATGTTTGTCCACTATTGGATATGATGAATATTTTGATGATTTGAGAGCGTAGCTCATTTTGTATTTTGGAACTTATAACATAATATACAAGGGTAATTTGGCTTTTTTCTAATATGATATTGTATGATAGTTAATGTATACATTAGATTAAATTTGTATTTATGTTTATCATTTTATTTATTCTAATAATTTCATTCTATTTTTCTTGATAATTTGTCAATCAAACAAAAATACCCTTTTACTATTCCTATAATTTCTAAGTTTAAGTTTCTATATCATCTTTATTTCAAAATTTCACTCATTTTAAAATTTCATGCAACCTATATTAGAATAAACACATGTTACAATGTACATACAAAACACATTATACATTCATAAAATTATATATATATATATATATATAATTTCAATACCATGTCACTTTTGTTTGTAATTCTCCAATCTAACAAAATTATCATTTCCAAAGACTAAAAGTAAGAAAACTTTTGATTTCTTAATTGAAATAGAGTTTGTTTTTGTTAACAAAATAAAATATTTACGAGAGAAGCTAGAAAAAAAAACTTTAACAAAATGTTTAATATAAGATAAATTTGATTGAGTAAATTACATCAATATGGTAGAAAAATATTTGATTTATAATTAATGACTATCTATCTTACATTGACTTTTTTTTTTGTTATTTAAGCTTTCTCTATATATATATCATAAAAACAAATTCACAAAATCAAAATAAATAATTTTGAGGTGATTTTTTTATTTGCAGTTTTGGAGCAATGACAAATATGAGAATCTATCATACATTGACTTATTTTTTTGTTATAAGCTCTATATATATATCATAAAAACAAATTCACAAAATCAAAATAAATAATTTTGAGGGGATTTTTTGATTTGCAGGTTTGGAGCAATGACAAATACGAGAGTGTAGAGCATAGGGTAGTGGTGAATAACAAGAAGGAAAGATTCTCCATTCCATTATTTTTCAATCCTTCACATTATGTGATGGTTGGACCTACACTTGAGTTGGTGAATGAGGAAAATCCTGCCAAATATAAAGAATTCAATTGGGGGAAGTTCCTCAAGAGTAGGAATGAAGGGAATTTCAAGCACTTGGGTAAAGAGAATCTTCAAATACATCACTTTTGTGTTTCACCAGAGTCTTCTTAGATAAGATCCTTGTCTATCTACATATATTTTGTATTTATGTATTTTACCACGTACATATAAAATTTGCAATTCATGTTGATGCATATTGATGTCTGTACTTTTAGTGACCCCTCGTATGTTTCATCATAATTAGGTTATACCTTAGTCCCTGAAATAGAGTGTTGTACTTGCAATCTACAATTTGTTCTTCTTCTTGAATGATTCCATAATAATGAGGTCCCTCGTATATTTCATCATAAATAGGTTATACCTTATTCCATGAAATATAGTGTTGTACTTGCAATCTACAATTTGTTCTTCTTCTTGAATGATTCCATAATAAGAAGTTTGCCATATTAATGAGGTCTTGAGAAGTTTATGATGATTTTTTTTCAACTTGTCAAAATATACTTTTTGATGGCTTTAATTTGTAGGTAAGAAAAAGGTCACATGTTATTGATTTATTGTGTTTAAGTGATGCCAATACTAGGGTGTGTGAAAAACAATCAAACTTGAAACCTTTCATTCTAGTTTGTTATGTACTTCCTAGATATGTAATAAATGCATAGAATTTAAATGTTGTTTTGTATAGTTCAGCCACACATCAATTAAGGGATTACGAAATGTTGAGTATTATGCATAGTAGTAATAAGATCAACATGTCATCACAAGGAAATGCATGTTCACCAACCTTCTTCCATCTATGGTCATTATATGTATTTCGGGCATATCTTGAATATATCGTCATCTTTGATTGGGAGGTTTCTTTCAAAATTGAGTACAATGGGAGAAACAACGTAAACAAAAAGCAACAAGCCTAGACACCAAGATGTAGCCTAAAGACCCTTTATTGGGAAAGCCAACACCAAATAGATATTGATTATTACCTTGCCAATCTAGCAAAGTCAACCAAATAACAAGTTGCTTGAAGCATTTTACAATAGAAAATGCTAAGCCCTTAAATATGCATTGTTTTCACCTAGAAATTCCCAATTGATAAAACTTTAGGTATCCCTTAGTGTTTTAAAGAGCTAACAAATGATCATTAGCACCACGACAATTGAAATAAAGATTATTGTTATGTTTTATTTCTGCATTTTCATATAGAAAACAATGATATAAAATGGTCCCTAAATGTAGAAAATTGACAAGGAAAACGATGCAAAAAATAGTATGAACTATGAGCATGAATCCCAATGCAAGTGTGTGGAGACAACTAATGAACTAAGGTGCAAAAACATAAATCACAAGAAGTTAATATGATTGTTTTAAGGTTGTTTACACTAAATTAAATGTTGGTTTTTAGAATTTTTTTAATGTTTTTAAATGTGTTTGGATTTTTCTAGTGCATAAAAATTAAGAAAAACATAAGATTTCACTATATTTTTGTGTTAACAAAAGAAATTACCACAAGTTAAGCTTGCATTAATTTAACAAAAAATTGAATAAGTATGATATGAGATGCCTAAGCTATGTGCTTAGAATGCCTAATATGCACACATTTAGCTAAATAAGTGGTTCTTCTTTTATGTGAATAATTCAATGACAAATAAATCAACTAGTGCCTTATGGTTTTGAGAAATTGGAATGAACAAAAAAGGACATGGAGAAAAAAATATTATATTCGTACTACAATTCTATGGAGATGAAAAAGAAAGCAAGTATAAATCTACGAAAATTATAAAAGTCTTACGCATTTAAATCAAGTGATGGTTGCCAAAAGAAACTTGATTGTATTTATTACCAAGGCAATGTAGGATGAATAAAGTCCTTGACATGAAATGATGGAAAATACTTCTCCAAGAATGTGATCCTCCTTTGCAGAATATGATAGATACAATCACAACACTACAAACACAAATCCAACTATCATGATATACTTAGTGCTAGCTTTCAATATGACTCTCAACAAAAGAATAACAATCAAGGATGCAAGGTAATAATCAAGAATCTCTAGTGCTCAAGTCACTAACAAAAAAAAGACCCTTTGCACCTTCAATGAATGTACAATATATAGAAGATTGAGAGTATAAAAATATGAGATAAAAATAAATATAAGAGAAGTAAGAATATTAGTTTTCAAAAATAGTGCTCGATCTTTTGAGAGAGATAACATGTGTATGAAGAAATCGAAAATGTCACCCTCCTTCCATGATATTCACATGCAAGATAAAATATACTTGCATATGGCTAACTTAATCTTTTAATGCATTTTTTTCATGCATAAAATAGTCCCTATGAATTTCCCAAGGAAAGAATCCTTTAGAATTAAGCCCTAAATTGTGGAATAAGTGAGGATACTAAATAGTATGGTGGGCTAGGCTAATGTCGTGATTAGTAATCTCCTCACATACTAATTATATTGATCTAAAAAATTATTAAGTGGCTTCCCAAGAGGGCGAGCAAGGTTTTAGGCTTATAATAGTAGTGAACAAGGCTCAAGGAAGATGCAAGAAATCTTATAAGGAGGGTTCACCATCTAAGGTTACGTGAAAACCTTTTGAGGCTCAAAACATCTCAAAATAACAAGTAAACTCAATATGGACCCGCCAAGTGCCCTCTCAACCATGCCATAAGCAAACCAGTCCCAAAATTTTCAAATTGTTCAGGATGGATTAAAATTTGGCATTGACATTGTATGTCATACTAGGTATCCAAAGGTCTGGTCACACTACTAAAACTAGCACCACCTTGGAATTAGTTGAAACTTGAATCTAGGAAAAATCTCCTAACTAGGTCCCCAAATATGTAATCATCCTATCAATTGAACCACTCTTAAATGTCTAAAACTAAAAACTACTAAAAATAGTGAGTTATCATATTATGTTGAAATTTGAACCCCATGCACATCTTCCCAAAGGGTATCCAAAACTATGACCATATCTCGAAAAATATATGTATGTGAAAACCAACCTAACCACACCCATGGGGGGTCTTCAACTTCCCATACTTGATCTAAATATTGCATCTATATTGTAAGTATGGGTAGATCACCTCGTTTAAGCTTGCATCAAGAAACTTTGAAAGAGTTTATCAATCCATCTAATCCACGAAATATATTCTATATGAAATAGTCTTACTCTATCAATTTATTCCTCTAGGGAACTATCGCATGACAAAGATGAAGTTTGATCCGATCTGAACTATGAATATAATTGGTATGGTGAACCCTAGCTCCATTCAATTCCAATTATAATGATTATAATACAAGGACCTCAAAATATATTCAACACTTGCTCTATTGAAAACTATGTCCATTAGATGTACTTGTAAATATGTACAATTCGCTAAAGAACCTGTTATCCCTAAAGTTGAACCTGACTGCTAGGGTCAATCTTAGAGAAATCTTCCTCAGTAAACACAGTTTAATTGAAAAAAAATGACTTTGTAGATTTAGGTGGTAGGAAGACCAGCACTACAGAAATCAAGCTAAAGCGAATACTGAACAGCAGTATATGTATCATAGTCAAGACTAATAAGACCAAGCTACGAGTATGACTTTTTGAAAGACATAAACCATGCTCCTCTGCATTAAGCATTTTAAAGATAACTTCACATTTAACAGTGAGAATCTAGCAATGAAATTGAGACCATGTACCAGACAAAATCACAAAAACATGAAGTTCAATTATTACAGCAGAGAACAATCTCATATGAACATAGTCATCTTTACAAAGCAGCTTATTATATCAGCACAAGATGAAATGCCCTTGCCACTCCAGTATCAGAATTTTCAAATCCCTGCCTCAGCCCTCTCGGCTGGAACTCTCTCCCTTTCAATCTTCTAAATTCATCATTTATAGATATTACATTACAAAGGATCCATGAGAGATGGATCGAATTTGCTAGCTAAGGTAAAGAGATAACTCAAAATCCGTTTCTTAACTCAATCTAGCTGATTTTGAGCACAAAATTGTGATGCCCAAATCCCAGATTCACTTTTTGATTGTCACTTGTATATTTGAAGGCTCAAAGGATGACCGAAGATGCTTCTTAAATCCCTAGAAATCTGGAACTGATACCTATACTGCGTCTTTGTATGATTATTCAAACATTTGATGTTAGCCTGAAAATCCAAGAGTAATCTTTGATACTGATCTTGTGCCTGGAAATCCTCTAGACTTGTTATCTTTGACTAGCATCTGCATACTCTGCCACTTTGAAATCTGGGAATTTTGAATTGTTCGATACTGATGCCTGATTTCTTTCCATTGAATCTGAAACTAAATGTAAATCAATTACTTGAAGAAGTAGAATTTATCTTTCAAAAATACCTTAATTGCCTTGGCATCTGGTATTTATATTGTCGCTGCTTGTCTTATTATCATTGGATGTCCTCCTTTTATTAAGTGTGTAGCTCGTATTTATGAACACGTTGCCTTTACCACTTTGATGCTTTTGTGAATACTTGTCTTTTGAAATTCTCACTGACAGCAAACTTCTTCCCGTGATATTTTAGAACTATAATGAACCATGTGTCCAATTCTTGAATGCTTTCTGAGGTTTAACCCGTAACAAAAAGAAAGGAATTCGGGGACAATGGAAGATCTTTACTCGGCACTTGGACCTGGGCATTTTGAAGTTTTGGATTGATTCAACGCTGGCATCAACCATAAACCTCCCTTCGACACACTCAAATATTTGTTAAATGAATCCAATGCTTGATATTGTCACTTGGGTGCTCGATATCCAATTTGGGCACTATTGTAGATGCTTGCATTGACACATGGATGAGCACCCTTTTGTAGATTTGTCTCTTTTGATACTCATAATTGTTCAATTAGCAACCTGACCACCATAAATAATAGCCAAACACTAAATCCAAACGCTGAGGTGAGTTTGCCATCAACAAACAGAATTTTAAAGATCAAAACTTATTAATTATATGTTAATTCAACTCTACCTGTACCTTTTGTTTGATGAAAAATACAAACTCAACAAATTAGTTGATGGCTCTGGCCTTTGGGGAATGTTGCTAGGATCCGAAATTTTATGGGATAAATCTGGAGATAACATCTGGCCTTATCTGGGGATGGCATGCTCCCTGCGGGCTGCCAAGAACTTGTAGACCTGTGCCTTATTGGGTTATACGGTCAACTGTTCAATCAACCTCTGAAAACTTTTGAAATCTGCCACCACTTATTCAAACAAAATAATTGATAAACCTGCTAAAAATTTAATCACATGGTGAAAACTGCAAAAAGTAAATGCTCATGGATGAGCTTATTTATCAACACTTCTACTCTAATCTTGCAGAGATCAAGCTGATCATGTGTAACTCCATTTCCAATGAAACCAAGCTAAAAATTGATTTAGCAATTGAACTCCTGGAATATGCTTCTGTAAAATAAAGATTGAAAAACTTATATGCAATTCGTCATGAGTCTGAAGCTCATATTTGCAGCTGAACAAAACTGAATGGCTGGAGTTAATAAAAACCTCGAGATAAGCAGCTACTGTATCATTAAAAACCATGTTTTGATCAGATATCCCTGTTTCTTCTTGAAGATAAGCAAGCTGCCTCTGGATAAGCTCTGACCTCACTATATCCATAAAACCATCTTTTTCACAATCATTTGAAAACCACTTTTTACTTTCTAAGATATGCTGCGTTAATTCTTCATTTAAAGTCACACACATATCTTCAAAAATGTTTGGAACAACAGCAGTAATACTAACTTCTTGAGAAGTCTTTTCTGACAACAAACTTTCATATTCTAACTCAAATGCTTTTAAAAGCTTCTTCAAAAAATCAATTTTGTCTTCTTCACTATAAATGTTATCAGAATCTAAATAAGAAAACAAATCTTTGTCCCATTCATCATCAGAAGACATACTCATCCATTCTTGAAAACCTCGAAGAAAAACATGATCTACCTCAAACCCTGTTGTCATGGTACATGAAGTAACTCGCTCAGCAACTGATCTATCCATTTTGAAACCAGTGGAGTCACCAGGTGAATATCGCAGCCCATATGTCACCAGCCTTTGTTCACCATCAAAGTCTGGATATATTCTTTGTCGTACAGCCCCGGGATGTATGTTTTCATTCCTCCGTCCCCGGCAACGGCGCCAAAAAAAGTTATCCCTAAAGTTGAACCTGACTGCTAGGGTCAATCTTAGAGAAATCTTCCTCAGTAAACACAGTTTAATTGAAAAAAAATGACTTTGTAGATTTAGGTGGTAGGAAGACCAGCACTACAGAAATCAAGCTAAAGCGAATACTGAACAGCAGTATATGTATCATAGTCAAGACTAATAAGACCAAGCTACGAGTATGACTTTTTGAAAGACATAAACCATGCTCCTCTACATTAAGCATTTTAAAGATAACTTCACATTTAACAGTGAGAATCTAGCAATGAAATTGAGACCATGTACCAGACAAAATCACAAAAACATGAAGTTCAATTATTACAGCAGAGAACAATCTCATATGAACATAGTCATCTTTACAAAGCAGCTTATTATATCAGCACAAGATGAAATGCCCTTGCCACTCCAGTATCAGAATTTTCAAATCCCTACCTCAGCCCTCTCGGCTGGAACTCTCTCCCTTTCAATCTTCTCAATTCATCATTTATAGATATTACATTACAAAGGATCCATGAGAGATGGATCGAATTTGCTAGCTAAGGTAAAGAGATAACTCAAAATCCGTTTCTTAACTCAATCTAGCTGATTTTGAGCACAAAATTGTGATGCCCAAATCCCAGATTCACTTTTTGATTGTCACTTGTATATTTGAAGGCTCAAAGGATGACCGAAGATGCTTCTTAAATCCCTAGAAATCTGGAACTGATACCTATACTGCGTCTTTGTATGATTCTTCAAACATTTGATGTTAGCCTGAAAATCCAAGAGTAATCTTTGATACTGATCTTGTGCCTGGAAATCCTCTAGACTTGTTATCTTTGACTAGCATCTGCATACTCTGCCACTTTGAAATCTGGGAATTTTGAACTGTTCGATATTGATGCCTCATTTCTTTCCATTGAATCTGAAACTAAATGTAAATCAATTACTTGAAGAAGTAGAATTTATCTTTCAAAAATACCTTAATTTCCTTGGCATCTGGTATTTATATTATCGCTGCTTGTCTTAATATCATTGGATGTCCTCCTTTTATTAAGTGTGTAGCTCGTATTTCTGAACACGTTGCCTTTAGCACTTTGATGCTTTTGTGAATACTTGTCTTTTGAAATTCTCACTGACAGCAAACTTCTTCCAATTCTTGAATGCTTTCTGAGGTTTGACCTGTAACAAAAAGAAAGGAATTCAGGGACAATGGAAGATCTTAACTCGGCACTTGGACCTGGGCATTTTGAAGTTTTGGATTGATTCAACGCTGGCATCAACCATAAGCCTCCCTTTGACACACTCAAATATTTGTTAAATGAATCCAATGCTTGATATTGTCACTTGGGTGCTCGATATCCAATTTGGGCACTATTGTAGATGCTTGTGTTGACACATGGATGAGCACCCTTTTGTAGATTTGTCTCTTTTGATACTCATAATTGTTCAATTAGCAACCCGACCACCATAAATAACAACCAAACACTAAATCCAAACGCTGAGGTGAGTTTGCCATCAACAAACAGAATTTTAAAGATCAAAACTTATTAATTATATGTTAATTCAACTCTGCTTGTACCTTTTATTTGATGAAAAATACAAACTCAACAAATTAGTTGATGGCTCTGGCCTTTGGGGAATCCTGCCAGGATCCGAAATTTTATGGGATAAATCTGGAGATAATAGAACCTATCCTATCAACATACCATGAATAAAATCACGTGACCATGTACTAAATTTAAAAAGGCACTCACAAACTATTAATGCTACATCAATGGGCCAATCAACCAATACATCACATAATGTACCCATGAAAAAAAAGATATTCACTCAAATTACATTTTGAAGGAATCAAATCTTGGTGCTAGCATTGGCCCCAATTGGGGAAATAATCTCCTTGCAGGATGCTGAGAATTTGAAACTCTAGAAGACGAAGACGTATAAGATAGGACTATAACAAATCTTTGTGATATAAGGCCTTGAATGTTCAAGCCTCAAAGATATACCGAATGGAATTTATACATGCTATTTATGATTGCAACTTGCAACCTACAACTCATAACATGTGCAATATCTAAGATGGGATAATGAGTTGTTGTTGACCATGGGAGAAACCATCTAATAAAAAATCATTGATGTTAATCTACTAGACATGAGGTAGCCCACCAATAATTTTAATGGGCCCAATGTATGAGTACAATCATATCAAAGTGAATGAATGAATTGAAGTCAAACAATGAAAGGAATCACATAGTTAGAACTCAACAAGGAAAACCCCTGTTAAATTTTAGGTATACCGCCAATAAGGCTTGTGGAAATGAAGTTAATCAAACTTCTAAAGCAACTCCTAGGGAAAGATGTGTTATATTTGATAGGGAAAGATCCACTGGGAGGAAAGTATTGAAAAACATATTTCAACCAACATAAAGCACATACATGTAAGACAAAGATAAGGTAACATACATGATAGAACTCTAAACTACAAACTCTCAAACTTGACTCAGACTTGAAAACATGACCAATAAAACATAGGTATCAAAGATATAAAAAAATTGGATCCCAAACCTAGCAACTATGATGTCAAATAACTCAATGGAAATATATTAGAATAGAAACCTAAAATGTATTGAAATGACTTTATTTTCTTACTCAATATAAACCAAAGACATGATTCAATAATTTGAAAGAACCACAAAGCCTCTTAAAATAATTGATAAAAATTAGTTAAGGTTCTTTTAGAAAAAAGATCTTAAACCATCATTACAATCATTACATAGTCAAAGTCGGCACCCAGAGCAAGTGTCACAAAGAGAGATTTGAACCTGTGTGGAGAGGACAATAACATTCCTCCCAACCACCCAATCTACACTCAATTGACGATAGCAAGTTATTTTAATGGATACACGTTATTTCCATATTAAATTTTAATCTTAATTAAAAAATAGTATATACATTGGTTTTCTTAAAACTATTTGTTTTTTATAATTTTATTTGAGGAATGCACGTTTTTCAATAATGAAAAAGCAGTAACTTGATATTACTTCTCAAATCAAAGTTACAAAAATTATCAGAAGTCTTGTTTAAACTATAAAAAAGAGCCAGATACATTCATGTTATAATGTTATTTGAGAAATGTGTTATAAAATGTAATTTGTTCTTTAAATGCAATAGCCCAGACAAAAAAAAATAGTTTTAATTTTAAAACATCGAATGCAATATCCAAGACAAATAATTTTAAATTAGATTTAGTTTTAAATTTTTATAACCAGGACTAAGGATTTTAAATGAATTTTAAATTTAAATTTTCATAATTAAGATCAAGAATTTTAAATCATTTTAGATGCAATCATATATTAACATATAATAATAACTACTATGTAATGATAATTTAATACATAATTTAACACATATAATGTTTGTTGTAGTAACATGCTATTACTTAGCTTATTAAAGAATTTTAAATCATTTTAGATGCAATCATATATTAACACGTAAAAATAACTACTATGTAATGATAATTTTACACATGTAATATTTGTTGTGGTAACATGTTATTACTTAGCTTATTAAAGAATTTTAAATCATTTTAGATGCAATCATATATTAACACATAATAATAACTATGTAATGATAATTTAATACATGTAATGTTTGTTGTGGTAATATGTTATTACTTATCTTATTAAAGAGGTCAGTGGAAATTCTCCATTAAAATAATATGAGTTAATGTAGTATAAATGTTTAAATAAAATTTTAGTATTTTTATAATTTTATTTGATTTTTTTTTTTAATTTGACAATAATACATAAAAATAACTATTTCAATATTAATAACTATCAATAAAATTTTATAATTTTATAATTAAAAAAATATTTTATTAAAAAAATAAAAATAAAAAATAAAACCCATAAACTTTATTAAACATTACTCAAATTGAAAAAATTAAAATCAGTTTTGTAAGAGTTTAATTTGAAAGTAAAGGATTATGATACATTTGTTTTAGTAAAGAATTTAATTTTAAAGTTTTGTAAGGTCTTTATGATACAGACATATTCAATGTTAGGATAAAAAAAAAAAATTGATCGAGAAATACACAAATCCACACACATGTACATCATTGATGGGGTGACTCAGCCTGGTCCATCCCAGCATCACAAAAAAGGCATGAGCGATGCTGAAGGATGTCATATCTTAATCGGGAATTTGGTAAGTTTCAAAAGTAGTTTTGCTAAAAATTTATTTACGGATTACTTGTGTGTTCAGAGAACGTGATTCAGAGTCCATGTGTTGGGAGTACTATAACCAGCATAGGTCCATCTTAAAAGGGGATCTACCAAGCGTCCAGATGGATCAAATATATCAAGGTGTAAACTCCTTTGTAGAGGGCAAATGTCAAGGTGTAAGCTCCTTTTTAGAGTGCAAATGTTGAGGAAGCGTTTTAATTTATCTAATTTGTGTAGTTTTATATGCATGCTATTGTAAATGTTTTAAATAGCCGACATATTATTTTTTCTAATATTTTATTAGTTTTTAAAAAGGACATGTGTCACCTCTAGGATGAGCACGGAAGGAGTTACACATCCCCCTACTAGGATGTAGAATGTGCCTCTTCGGTGCAATAAAAAACCCACATCATTATCCGAATAAATTTCAAGCATGTCAAATGATTTTTTGATTTTATTTATTTTTTAAATTCTACCTGGAATAACATAAAATTACACATTTAACCAATTACACATCAAATAATTGGATTTTATTTAAAATTATAAATTATAAATTTTCTAATCTTACAATTAAACATTAATATAAGAATTTGATTTTTGTGATTTTGATTACTCAAACAAATTGTTTAACTATAAACAATTATAATATAATATGCCTCCAACAATAAAAAAAAACCAAATAACCTAAAACCACCTCCCAAAATTTAACTTGACAAAGCATGGAAAAAAACACTAGGAAATAAACATAAAATGTTTATAAGGTAGAACTGAACTTTGACCTAAGGGAAAGGAAAAACACAAAACATTACTCAAACAATTTAATAACTCAAAAAATGGAACAATTCAACTCACTAACCTACTAAAAAACTTAGATATCTCTCTCTCACACAAGAACACACACAATCATATATATCGTTGAAGTACATCGTATTTGCAATGATCAACATATTTGATTAACTAGTCCAACCATGCAACCAAGTGATTGATCCTACATGAAATATCAACATAGTCATATCTCGAGTGAAGCTAATAATGAATTCTATGAGATAGAAAGAAGTCTTCATATGATTGATTGTTAAATATGCAAGCACCTATACTATCTAAAACTCAAAACATGGTTGCTCACTAGTGAATAAAAAGAAAGTAGAAATCTTTAAAAAATTCACACTACATCTTAAAATACCTTTAGCATCCTTAATTCAACTAGAATGTGATATAATCTAATATCCAAGCAATCCCAACAATGATCAAACTGAGGATCACATTAAAGACCAAAAGTGGGTTAGGATATCATTACCATACTAGGAGAAATATCCTATTTTTTTAAACCAAAAGATGTCCTTCCAGTCATAAGTATATCTCAATAGGGTATTCATATCAAACCAAATCATTTATATAAACTAGCATACCCCCAAAGCGAGGGAAATGAAACGTTGAGAAGAAATTCAATATGTTGTAAAATGAGAGAAAGTTGTGTGTACGCAGACAATATAATTTTACATGTTTGAAAGCAAGTTTAGCTAATTTATGGTAGGCATAGTAGTCGATGAAATTGAAAGGAAAACTCTCTTGCAATTATAATAAGCAATAAATAGAAACCCATGTAATCAATGGCAAGTAAAATGAATTGTACATTAATTTGTCATATGAAAAAGCATACATATGTGATTAAAACGATAAAGGGCTAGGTAGTGATCAAATTTGGCTCTAAATATATTGGAAATCAACATTGGTATTTTCATTTGGTAGGGGGAGTGCAGGGATTGAGGATTGCAATTTTAAGTGTGAAAAGGACAGAGAATGAATGCGTGCATCTTGTTTTTTTCTAAGTGAAACATATTGAGTGTCTTTTATATTTATATATCGTTCAAAGGAGAAGAATTGTGCAATTCACATTCCTTCTAATGTTGTAGTGCATGACATCGACATGAAGTTCAAGCCTTGGCGTTCATTGTTATCAATGTCAATGGTTGACCTTGTTCATGTGAATCCTTGGGATTTATGGATAGTTAATGCCAAGCCATCTTAAGGGAGATTTGTTTCTTGTTACTTCGTTTTATGGGTGGAATTGGTATGTTATTTGGTTGAGATTGGTCCCATGGAGGCCCAATGTAATTATAAAATGCCATGAAAACATAGGTTGGTAATTTAAGAGGGCCAAATGTAAGTTTGTATACAATTTGCATGACCACTCCGAGTGCACCATTTACTAATATTGACTGGACCCATAAATTGCAGGATAACATTACTAGTTTCCCTACCCATAACAATATTTATTTTTCTAGTTGATGGTCATCATCTTGTTGTGCATATGAACCATTGGTGAAATATTTGACAGATTGTGCAATAGGCATAGTCTATGCTTGGATAGTGTTGGTTTTCTTGGATATACATAACATCATTCCTATGTTAATGAACATCAATTTAGAAAATTTTAAAAACCTAGGTTCAAATCCAAAATGGAGAAAATTTGCAAAGGACATAAATCTCAAAACCCAGTTTGAAAAAAAAATAATAAATAACATGGGATATGGAGATGATGTCCATCAAATCAATGGAACCTTGTCTTGTATCGACAATGTGTGTTTGTTGACTTTGAATTGATCTATAAGACTGTCATTATCGATAGAAGATTTATGCCATTATCGATAGAAGACAAAGAGAAAAGGTAAGGCCTTAAATGGAGAGAACTGCATGGCACACACACAAGGTGAGAACTTGATTCTGTCTCTGGCCTTTGCACAAATTTCATAAATGTAAAATCAACTACTTGTCATGCCGATTTAGATGAACGACCGTTAAGGAAGTTCTACGGAAATGAGATACTATTCTCCATAACTGGTTTTTCCTGAGGCCAATCACATGCCCACACATCCGACAAAACAATGTTAGGAGTCCCACCAGCATTTACAACTCAGAAGAAGTAATCCTCCATCTATTAAATGCGTTTTGTTCTATGGATACAAGGGCTCACAAGTGGATTTCCCAACAAAGGACACTTCATAAAGTTTAGTCACACTATCAAGTCATAGTCGCATTATCAAATTATACATGGATGGAAAAAAATCACAGTAGTCTTATGGAGATGCAACCTATATTTTTCCCTTACCTCCTTTTATTTATTTTTATTCCATTTTAATTATTTAATTCCAAAAATTACATGTTGCTTCATGTTACCTTCATGCATCTTATCAACATGAAATTTATAATAACACTTCAAATTTATCAATTGAAAAAATAACCCTTTAGTAAATAAATGAACAACGCTAATATATGTTTATATTTATATTTGTTTGAGAATTATTTATTATTATTATTAATATTTTGTTTTGATTTTATTAAAAATATCATGTTAGATTTATTTTTATTTTTTGAAAAATTGCCCACTTAAACATAAACTGTATGGACTTGAAGGACTTTATAAGTACAAAATATCATGTTGGATTCTTCTTTTTAAATAAAAATTTCTCACTTAACATAAACGGTATGCACATGAAGGACTTTAAAGGTAGAAAATATAGAATTCAAAATAACTTGTGTTGACTTTTTTTTCACAGAAAAATATAACTTACTATTAATATGCGAAATAGTAAAATATGTCCAATTGTCAATCCATGACCAAAACATACAAACCTGCCAGTAGTAATCCCCGGAACAAACCGGTTATATCATCAACATGAAAACATGAAGGCTGTCTAAAACAGTTAACAAATACTACCAACACCCATAAGGCAAACTGCTAGGCAAACTTGTGTTGACTTTAAAGTTCACTAATGAGAGACATTCCATGATGTGATTTGGAATCGTGAATAGTTCACTAATACATAGTTGAATTTTTAATCAAATTGGTATCATTGAAAATTTGTCCAATACGAAAACTTTGTTCTTCTTCCTCACGATCAATACCATAAATGGGATTTCCAAGATGTTGCCAATGATTAAAAAAGAGTTGTGTAAAGTTTCTTTTAATCCTCTTTATCCTTCTCATTATCATTAGATGGTCATTCGTAAATAGTTGCGCATGGTTCTATTTTAGTTGGCAACGTGCAACGTTATAATAAAAATCATGTTATCCAAGTCATCAAATTTAACTAATTGAATCTCATTTTCTTTCTCCAATACTTCCAAAATATAAAGAACATATTCATTAAGATCAAAGATTCTATCAAAATCTTTATTTTCAAATCACATATATTTGAAGTGAAAGGCTTATCTTCCTCATATTCAAGGTCGTCCATAACATTATTAATTAATCTTTTAATTTTTATAATGTTATTTTTCAATAAATGAAGAGGTGGAAGAAGGCATACTAGAAACATCATCATATACTATTTTTTCTATAATATTGTAATATCCTCAATTAGGATTTTTGGGATATATTAACTCAATTGAAAAAGAACAAATCAGAAAAATTCAAAACTAGTAACTAGTATTAGGCTAGAATTGTCAAAACTAGTTATGGGCACAATTAAATCCTACCACTTCTTCCCAAGGTAGATTTTTTGGATTTGATGTGACTGAGATCAGATGTATAACAACTTAGAAAACATGGGATAAGCTAGCTTCATAATCCTTTGCACAAAGTACTGGGACCATTTATGTTTTGACAACAGTTGTCGTTGAAGTCTACTCTAAAGCTTCATGGGTACACCAACATATGCAAACTAGATCCTTCCACTAACTTGGGGTTCAATCAGAAGGTGGATGGCCTGTTTTTTTCCTCTAATATAATAATATGCAAAATATACAGGATTTTAGGTAAGTTTTGTTAGTGTTTGTAGATCAAGAGAGGAACTGTGCTACTATGGTATGCATCAAGTAATCTTCTTTCAAGATTTTCCAAACATGCTCAGGGGGTCATGAAATATGACATTAAGGCTTGGGGTGGCCTCAACAAAGTCTTAAGGACCTGCAATAACTAACATAACATAAAATAGACTCTCATAGGTCTCTTGGTATTAATTACTGCAAAACTAGTCAAAAATTATATTATAATGAGCAACCCTTGAAAATATTGAAATTCAAACTACCTCAGGACTCACAAATTCATCATGAGAATTGATATTTGAGCTCAAATACATATAAATGAATTACAACAAGCTTCTATTCGAAATTTATAGCAGTTATGATGATAATCAAATATCAAAATATTACAGAGTCCTCAATCTTTATGATTTCACAACATAGAAGCATATTTTTCTTCAATAAGAGAATGAGAGGAGTGATATCGAGACTGGATCAAATCATGGGTAGGAGACAGTCACATGGAAGCTCATGATAGGCATAAGAATTGCAGATGAATCTCACATGGGCGTAGATACTCCAATTGATCTCTACTCCAACTGAATCTCATCAAAATGAACATCACTCTTGCATAAATATTTGCACCAACTCTAGAGACTCGAATCCTTCAAGATGTGGGATGGATCATACCTACAAATCATACTTTAATGGATGCCACAAGCTCTAAGGAATAAACTGGATAAACTCTTCTTCAAGTTCCCATAGGAAAGACTTTTCAATTCTTAATTGGAACAATGGGTGAAAAAGGGCACATCTCCCAATGCAGGCATGGGGCACATCACCCATGTAATGTCCCCAATTTGAAAATTTTCCCAATTTGGACAATTTTCGAAACTTCGACTAGTGAAGCCCCAAAATGTCCCAAATGATCCCAAATATTTTCGAATGATGTATGGAGTGGATTGAGGTGTATTTGGACACACTAAAGCATCTATTATATTCTTGGACACTTTCTAAATACTTCAGAAACTTGCATTGACAATTAGAGAATGAAAGGCAGTATTACTAGGAAAACCGATGTTGAAACCCCCAAGGATAGATGGCTCCAAAAGAATCCTCAGGATTTTAAATTGGGACTGACAGTGTTTGAAAGGTATTGAGACATAAAAATGAAGCTTATGGATGCTTATACACTCTCAAAAGACTTCTGCAACATTCATTTAACTTCAGGATAAATTGGGGAATTTTACTAGCAAATTCGAGGTTCAAACCCCCAAGCATAGAGGTCAATAATGGCTTCCCAAATGCAGTACAAACCTGCCAAATTTCAGAACAAAGACATGTATTAGTTAAAGGAATTCAATGGGCACCTAAATGCATCATTAATTAGTTCCTAAAGGTTGTTTCAACTCCCATAAATCAGAGGTTTGTAGACATGTCTTCATATAGGGAGAAAAGCTAGGAAACTCCACCACTTGTTATGAATTTCGAGATTTATGTACCAAAGACTTATGAAATGTGTATGAAAATTATTCAGGACATTAATGGTTATCCATACATCAACAAAATCACAGATATTGACTGATACAATTGAAATTAAGCAACTTCAATCTCTCACAACACGATATAGGGAAAATGGCACCATTTATGCATTGTTTGGTATTTTTACATAGTTTCACTTGGTATTTCGAACTGAGGATATTCTGAGCATAAAATAAAGAGTAAATATATCATATTACAAATAAATGGTGTATCTTGGACTCTCCCAAATATATCATCATCTCACCATGTGCGCCCTTCCTCCAAGAGCAAGAATATAGAGAGAAAATTGGAAGAGATGTGGGAGCAATTTGAAGAAGAGAAGAACACAACCAACCCTGTAGCTTCAACCTGCAACAAATGTATCCATTTTATCTCCAAATGAAAGGTCTGAATGGACTCTCCAATTTCCAATTAGGATGGGAATATTTCACCCTCGAAATTGGTACTAAGGCAAGTAGAGTAAACACTCCACTAGCATGGACAAGCTATGCTCTCCAATTTGCAAAATGAGAAATGATCAAAAGATCCTTTCCTTCTTTGTTCTTGTCTTTTATAAAATTCTGAATTCCTCCATGGTTATAATTCCTTCCAAAAGCCTCATGCCAACTCAAGTTGGGAAGAGATTCCAATGTGTGCCACTTGTCCAACAATTCCTAGTCTCCATCTTCCCTCAATTCGAACGGGGAAGCTTATTGGCTTCCATAACTCCCATGTGTGCCCTCTTGGAGGATATTTGTAGCCCTGACATGTCATGTATGTCATATGTCAGCAATCAGGTCCAAAATTTGTCATAGGTTTCATAGAATATTCATCATTGTTGTCATAGGAGTTAGGGAATTTAGCTCCAAGTGTCACAATTCTTCTAAGATGCCTCTTCCTCTTCCATGTGAGTTATTCTTCCACTCCAATTCGACCTTACATGATTCATGCCATGAATAATACCTATTAAACTCCCCCAAGTATGTTACCCTTCATCTTGAACTCGAATTGGTGAGAGAATCATGCCAAGTGTAATGGGGAATCTTGCCACATGTGGGTCCCAAAACCTCTTATGTGCCCTCATGATCCAATGCCACCTTATTTTCTTTGTATTATTATTTAATTGACCCATTTAATGTGAATTTTTAATTCTAAGGTCATTTTGGGTATTGTAGCTCCTTTAATCCAACTTTTAATGCTTCCACCCCAACCTAGGGAACTAGTAATTTTCCTCCATGATAGTTCATTTGGATGGGAATATTACAACTTTGAATTGGGAGTTTTTCTCTAATGTGAACCACCTTGTCCCTTTGGATCTAATTTTACATTATTACTAACTTGGACATCATTCTTGGAGATTATTTGACCCTTAGCATCAATTTGACGAACTATCATGAGTATGGCCAAGTGGTTTAGGCCATTGTGACCCAATGCAAAATTTTGGGACATGAAAAATCCTCCCAGCCTAATGTTGAAGAACCTACTTTATTTCCAAAACTTTGCTTCCAAAACTTCCTTTCCAAAACTCTGAGTAGTGGCACTCATGTACTCTTTCATATTTTGGAAACCCTTTCTGAATTTTTCAATCCAAAAATGATCCCAGGGTCTTAAATTATCCTAATACATGTATGGTGTGAAATTTATAGTATGAAATGCCATGAAAACCAAGCATGTGAAGATTGAATCCATCTCTCAAAATGTCTCCCACATAGGAAATTGGAAAATTGTTCTGCAAAGATGAACTCAAACAACTGAACGTTGGCTTGCCCTCTCAAACCAACAATCGAACTGCTGCTCCAAGTGAGCTGAAACCAAGCAACACCATCCCATTTCTTGTATTGCATTCCAAAATATAGGCATGCTCTACCACAAAAACTTGCAGGAAAAATATTTCCCAAATCCCACTGCCTTAGTTTTAAATCTTTGAGTGGCAGTGTCACATGTGGAAAACTAACATTCCAAAGAATGCCAGGATCCCATTGTCTCATCTGCATCTTTCCAAACATCAGTAACAAAAATAAAAATTCATCACTATGAAAAATTCAAGGAAGGATGTAAAGATCATACCACCACGCTGGAAGTTCAACATTTCCAATGCACAATTGAAACCTTGAGGGCCCGGCCCCTGCATCAAAATATGAACTTCTTCAAGGTTGGTCCGAGACCAAGAGAGACTCTCCATCATGAAATTCATATCCTCAAAGTGGGGTTGAATGCAAACAAGTTTCCCCCAATCAACCAGATAGTCCTCATGTGCCAAATGCACACAAGAATCGAGAGTGAGTCCATTGAAGCTCAAAGGACAAGGGTGAAAGTACCATGTCTCATCACCAAAAGAGTAGGAATTATCCCACAATAAAATATGTCCATGCTGTTCCAAAATAATGTAAGATGTAACAAAATAATCAGCCATGTGTTCTTTCATCCAAGAAGTAAATGAAGAAACTCCACTAAAATATGAACCAATTTAGGAGAAAGGAAAACAATGAGCCTCCAAGGGGCTCACATAAGTACCATTTATGCATCCATGGATATGTGTATCATCAAGAAATAACAAGGGATGTTGCTGCCAATAAAATTTTCTCCAATCATATATCTCTCCACCCAAGTAGTTGATGAAGTTCCTCCAACATCATTTGAACTAAGCAAGGAGCAAGTAAAATCATGAGTCTTCAAGTGACTCAAGTGCACATCATAAGTGCATGCATGTATATGTGCATCATCAATAAATAACAAAGGGTGTTGCTGCCAATAATAATTTGCTCCAATCATATATCTCTTCACCCAAGTATTGGATGAAGTTCCTCTAATATCAATTGATCTAAGCAAGGAGCAAGGAAAATCATGAGTCTTCAAGTGACTCAAGTGAACATCATAGGTGCATCCATGTGAATATGTATCATCATAAGGTAACAAAGGATGTTGCTGCAAATGTAAATAATAAGAAAGTGCTCTAATCATATCATTATCTAAAGGAGATATAGGAGTTTCATACTCCTCATGTGGCACCATAAAAAAGAAACTTTTCACCCATACTTCATTAGGATGAATGCTGCAAAACATGGAAGTGTAGGATGTAGGATAATGAACCAAATCACCCAAATGATCAGAATATGCAAAAGTGTCATCATGTGAAGGCTCCATAAGGGTAAGATCATTCACCTCCCTCAAAAGTGCAAAACTTTCCTCATAGGTTGGTTCCAAGGTAGTGGAATCATACACTTCTTCAAAAACTGTGTAACCATTTCCAAGAGGCAACTCAAGTTCCTCTTGCACCACAACAAGTGCTTGGTGATGAGTCCCCATTTCAGGTATCTGATAGTTTCTTTTCCCACCAGAAAATACAAGAAAGGTTGAAAAGTTACACTCGTTAGTGGGAAAATGATTTACCTTAATTATTTAATGAAGTGTTTAAAAGATTATTTCTGTTATGTTTTGAAAAGCGTTGCTATGAGCTAATTGCATGAAAAACGAGGTTGAATGAGCAGGTGTAGGTGTACTCAAGGATAACGCGTGAATCAAGTAAAGGACTGGAAGAACGTCACCAAACTCAACGCCTTTTTCCTGATCTGTAGAGAACGAACTCCTGCTCAAAGAGAATCGGCAGTTATACATTTTTTGTTAGGTTAAGCATTAGGATTTTATAAATATGGACCTCTCGGGTAGCGAGAGGCCCCTACTGCTATTTTGAAGAATTATTGTTTAAGTTTCAGACTATCAAGACAGTTGTGTTACAGACCTAGTTTTAAACAATGAAGTTTCTATTTTAAATAAAGACTTGATGTTATCTACGATTCAGCGTTTAGAAGTTCTTTTCACTCCTGAGTACGGGTTGGAGAGGGACCCTCCAACACGTAAGTCAGGAGATCTTGCAGTACAGGTATTTCTCATTATGTGTTGTGCATTGATTGAATTTATATTGTAGATGAGAGTATTCTAAATAGCATCAAAATAATACGATTTAATTTCTGTAGTGGTTGATCACTTCCGATTCCGTAGTTCATTACAACGCATTCTGTAGTATGATAATGTTGTGTCTGTAGTCCTGTAGCAGCATTCCGTCAAGGCATAATTAACACCCATTTCTCTATGTACTTGGATTTATTTATGAAGTAGCGATCTAGATTTTCAGCCTATGTATTCATTTCATTATTAGAACTGCTTATAGAGATTGATTTCTTTCAGTATTTATTGGTTACATGATTTGATTAAAGATTGCAGCATTAGATAATGGAATTCTGAATTTAGCTTTAGCCTTAGATTATGTTAGGTCATACTTTGAGTTTTATGCATTCAATTTACAGTAAGATTAAAGATCAAGCTTTCATTACTTTAGAATCGATCTGTTATAATTCCCGCATTCCATTTCATAGTATAATTTTTATTGTCTTCGGCAAGTTAAGTCTTAAAAATAGATTACTGTTTCCTGCATTCAAATTCTTAGCCATAGATTTCCTGCTTTCAGTATTTGATTTTTTAGCATATGAATTTCTCTTCCATAGATTAACAATCCTGTTTACAGTTCATTTAATTTTTCTTAGGCAACTCTTTAAGAACATTGATACAAACACCTAACTTCGACAAAGACTATCCTAGAATAGCACATATAGTGCCAGTGCCTCTAAAGTTTGTACGTCCCCTGGTTTGATAATTAAAGTAAGCTCTTAGTCTAGCTGCCCTCATTAGGCACCCATACTTAAAGCTCACCACTTTTTGGCCCCGTTGCCGGGAGGTGCTAAATCTTTTAGGAGACATCACCTAAAAACAACACAAAAAGAAAACAAAAATCACATAAAACAAAAACATAATTTTTTTTCCAATGAATGCCTCGTCGGCAAAGGGATAGGTTTGGACACTTTCTTCCTAGGTGTCCCATGAGCAATAACAGTGACAACAATTCTTACCACTCTCAGTTTGGATCCCCAAGTTCTGAAAACGAAATTGATTCCGCATATGATCCAAACAGAGACAACTTCTCTGCTAGTTCCAACTCAAACACCACTATGGCTGATGAAGAAGAAGAACCCAGGGAGCTTTTCAACTTTCCCTTTATCATACCTCTTGGAGATGCCAGAATGAAGAATATCAACCCTAACAATATACCAAACTTCCATGGATTGACTTCAGAATATCCTAACACATTCTTATTTGAGTTTGAGGTAGTTTGTAGATCTTTCAATTATACTACAGATGCACAAAAGCTGAGGCTTTTTCCCTCCACAATGAAAGATTTATCACTTAGGTGGTTCATGAGTTTAGAAGGAAAAAATATTTTCAGCTGGGATCAAATGAAACAGACATTCCTAGAAAAGTGTAGGGACTACTGCAAAGAAAAAGATACAAGGGATGAAATATTTAGGATGCAGCAGAGAGACCGTGAATCCTTAGAAGATTATGCCTAGCGATTTCAGCTCAGCTACAAACGAGCTAACCATTACACCCTAGAACCTGAATCGCTGAAACTGGTCCTTCTTAGGGGGATTAAAGAGGAGAATTTTGAGATCTTAAACTTCTTGGGAGATGGAGACATATTTCAGAAGACTTATGACCAAATACTACAGATCTTCAAGAACCATTCTAGGTCTAGGAAAAGCAAGAATGAGACAAGAGATACACATCTACCCATAGGATCCTCATCATCTTCAGGACCCAATCTTACAAAATTTGACTTAGGAAACCTGTTAGATGACATGAAGACCGACATCTTACAATCTCTGGCCATGCAACTTGATGCACTACAAATAAAAAAGAAGCAATATGAAATTAACCAAGCCTTGGCAATATTATGTCCTCGTTGTAGAAAAAAACATGAGAAGGGGCAGTGCACCTTGAACACCATAGAAGTATGTGGTCTCTGCACTAACGACCATTCCAATGATAAATGTCCCCTCTTACCCTCATGTAAGGAAGCTATTCAAGACCCAATAGCTGAAGGAGAAATAGAATAGCTCTGCTTTATAAATTAGAGGAGGAATAATTTTGTTAGACCATATCAACCGAGCAATCAAGCCTACTATAATCAAGGACAGCCAAATTGGAACTCTGCACCAACTCCATGGAAATCATAGCCAAATCCGAACCAATGGCAACAGAATCAACAAACATATCAACCATCCTATCAACAATCGTATTACCCACCGTCTTACCCCCGATATCCCCCACCTTTTCCTCCATCCACCACAAATTATGCAAATCATTACCCCCATCCATCAAATTGGAGGGCCCCGTTACAACAACCACTTATTATGCCACCCCCACAGCCTCATCCACCCCCCAAACCTCCACCCATTCCAGCCCAACCAGTCCCAAATCCTAATAATAACAGACCTCCACAACAGCAACAGACTTATAACGTTGATATCACACAATTCCCTACTTGTGTCGTAGACACCATAGAAATAAACGAAATAATCCTCTGATCTGGAAAAACGTTGCAGAATACATCCCCAAACAATATCCAACAACCTGAAGCTCAAGAACAAACATTAGAACCCTATGTTTAGCATCCAGATGAACCAAACCCTCCTGAGGATGAAACCCAACCACTCCCATGCAACAGAAACCCTCCATTTCCAGAAAAAATTGGTACGAAGTACGAAAGAAGAGGAAGAGAATACAATTTTAAACGAATTCAAGCACTTAAACATCCAAATCCCGATTTTACAAGCCATAAGGGATGTTCCCATCTGCAACAAATTTATTAGTGAAAATTGCCTAAAGAAACCCAGAAGGAGGAAACGTGACCCACCAACCATAAATGTAGTGGGGCAATTGGCTGATTTAATGCTGGGTGTCATAATAAACCCTAATTATCTTGATCCAGGTAGTCTTGTAGTAAATGTCACCATCAATAACAAGCAAATAAATAAAAGCTTAATAGATTTGGGGGCTGTGATCAATGTAATGACTAAGGAAACCATGCTATACCTAAGACTCCAATCAATGGTCAGACCAACCACAACAGTACTCCAACTAGTAGACACATCCACTGTGAAACCCAAAGGGATGCTAGAAGACATTATGATCAATATTGAATCCTGGGAATACCCAGCTGATTTCATAATAATTGAATTCAAAAGCAAACTTAGTGGTTATCCAATCATACTAGGTAGACCTTGGTTAGCAACTGCAGACGCTTACATAGGTTGCCGATCAGGAAATATGACTATCACTAGTGGACATGCCAGGAAGAAAATCACGATCTACCCACCAGCAATGAAATCTTCAGAGGTAGAATATCAAAATTGGACTGATGATTACCAGAACACACCAAATCACAACCTCCGACCTATCCTACAATTGATGCTACACTATCAGTAAAAGCAATAGACGAAGATGGCCATATAGTTAGATTTATACAAAATGTATCTTCTAACAATCATGTTATTCAAGATTTTTTTTCCACAAAAACAGGTGAGTTCAAAACAGAACATGGATGAATTATGGACAAAAGTACTAGAAGAACAAATTGAAAAGGTAAAAATCGTGGAAATTCTGCCTGGCAAAACAGTCAACATAAATTCCAATTTTAAACCAAAGTAAGAAAAGAAATTAATGAAGATACTAGAAGAACAAAGTAAAGCATTTGCATGGACATATGCAGACATCAAAGGAATACATCCTGATATCTGCAAACACTACATTTACATCAAAGAAGTTTCTACTCCTATCAGGAAACCACAAAGAAGGCTGAACCCTGCATTGAAAGACATATTCAAAGTGGAACTACAAAATTTATTAGATGCAAGGTTCATCTATCCAATATCTGACAGTGAGTAGGTCTCACCACTAGTTATAGTACCTAAAAAAGGAGGCAAATGGAGAATTTGTGTGGACTACAAAGAGCTGAATAAAGCAACCAAGAAAGATCACTTTCCTCTTCCATTTATAGATCAGGTGCTAGATACATTATCTGGAAACAAGTATTTTTCATTCTTAAACGGTTTTAGTGGGTACAACCAAATTTTAATACACCCAGCTGATCAAGATAAGATGACCTTTACATGCCCATGGGGAACTTATGCCTATAGGGTCCTACCCTTTAGTTTATGTAACGCCCCAACAACATTTCAAAGAGCCATATTGAGTATTTTCTCCGATTTTATAAATGACAAAATGGAAGTCTTCATGGATGATTTCACACCCTATGGACAAAAATTTGAGCAGGCATTAAACAATCTTGAATTAGTATTAAAAAAATGTATTGAGATGAGCTTGTGCCTAAGCAATGAAAAATGCAGGATGTTAATGGAAGAAGGCATCGTTCTAGGACATCATATATCACAGAGGGGGATAGAGGTTGATCAAGCAAAAGTCTCAGTAATCAAAACACTGCCACCACCTATCAAACAAAGGGATGTGAGAAGTTTCCTTGGACAAACAGGGTACTACAGAAGGTTTATTGAAAATTATAACAGAATTGCTGCCCCAATGTTTGCACTTCGCACAAAAGACAATGAGTTCATATGGACAAGCAATTGCATGACAGCATTTGAAAATCTTAAGGAGAAAACAATCACAGCACCAATACTCCAAGGACCAAATTGGGAAATTCCATTTCACATCCACACAGATGCATCAGATAAAGCCATTGGATCTATGCTTGGACAAGAACGAGACAAGAAACCCTATGCCATATGCTATATAAGCAAAAATTTGGCTGGGGCAGAACTCAACTACACAGTCACAGAGAAGGAATTTTTAGCAGTCATACATGCAATCAATAAATTTAGGCATTACATCACAGGATACCAAATTTTTATCCACACTGATCACTCAGCAATCAGATATCTTATGAACAAGCCTAATACTAGTGCAAGAATTATTAGATGGATGCTACTTCTACAAGAATTTGACATTACTATAATAGATCAACCAGGCAAGCATAATGTTGTAGCCGACTTTTTGTCAAGAGTCACACATGGAAAAGATAATGAATTGGTTAAAGATAACGTCCCTAATGAGCACCTTTTTGCCATATCAACAAGAAGCCCATGGTTTGCTGACATAGCAAACTATTTAGTATCCAGGAAGTTTCCAGAACATTACAGTTATAAAGAAAAGACAAAAGTAATAAGGCAAAGTGCCACATACACATGGATAGAGGGCATGCTTTTTAAACAGGGACCAGATCAGATACTTAGAAAGTGCATTAAGGAAGATAAAGTACATGACATAATTCGTGCCACTCACAGTGAACCCTATGGAGGAAACTATGCTGTAAAAAGGACAGCCTACAAAATATTGCAAGCAGGCTATTATTGGCCAACACTCCACAAAGATGCTTATGAGTATGTGTCCCACTGTGATGACTGTCAAAGAATGGGGAAGCCTACACAAAAAGAAGAAATGCCTCTTCATCCACAGATCTCCTTGGAAGCATTTGAGAAATGGGGATTTGACTTCGTTGGTCCAATCAACCCACCATCAAATCAAAAGAGCTACATTCTAGTATGCAAAGATTACCTTACAAAATGGACTGAGGTAGTAGCATTTGCTGCAGCAAATGAAAACAATGTAGCAAAATTTTTCACTGAGCAAATCTTCCACGGGTTTGGTGTTCCAAGGGAACTAGTTTCTGATCAAGGACCACAATTTACATCCAACTTAATAGAGGAGCTACTGAAAAAGAATAAGGTTAAGCATAGACAATCCTCTTCATATCACCCTCAAGGAAATGGTCAAGCAGAAGTCACCAACAGAGAATTAGAGAGGATTCTAACAAAGACAGTCCAACTCGAAAAAAAAAGATTAGGCTGACAGATTAAGTGAGGCAGTTTGGGCCTATAACACCACATGGAAGACAACAAAAGGATTCACACCTTATGAGTTAGTATATGGAAAGAAAGTCATGCTGCCAATTGAATTCGAAATAAAAACACTAAGAATTGCAGCAGAGTTAAACATGGAATTATCAGAAATACAACAAGAACGCATGCTAAAACTGAATCAACTGGATGAGCAACGCCAACAAGCACTAGCTCACACTGAAATCATCCAGCAGCAAAGAAAGAGGTGGCATGACAAGCACCTAAAAGATAAAAAGTTCAAAGAAGGTGACTATGCACTACTCTTTGATTCCAGGTTTCACACATTCAAAGGAAAATTAACAACCAGATGGCTAGGACCTTACATCATTAAGCACATCTATGAAAATGGAGCAGTCAAGATTATTACAATAGATGAACAATAGTTTCCCATGATAGTGAATGGACATCGACTCAAAATTTACAAGAAACCACAATCAAAAGAAGAGTTTACACAGGTACTCTACCAGCAACAACTGATGCTGATAGAAAATATGAAAAGCATTGAAAAAATATATGAAAAAGAAAGAAAAAAATGAAAAAAATATATAAAAAAAAAAAGAAAAAGAAAAAAGAGACAGGAAAATAAAATTAATAGAGAAAATAACAGGCCAAATTACAGGGCCACGTATATCCCTATGAAGATACAACATTACTATTGCAAAGAAAAATATCAAGCAAAATTCAAGCGAGCCCAAAAATTCACAAACATTTTCAGCAATCAAGCAAGCCAAATATGTATTCACGAGAGCCAGCAAAATTATCTACCACTACAGGAACAATCCAAGAACACTCTTCAATCAACTCTGCCATATGATCACGAGAGCTTGACCCTACTTCAAGTGAGCCTGCAATTGATTCAAGCGAGGCTGCCATTTATCCAAGCGAGCCAGGAATTCATCCAAGTACAACAGCAAGCAATCAAATATATGCAAAAGCATTATCAAAGTCAAATCAGAAATGGCACGAATAAAGAAAAATGTTGACAACACACATAACTAATGACACGTGGAAGATCACTACGGATTACACCAAATCTACTACAACATCCAACACGCATACAAATCAGCAAGGATCGTGAACTCAGGTACGCTAACAAAATATAACAAGGTAATCTCTGAACATTTTCATTTTATTCTTAAGGTCAAATCATTATCCCCAAAATGGTTGTATTTTAAGCTGAGGACAGCTTTTCGATAAAGTCAGAGGGAAAGGTTCAGATTACAAAATCATGATTGCACACACCCGTCATTTCGACAAATGATGAATCTACATATAACCACCATACTTCACAATAATCGCAAAGTACAAGCATAAAGCGAAATGAAGAGCTTGATTATGAAAAGAAATGGATCAATCAGCAAGTACAGCGAAGAATGATAAGGATAAGTGCGGAAGGACAGTTAAGTAAAGTTGCATGATCGTTGAAGAAAAAAAGAGCCAGTTTTTGTAAACAAAAAAACATCTCAGCACTTCCCGGAAGCCAACCATCAGAAGTGAGTGTGTCACGCAGCAAGCAATCTCGCCCCGAGCCTATAGTCAATCCAGACCAGTGAGGTAAAAGACACATTCAAAGTTGGTTTTTGTCGATTGTAGAAGAGATTTTAAGATGACGAAAGGATTCAAGAAAAGTGAACCAGAGGAGCACAGCGCCATCTACCAGAACCTACGAATATTAACAACCATCTTCAGTGTAGGCTGGATGCCTTTCATCCTAGGACTGAAAGGGTACAATACAGGGGTGGCTCTGGAGTTTGAGATAAATTTTAAACATATCAAGGATGAACAGTTCGTCAGCCGAGTGAAGGGGTTACGTATAAAGATTGATGAGGATGTAATTTCCAAATTCACTGGTCTACAGAGAGGTTTGCATTGGAGCAGGGATGACAGGGAGGCAAACCATGAAGCAAAAACAACATTCTTTGAGCAAGGAGAGGTCTATGATGAAGAAAAAAATGGATTCAAAAGACTCTCCATTCCAACATCATGGGAGGACGTGGCTACAATCATTCAAAAGTACATCACATGCTCTAGTAGCTTAAGCTATGTCACCATCTTTCATTTTCGTATTCTAGAGCTGTTAAGACACAGGACCCATCATCCACCAAACAACAACATTAGTATTCCATATTACCTGCTCCAATCTCTAGCAGAAATGAGCAAGATGGTGGCGAAAGGTAAGGAGGATGCCTTGGCCCATCATGGGCTGATCAAGTTAATCGTTTATGAGGAATTAAAGGCGCAGATACCAAAGCTTTCGTGGGAAGAATTTGTGTTGGTATCCGCTGAAGATGTTCAAAGGATGAAGGGGACACCCACAGCTGGCATACCACCAGGAGCAACGAACAAAACCGCCTCGACATCAGGGGCGAAGAGGAAAATTGACCTGGACCATGTGGCCGAGACCCTGGTGAAAATCAAGCATTCAAGAGATGACTCCCCCAAGACGAACCTAGGGATCCCTGCCAATAATCAAGAGTCGAAAAGAAGAAGTAAGAGATTCACACAGGCATCCAGGATCCAAATAAACAAGGAAAAGAGTAGGGAACCCAGTCGCATAGTTCAAAATGTGTCGGATGGGGACGATGATCAGTGGGTAGATCAGAGGGACCCCACTATAGAAGAGGAGTAGTATGAACAGGAAATGCAGGATGAACAGGAATAACAGGAGGAGGAAGAAGAACGAAATGAACCAAAAGAGAAAGTCAACCCCTAGGGGGACCCCCCTGAGCATAATGAAAACCCTGGGGTTGTCAATCAGCTGGCTGAGGCACGGGAAGAATTAGAAGAGCTCAAAAAGGAGCTGGTGGCATTGAAAATTGGATCAAGAAGCCAGATAGCATCACCCTCGTTCTCATCTGAGAAGACACAAATTCTAAGAATGCATCATGCAGGGGAGCTAAGACTGGCGAAACAGATAAATTTAGTACTTCAAGAAAAGTTGGCTGAGGCACAAGGGGAACTAGCCAAAAAGGACCAGGAAATTGTTCAACTGAAGATGTCTTGGCTACTACCACTGAAATATACAGTAAACTATTGGAGAATAGGCCACCTTCAGCAATATATGCAGTTTACCTACAAGAGAAGTGGGGCAAATTCCAGCTCCAAAGGTTGGCATAGGGACTGCCAATAGAAATCAAAACAACTAGGGAATTTGTGGATGCATCTCTCAAGGCCACAGAGTCGGAGAAGGACCAGCTCAGTGAGTTTTTCCTACACAATTTTGTAGCTCCTAGCTCGTCCAACTGGTCGCCAAACCCTTACATGGGTGATTTCCAGTTAAGGGCATTATGTTCTTGGATGAACAACGAAATTGAACGAGCTCAGGACTACCACATTTATGTGGCAACAAAATGGAAGACCCCATTATGGATCAGGGCAGAAGCATTGTCACGTACCCACCCATTTATCCAATGCAAGGCAGGGAACATGATGCCAAATTCGGGGCTTTCACATGATCTCATCCCATTCGTTAGATTCATATAATTAAAATATGAGTGTGCAGATGTAAAACAAATCAATTATGCACAGCGGAATTAAAACAACATCCACACACAATTCATGCTCATCCAACATATCAAAATAATCATTAATTAAACATTGCAGAAGTAAATACATAGAAAGAAAAACACTTATCTTCATTGGGCAATTGTCCCAAACAACTAGCCATGTCGCTGCAACGTTCCACCCAACCATAGGCCAGTTGTGTTCATCAATCTCTCAACACAACTGCCACCCCCGAGATGGGCATGATTCTTACAAGGAAAATGGAACATTCAAGCTCATGCACAACCCAATTAGCCATTTCATCTGAGCCAAGCTAGTCCAGAGCTGGGTTTATCAGGCTACATTTGAACCTTGGATGCTTTCTCTCAAGCTCAAGCCAAAACAATGGAGATTCATAACCCATACCCCAACATACTCTTTTCTCACACAACAAACACAATCATTGGGAAGGGATACACATTTAACAACAGAGGTACTCACAACACAGGGACCACATTGGCTCTCCCAACTCGTGGTTCACCCAAACGAACTGTGGAATTTTGAATTCAACCCCCAGGGAGCAAAACCGATTTATCCCACTAGTTATGATCCTTTCCAATGGCCTAAACGACCTCCAGGAAGACCCAAAAATGTTCTGTTCTCTTCCCCACTGGTAATCAACACAAAAACGCCCCTTCCCAACTAAAAGATGAAGGGGAACACAGAAGACCCAAGGAGCAAAATGCCCAGGCAGCTAGAGCTGCGTGAGAGAGCAAGGCCATGGTGAATAATGGCTTAGAGAGAAATTTCATGGCTCTTTTCTTTCCCAAGGAGACAAACACGATTTTCCATGAAGGGTGGCTTGCCCATACCCGAATTTGGACAGCCATACCTCTCCATTCCCAAGGCATTAACTACCTCAACCAACTCTTTGAATGATTGGGTACAAAAGTCAACATGGGTAGTTGAGGGTTTGATGGGTTCTCTCATTGACACTTGGCTTGACTTGATTGGCTCCAAGGGTTTGAATGTTTTCCCTCCCACTTACTTGTAAAATTATGCCCCCATTTCTTTGTTGCATTGCATAGCTAGTTGTGGGTATTTTATTAAAATGTATTTTTACATGATGCAGAAATTCCAATGTGCTTGGCTAGCACGCAAACCGTATGCTTCAATAAATCAATGGCGGAGCCTTGGCCTTGAGATCCTCACCATGATTTTATAACAATATTACATCATTTACATTTTAATGCAATAGGGTTAAGATGGGGACGTGACAAGCATCTCAACCTGAAAGAATAATCTATGACCATAGAAATCTCACCATAGATGAGGAACTGATCCCAATTCTCCTTGAGAAACAGCAGGGAGCTGTGGTTCACTTTGATCTTACTCTTCAGAGCACACATAAGGAGGTTCAAGAGTCTATTGGTGAAAGATGGCGCAGAGTGGCAAATGACCTAAAAATAAAAGAGCTTCACTCCCCTGCCAGACTAGAAAATGCTCTCATAAAAGCCAAGCTCTACAGGGAGTCATTGATAAAGAATCAGCTTAGGTGGATAGGGATGAGGCTAAACCCCCCATTCTTCTTTCCTCCGGTCATTAAGGAACAGGTCAATGAGGAAGAAGAAAGGAGGGCATGGATCAAGGAAGATCAAAGTATAGGCTACCACAGGCAGGCATGGACACCCAAGGTGGTAGCATGGGACATCAAAGACGTCATGAGAGAGCAGAATATGTCACCCAAGGATGGGTGAATCCTTCGAGCATGGGGGAGATGATGAGTCCCCATTTCAGGTATCTGATAGGTTCTTTTCCCACCAGAAAATACAAGAAAGGTTGAAAAGATACACTCGTTAATGGGAAAATGATTTACCTTAATTATTTAATGAAGTGTTTAAAAGATTATTTCTGTTATGTTTTGAAAAGCATTTCTATGAGCTAATTGCATGAAAAACGAGGTTGAATGAGCATGTGTAGGTGTACTCAAGGATAACGCGTGAATCAAGTGAAGGACTGGAAGAACATCACCAAACTCAACGCCTTTTTCCTGATCTGTAGAGAACGAACTCCTGTTCAAAGAGAATCGGTAGTTAGACATTTTTTGTTAGGTTAAACATTAGGATTTTATAAATATGGACCTCTCGGGTAGCGAGAGGCCCCTGCTTCTATTTTGAAGAATTATTGTTTAAGTTTCAGACTATCAAGACAGTTGTGTTACAGACCTAGTTTTTAAACGATGAAGTTTCTATTTTAAATAAAGACTTGATGTTATCTACGATTCAGCGTTTAGAAGTTCTTTTCACTCCTGAGTACGGGTTGGAGAGGGACCCTCCAACACGTAAGTCGGGAGATCTTGCAGTACATGTATTTCTCATTATGTGTTGTGCATTGATTGAATTTATATTGCATATGAGAGTATTCTAAATAGCGTCTAAATAATACGATTTAATTTCTGTAGTGGTTGATCACTTCCGATTCCGTAGTTCATTACAACGCATTCTGTAGTATGATAATGTTGTGTCTGTAGTCTTGTAGCAGCATTCTGTCAAGGCATAATTAACACCCATTTCTCTATGTACTTGCATTTATTTATGAAGCAGCAATCTAGATTTTCAGCCTATGTATTCGTTTCATTATTAGAACTGCTTATAGAGATTGCTTTCTTTCAGTATTTATTGGTTACATGATTTGATTAAAGATTGCAGCATTAGATAATGGCATTCCGAATTTAGCTTTAGCCTTAGATTATGTTAGGTCAGACTTTGAGTTTTATGCATTCAATTTACAGTAAGATTAAAGATCAATCTTTCATTACTTTAGAATCGATCTGTTATAATTCCCGCATTCAATTTCATAGTATAATTTTTCTTGTCTTCAACAAGTTAAGTCTTAAAAATAGATTACTGTTTCATGCATTCAAATTCTTAGTCATAGATTTCCTGCTTTCAGTATTTGATTTCTTAGCATAGGAATTTCTCTTCCATAGATTAACAATCCTGTTTACAGTTCATCTAATCTTTCTTAGGCAGCTCTTTAAGAACATTGATACAAACACCTAACTTCAACAAAGACTATCCTAGAAGAGCACATATATTGCCAATGCCTCTAAAGTTTGTACGTCCCTTGGTTTGATAATTAAAGTAAGCTCTTAGTCTAGCTGCCATCATTAGGCACCCATACTTAGAGCTCACCACTTGGTTCTTATCAAGCTCATCTTCAAACACATCAAGAAACTTCAATTTTCCATGTTTCTCATGATCCATCATGTCATGAGAATCCTCCGAGCAATCTACCATTTGAAAATCTGAAACATAGGAGGAAGAACAAGTATCTTGCAACCTATCAAGAAGTTTCTCATTTTGCATTTTGAGCTTATGAATATCTTCATTATTATTCAAGTATGCTCCATCTAACCATTCATTAAGCTCAAACAAATTGTTTCTATAAAAAAACAAGGACATGAAATTACCTTCGACATTGCACATTGCTCTTTGAATCTTCTCCATGTCTTCAAGGAAGGATGAATCCTTCAATGAAGAAACTCTCCAACAAGAATTTGACACCAATGCTTGAGTGTCATGGAGTATGCTAATGGTCTCTTGGATCTTCTTTTCATTCATCTTTAATGACCCTTCAAGAAAATGAGGCTCTTGCAAATGAACTTCCTCAACTTCTTCCTTCTTACTTGGACCAACTTCATGAAGCTCAAGTGGTGATGGGGAAGTTGATATTGTTTCTTCTTCAACTACTACAAGGCGTTCATTTTCATGCTTAATGGAATTTTGGCTTGCAGCAACACTTTCAAAAGTGATCTCTATTTCACCAACATAGAGGTGTGAGCACCCATCAGTAGGTACTGCTTCATAGTTCAAGCATCGATCAGTATATGCTCTTTGATTCATGTCCAAGGTAGAATGTGTCTCGAAATGATCTTCAATATTTTCAATAGAGTCTTCTTCATGCTCATGTGATGTCTCTTCATAATGTTTAGAGTCACTTGGGAGTGACTTTCGATCCTCTTCATGTACTGCTTCTTCTACTTCACCTATTTCAGGGCTAAGTGGCTCATGGGTCTCCTCCTTTTTACTCAAACATGTGTGTTTATCTCTCCAAGGTATTTTGCAAGAAGGGCATAGACCTTTTTTCACTAACTCCACATCTTCATTTTTGGGCCTATTTGCAAACACCCAATCAGCAAAGTCTTCAAAAGGAACGGCCTTTTGTGTATCTCCCTTATACAGATCAAGATATGCCTGATATTGTTGGGGAAAGTTTTTACATGTTGCTCTCAATCTCTGTAATTCATTCATAGAATTTTCCTTTGGTAGTGTGACACACTCATATTCATCAAATTCAAGGTCATAAGAATAACCCTCATTTCTTATGAAATTGTAATAAGTGTTTCATGATGGAACCTCTTCCTCATACCATTCACATTCTTCTTCATATTTCTCATAAGAACCTCTTGGACTCACCCAAATAGATCAACATATCACCATGTGCGCCCTTCCTCCAAGAGCAAGAATATAGAGAGAAAATTGGAAGAGATGTGGGAGCAAGTTGAAGAAGAGAAGATCACAAGCAACCCTGTAGCTTCAACCTGCAACAAATGACTCCATTGTCGCTCCAAATGAAAGGTATGAATGGCCTCTCCAATTTCCATTTAGGATGGGAATCTTTCACCCTCGAAATTGGTACTAAGGCAAGTAGAGTAAACACTCCACTATCATGGACAAGCTATGCTCTCCAATTTGCAAAATGATAAATGATCAAAATCTCCTTTCCTTCTTTGTTCTTGTCTTTTATAAACTTCTCAATTCCTCCATGGTTCTAATTCCTTCCAAAAGCCTCATGCTAACTCAAGTTGGGAAGAGATTCCAATGTGTGCCACTTGTCCAACAATTCCTAGTCTCCATCTTCCCTCAATTCGAATGGGGAAGCTTATTGGATTCCATAACTCCCTTGTGCACCCTCTTGGAGGATATTTGTATCCTTGACATGTCATGTATGTCACATGTCAGCAATCAGGTCATAAATTTTTCATAGGTTTCATGGAATATTCATCATTGTTTTCATAGGAGTTAGGGAATCTAGCTCCAAGTGTCACAATTCTTCTAAGATGCCTCTTCCTCTTCCATGGGATTTATTCTTCCACTCCAATTCAACCTTACATGATTCATGCCATGAATAATACCTATTAAACTCCCCCAAGTATGTTACCCTTCATCTTGAACTCGAATTGGTGAGAGAATCATGCCAAGTGTAGTGGGTAATCTTGCCACATGTGGGTCCCACAACCTCTTATATGCCCTCATGATCCAATGCCACCTTATTTTCTTTGTATTATGATTTAATTGACCCATTTAATGTGAATTTTTAATTCTAAGGTCATTTTGGGTCTTGTAGCTCCTTTAATCCAACTTTTAATGCTTCCACCCCCAACCTAGGGAACTAGTAATTTTCCTCCATGATAGTTCATTTGGATGGGAATATTACAACTTTGAATTAGGAGTTTTTCTCTAAAGTGAACCACCTTGTCCCTTTGGAGATAATTTTACATTATTACTAACTTGGACATCATTCTAGGCAATTATTTGACCCTTAGCATCAATTTGACAAACTATCATGAGTATGGCCAAGTGGTTTAGGCCATTGTGACCCAATGCAAAATTTTGGGACATGACAACCCAAGCCAAGAGTAGATATTGATCTCTCAAGATTGAATTATCAAAGTGGAAAAATATGTGAGAAGGAGTTGATAGCCCTCTTTTATAGAAAACTATTGTGATTTTCCTCCAAAATTGACTTGCCTCTTAGAATTCGAATTCATGAATCCAATGATGAAACTTGGCACATGTGGGCCTCACCCAAATCACTAAGGCTCCTTCCATAGATGGAAACATGTTTTTTACCATTTAGATACTTTCTTTCTTGTTGTTTCCTTTATTTTTTTGTGCTTTCCTCCTTTTCCTGTTGTTTCCTGGTTTTCCTGTCTTTTTTTCTTTTGGCTACTTTTGCTTGTATTTATGCTTTTGCATGCCTTTCTAATTTTTGTTTGATTTTGGACGCAATGTGGTCGATGATTCCATCTGCATCATGGGATGCCCCTGGTGCATCCTTTCGAGAAGTATCGCCATGTGGGGCGTCGGGTAATATGATGTATAGGTAGCCTGATTAGGCATAGATAAAGTAGAACTATTCGAATTTAAGGATAGCCTCTTCTTCAGTCTAGGGTTGCTCAGATGCCACATCCTTGGCGATGGATGGTATCAGGGACTTCAAAAACCAATCTAAAAAGATGCGATCGTCTAATTTAATCTTACACAAACTGCGGCGTTACGCCATTCATGGATATGGTGTGTGATATGCATAGCCATATTTTTCTGCAATATATGAGGATCTCAACACCAGCATCATAACAAGATGGTAGTTGGAATAACTGCAGGAAAGTCGAAGTGAGGGACGTAAAGGTGGAATGAATGCCATGGGGCTGTTCAATGTACCACTTGGTTGTAGCGAAATGAAGGTTTGTTGTAATAGGCATAGTCGAATAAATTCGTCCACTATGGAGTTATTGGAACACCACAAGTGGATGGACATGATATGGTTCTAGGGTCTTCCCCACCCTTCCCCTCGAACTTGGGTATGTCCTAAGGGATCTTGGTAGGCATGGGAGGCCATGTAGGATCATGTCGGATGGGGTCATTGGTCAATCTATCCAGGTCATGGAGGTTGATACTGGCCATGAATGGAAAACTTGCAGGACGATGTGACATGGTCAAAGCGACCTACATGCTAGCCATGGGTAGATGGGAATTAATCGTGATGGGAATTGAGGAACTACCTATATGGGGGGGAGGGATCTAAAAGGAAGTGGTGGTTCCCACAATGGTAGTACCAGTAACCGGGGGGCTGTGTTTTTTGGCATGGGACCGCTATGTGTGGGTACGGATGCAGTGGTTGTGTGAACAGTGGTTCCAGGGGTACGTGTTGTGGCAGCATCAATAGAGGGTCCCATGGATACCACGACTGGAATAGTTTTTGTAGTGGCGCTAGAGCCGCTAGGTGTCCACTGCCAACAATTCCTCCATAGAATGGGTTGGGATTCATGCCGATCATGGGGATAGATGGTGTTGTAAGTACGTGTGACTCTGATTCATAATCAGATGTGAAATAAGGTGCGTCGGGATGAATATCTAGAGACAAAACTGCTCACCCTTTTACTCTCACTCTCGGTTGGGCTAGGCATAGCTGAGATAGGTTAGTTTAGTTAGGAATTGCATCTAGGTTAGATTATCTTGCACATTGTTCTTGATTATAAAATCCTAAACGGTGGACTGGGCTGCAACTAGTGAAACCCAATAAGGAATGGTTGTTGGGATAGAATCCGGACGGGTTCCCTACTCCAAATGGTTTGATATATAATTGAGTCTTCTTACCGGGGAGAAACCCTATTGTTAACCTTAGGTCATTTCGACCTATCAACAAATTTGGCACTAGAAGGAGGGTCGAATGACAAGCCAACCTATGTGGATTCATTTTTCTTAGAGTGAATTAATTATTAATGGCTTCTCCCCGTGTCCCTATATTGGAACATGCTTTCAGTTCACCAAGACCATCCGGGAGCATTTCCAAGAATAGAGTCGATCTCTTGTCACAACCTATGTTTGATGGTGAAGGGAAAAACTATGCATTTAGGCATATCATTCATTTTGATGTTGCACGCCGAAATCTCAAAATTGTTCAAGATTTTGAAATATGCAGGTTGTTTACCCTCATTTTTTAAGGACGAATTAGGGATTGGGTTAAAATGCTCCCACCCAAATCTATTAACACAGTTGGAAGCACTTCATGGAATTTTTTATCGCTTCCCATGAGTACTATGACTACAAGAATTTGTCTGGTGAGATTGAAGGTATATGTAAGAGGAGAGATGAGCCAGACAAAGACTTCATGTCAATACTAGCTCAAATTTATTATAGGTTTCATGAAGACGATAAAAATTCAATACAAGGAATAATTGATTGGTATGTATATCTTATATGTTTTCCCGAAGAAGATGAATTTTTAATTGATGACGAAAAAGAGTGTAGTTGTCATAGTCATCCTCCCATAGGACCCTTGGACCAAGAAACATCAAATTTTAATGGACAAAAGAACTTAGAGGACAAAGGACAATGATATTCAAAACAACCCTAATTTATAGAATACATGTCCTATTGTAGATTCACGTGAAGTAATTTCCACTCTAACAGTGAATGAATCAAGTGAAAGAATATGTGAGGAAATTTCAGGACTTGTGAATACATTTGGTTTTTTGGATACAAAAGAATACGACTTAAAAGTGAACCGTCCCTATAACCTCTTTTAATAGGAAGAATATAATAATCAAAATATTCCTACAATTGGTATTCTGTAGTTTCTTGATGTACAATCATCACTAGTTGAAAATGTGAAAGAAAATAAACCAACATTTGATGAGAAGATGAATGGTCTAGATATCGAAGATGTGATTGTTGATGATGAATATTTTTATGCTAAAATGAATACTGAACATGTTAAAGAAATGTAAATGCAGAAGATATTCTATTTGTACTTGTCTATTGTATTATTGTATTCCTCCTTCGGGAGATGTCATTGATGTAATTAATAATGTAAGAGTCATTGAAAGAGTCAATGTAAACCCTAGGTCTTGTGTCGACCTAGAAGAACCCATAAAATATTATTATATTATGTATTTGACAAGTCGACCCAGTTAGTTAGGTGAATTTGGCTTAGTTGGGAAAAAGTCACCCCAACGGAAGAATATAAATAGAGGATGAGTCTCTCATTTGTAATCACTCAACTCACTCACACAAGTTTGCATAGGAGAGAGAGAGATAAGCTCACACACATGAAAGAGAAGTTGATTTTGTCTTGTGGTTTATCTTTGTACTTTGTGAATTCTAATTGAGGATTTTTATCGGGGTTTTCTCCCTTGTGGTTTCCCCGAGAGAAATATTGTGTTCATTGTGTTTGTTGTGCTTGTATTTCTTTCAGTGATAGATTGTTTAAGTTTATTATGCTAAACAAGTAGAAAAACTAACATGGTATCAGAGCAAACCTGAAAGAAAACATTGTGCAGCCTCCGCAACTGCATAAACTAGGGCTTCTTGTTTCGGGATCTCCCTCCACAGTTAAACTGAAAAATAGGGTGCATCTAACTCACCTCACTAAGGCGCATCTTTCTGTCGAAGCAGATTTCAATTCTGAGAATTTTCATTTTGGGGTCCCCCACTGCATCCCGGGAGAACTAGGGAATCAAGTTTTTGGATCATCTGCTCATAGAATTGGGAGAAGGAGTACTTTGCTTAAATCACCTTGAGGAGGCGAATTTGCTCATCCAATCAGTTTTCCAAAATCCCGAGGTTAGAAAATTAGGGTTTCTCTAACAAACCCTAAATCAAGGTAAAAGCAGTTTTCAAAAGGACAACTTTTCTGGTAAGTTTCAAATCTATTATATTTCCATTTGAGGTTCTCATATTATCAAGATGACAAACAATACCAAGTTTGATGAGAAGCATGAGGGAGCTAAGAACTTCAGGGCATGGAAATATAGAGTCATGCTCATTCTTGAAGAACATGACCTAGAAGACTTTATAAAGGAAGGACTTACAGAACCAGAGGGAGATGAACCCAAAGCAAGGCATAAGAAGAATATGGTTAAGGAAAAGAGGATCACAGCTGATTCTATCAAAGATCGCTTTATCCCTAAAGTGTCTTCAAAGAAGACTCCAAAAGAAATGTTCGATGCCTTGACCAACCTGTTTGAAGGAAAGAACATTAATAGGAAGATGACCTTGAGAAATAAACTCAAGGGAGTGGAGATCTTGAAGTCTGATTCGATGCACTCATACTTCTATAGAGTGTCCCAAATCAAAGAACAATTAGAAGCTATTGGAGACACTATAGAAGACGTTAAAGTTGCGATGACCACTCTGAATGGTATCCCCAGAGATTGGAAACCATTTGTTCGTGGCATATGTGATAGAAAGAAACTGATCCAATTTAGACAACTATGGGAAGAATGTGTGCAAGAAGAAGAGAGAAGAGTGGTAAGAGAGGATAAACTAAATGACAATGAAGATCAATCTTTGGAAACTCATGCCAAAAGGAGGAAGGAAAAGGAATAACAATGTACGTTCATGTGGGGACTCTCCAATAAGATCTCAAATACCTCAAAAGAAAATGAAGTTCAAAAGAGACCTATCTTCGGTTGAATGTTACTCCTGTCACAAGACGGACACATTGTGATATTTTGTCCACTCAAATATGGACAACATAAGAATCTGAAGAAGAGATTTCATGCTCATGCAGCAGAATACAATGAGTATGATGAAGAAGTCAAAACCAAAGAAGATGAAGACTCCAATGAAGAGTATGTGCTAATATCAGCCCTCACTGGTTCAGTATCTCATGGAAGTGACACTTGGCTAGTATATAGTGGATCTTCAAAACATATGATGGGATACAAAGAATCCCTTTCACATCTCATACCGAAGGAATATCCACACAAGGTAAAGCTTGGAGATGACTATCAATATCCCATCAAAGGAATGGGAGAAGCCTCTTACAAATTGGACTCTGGAAAGTCCATGAACATGAAGGATGTACTTTAAGTACCAGGTTTGAAGAAGAACCTTGTATCTATTTCAGCATTAGATAAGAAAGGTCTTTGAATTGCATTTATGGATGGTGAAGTACTTATGTGGCCAAAGGGGAAGACTATCAATGATGCAGTAACCATTGGAGTAGAAGAAGGAGGAATTTACAAGTTGAATGGTCATGCAGATACAACACTAATGACCAGTACCATGAGCCCTTGTGAACTATGGCATAGAATACTAGCTCATGTACACTACAAAGCCTTACCAATAGTAAGTAAGGTGGTAACTAGACTACTAGAAATCCAAGTTGATCATGAAGGAGTATGCAAAGGATGTGCTCAAGGAAAGATTATGAAGAATCCATTTCCAAGCCGCGACAGCAAAGCTAAAGGTATTCTGGAGATTATTCACATAGAAATTTGTGGACCTATGTCCACCACTTCATTAAGCGGGTATGTTTATTATGCTTCTTTTATTGATGATTACTCCCGCAAAACATGGATTTATATTCTAAAGAATAAGAATGAAGTCTTTGAAAAGTTTAAGGAGTTTAAGGCTCTTGTAGAAAACCTCTTTGAAAATAAGGTAAAGATTCTAAGGACAAATAATGGAGAGGAATACACTTCAGGCGATTTCAAGAATTTCTGTAAACAAGCAAGGATTAAGAGGGAGCTTACTATTCCCTATAATCCACAACAGAATGGTGTAGCTGAAGGAAAGAACAGAACCATCATGGAAGTAGTGAAGGCCATGATCCATGATCAAGACTTACCCATGCATCTATGGGAAGAAGCAGCTAGAACCTCAGTATATGTACAGAACAAAATCTCTCACAGTGCTCTTGGAAACAAGACCCCAGAAGAGATTTTTACAGGTATGAAGCCTGAAGTCAATCATCTAAAGATATTTGTGTTAGAAAAACAGGATCGTAGAGCAATAACAATAAACAGAAATGCAAATATAATCACACACACATTACAAGAGAGACACAGATATATCATGGTTCACCCCAACTTAGGCTACGTCCACACTAAATTTGCCAGTCCTTACTATTATTACCGTCCAGCAAGGTGAAGGGATACAACCTGCAACACAGCCGCTGCACTTCCTCTTCAATATATCACAGTCTCTCTTCCGATCTCAGAGATCTTTACAATGCATAAAACCTAATACATAAACCCTAGTTGTATTACAATGACTTTCTTTTATAAGGGAAATACAATGGGAAAATACCACGGGATACACAAAACCATGGGCCCACAAAACAGCTGGCGAAAACAACCCCAAAAAATTTCTCTCGGGGGATCCGCCCCCAAACCCCCTTTTTCGGGGTGTTGCCATGAACCCCTAAAAAATGCAGAATGGGTGTACAGTCCTCCGGGGTGCACGACTAAGACAATATCATCTATGAGACTGGAAGATCTGGCTCCACAACCAACAATCTCCCACTTGGAGACTGATCACAGCAACTCCACCGCTGCTGGACTTGGACTTGGAAAATTTCTCCTCTTCACCTTCATGCTAGAAGGCCAACTGAAACCGAGCAAGAACTCAGTTTCTCTCTGGTCACTACCTTTGTGAACATGTCTGCGGGATTCTGGCTAGTATGTATCTTTTCCAGCTTCAACAGTTCATCTTCCAGAACAGAGCATATGAAATGGTACTTGAGTTGTATATGTTTAGTCCTGGAATGGAATGCTGAGTTCTTTGCAAGATGAATGGCACTCTGGCTGTCACTATACCAACCTGCTATCTTTATACTTCTTACCCACTTCCTCCATAAACCTCTGCAACCAAATCATCTCTTTACTATCCTTTGTAATAGCAACATACTCTGCTTCCGTTGTTGAAAGTGCAACAACCTTCTGCAGTTTCGAAATCCAGCTTACTGTTGTTCCACCTACTACATACCCTGTGGTGCTCCTCCTGCTATCCTTATCACCTGCCATATCTGCATCAACATATCCCTGTAGAACAGTGTCTGAACTTCCAAAACATAATGCTTGTGTGGTGGTACCTCTCAAATACCTGAGAATCCACTGTACTGCCCTCCAATGTTCTTTACCTGGATTGTTCATATATCTGCTCACAACTCCCACTACATGTACAATACCTGGTCTTGTCCACACCATGGCATACATCAAGCTGCCAATTGTTGATTGATATGGAATCTTGGACATGTAATCTGTCTCTTCCTGTGTCTTGGGACACATTTCCTTACTTAGACTAAAATGGCTAGCCAAAGGTGTACTAACTGGTTTTTCATTTTGTATTCCAGAACCTCTCCAACACCTTTTGTATGTACTCACCCTGAGACAATGTCAATTTGTGATTTTTCCTGTCTTTTGTTATTCTCATACCAAGGATTTGCTTTGCAGCACCCAAATCCTTCATCGCAAATGAATTAGCTAGCTTCCTTTTGAGTACATTTATATCCTGCATGTTAGACCCTGCAACAAGCATGCCATCCACATACAATAACAAGATAATATATCTTTCATTGTCTAGCTTCTTGAAATAAACACAGTGGTCAGAATGACATCTACTATAACCTTGTTCTATCATAAACCTGTCAAATTTTAAATACCACTATCTTGGAGCTTGCTTCAATCCATACAAACTCTTTTTCAACCTGCATACCAAGTTCTCCTTACCTTTGACCTCATACCCTTGTGGCTGATGCATATATATCTCTTCCTCCAAATCCCCATGGAGAAAGGCTATTTTTACATCTAACTGTTCAAGATGCAAATCTTCTACCGCCACTAGACTTAAGATAGTCCTAATTGAGTCATCTTAACAACAGGAGAAAATATTTTATCAAAATCAATACTGCTTCTTACCTCCTTCTTCTTCCTTCAACCTATAAATCCATTTGTTCTGCAATGCTATTTTACCAGCAGGCAACTGAACCAGATCCCAAGTCTGGTTTCCTACCAATGAGTCCATCTCCTCATTCATTCCTTGCTCCCACTTCTTTCTAGTTTCCACTTGCATTGCTTCTTCATAACATTCTGGTTCACTAGCATCAGTCATCAACAAATAATACATTGAAGGAGAATATCGTTCAGGGAGTCTACTTAACCTGGTAGATCTTCTTGTAGTTGCAGGAGTTTCAGGTACTTGTTGTTGTTCTTGATTTTCTGGCACCTTTGGAACTTCATTTTCTTGAATTTCATCAAGTACTGTGTACTTTGTGGTTTCCTTTTCCTGTTTCTTTCCCTGCAACTGATCTTTATACATGACCTTTTCATTGAATATCACATCTCTACTCCTGATGATTTTGTTATTTTCATAATCCCATAAGCGATAACCAAATTCATCAACCCCATATCCAATAAAGGTACATTTCTTGGATTTAGCTTCAAGCTTTGTTTTATTTTCTTTATCAATATGGACAAATGATTCACAACCAAACATTCTCAGAAATGAGTAGTTTACCTTTTTATATGTCCATGCCTCCTCTGGAATACCACCATCCAAAGCACTTGAAAGTCCTCTATTTATTAAATAAATAGCAGTATTTACAGCATCTTCCCAAAATTGTAAGGGAAACCCTGCATGCAGTCTCATACACCTTGCACGCTCCATGATCGTTCTGTTCATCCTTTCTGACACACCATTTTCTTGTGGTGTTCCTGGGACTGTCTTCTCTCTACGAATCCCATGGTATGAACAGTAACTATCAAACTGCTTGCCGCAGTACTCACCTCCATTATCAGATCTGAGACACTTCAACCTTTTCCCTGTCTCATTCTCAACCAAAGCTCTCCACTTCTTAAAAGTAGCAAACACATCAGATTTTTGTCTAATGCAATAAATCCAAGTTTTCCTAGTTGCATCATCAATAAATGTAACATAATAATGAGAGCCACCAAGAGATTGTACCTGAGCCGGTCCTCATACATCTGTATGCACTAGCTCTAACTTTTCATTCTTCTTCTGTTTCCCAACCCTGAGAAATCTGACTCTCTTATGTTTTCCATAAACACAGTTTTCACAGAATTCCAAACTTACCTGCTTCAAATTTGGCAGCAACTTCCTTGAGTGGAGAATCTGCATCCCCTTCTCACTCATGTGGCCAAGCCTATGATGCCACAATGTTGTATCTATTCCTGTGGAAGCTAAAGAGATAGAATGTTCAGTATTATGACATAAATACAATGTACCTGTCCTATCTCCTTTTGCTATCACCATTGATCCTTTAGTGATCTTCCACCACTTTTCTCCAAATGTAGATAGACATCCGCCATCTCCCAACTTCTCTGTTGAGATCAGATTTCTTTTCATAGCAGGAATATGCCTAACATCTTTCAACATCCAGTCAGTTCCATTCTTAACTTTTATCCATACCTTACCCATTCTAACAATTTTACATGGCTCATCATCACCCAATAAAACATGTCCAAAATCGCCAGGAACATACTCATGAAAGTATTTCCTATGGGGTGTAGCATGACATGAAGCTCCTGAATCTACTACCCAATAATCACTAGTATTATCTAATGCAAGAATCAAAGCATCTTCTAACACATCACCTGCTACATTTACTTCCTGGGTAGTTTCCTTCTGTGCGTCTCCTTTCTTCTTTAGAGATCTGCAGTCTTTCTTCAGATGTCCTTTCTTTCCATAGTTCCAGCACTTTATTTTTCCCAGTCTGGACTTAGATCTGCCCGTTTTAGACTTGCCACGATTACCTTGGCTCTTTCCTCTCTCCTTTTGTCTTCCCCTGCTCTCCATGGTCAACGCATTACCTGATGTCTCATCTGTGCTTTTTCTTCGCATTTCCTCACTAAAAATAACACCAATAACATCATCAAATTTCAAGGTGTTTAAACCCGAGACAGAGTTACTTACAGCCATGACCAAGCTATTCCAGCTTTCTGGCAATGAACACAAGATTAGAAGAGCCCTAACCTCATAATCAAAGTTCACACTTACAGAACTTAGTTGATTTGTAACCGTATTAAACTCATTTAAATGATCAGTAACATATCCACCTTCAGACATCTTCATATTAAATAAACGCTTCATTAGAAATACCTTTTTGGAGGTCGAGGGTTTTTCATACAGCTTACCCGGTGCGCTCATCAAACCCTCCATTGTCGTTTCTTTTGAGATATTGAAAGCCACCGACGAAGCCAGGCTTAGCCGTATTGTTCCCAGAGCCTTTCTGTCAAGAACCTCCCATTCTTCATCCTTCATGGCCGCCGGCTGCTTTGCTCTTCCTCCCAACGGTAGGAATATATCCTTCTGGTACAGATAGTCCTCCATCTGCATCTTCCATAACTGAAAGTTTTGGCCGTTAAACTTCTCGACCTTAAACTTTTATTCTTCCGCCATTGCTCCCACTCGAACCAGAAACCCTAGCTTCCTGCGGGTTTATCTGCCAAATAGACCTTCTGATACCAATTGTTAGAAAAACAGGATCGCAGAGCAATAACAATAAACATAAATGCAAATATAATCACACACACATTACAAGAGAGACACAGATATATCATGGTTCACCCCAACTTGGGCTACGTCCACACTGAATTTTCTAGTCCTTATTATTATTACCGTCCAGCAAGGTGAAGGGATACAACCTGCAGCACAGCCGCTGCACTTCCTCTTCACTATCTCACAGTCTCTCTTCCGATCTCAGAGATCTTTACAATGCATAAAACCTAATACATAACCCCTAGCCATATTACAATGTCTTTCTTTTATAAGGGAAATACAATGGGAAAATACCACGGGATACCCAAAACCATGGGCCCACAAAAAAGCTGGCGAAAACAACCCCAAATTTTTTTTCTCAGGGGCATTGCCCTGAACCCCTAAAAAATGAAAAATGGGTGTACAGTCCTCTGGGGTGCATGGCTAAGGCAATATCATCTATGAGACTGGAAGATCTAGCTCCACAACCAAAAATTTGGATTCCCAGTATTTATCCACATTCCAAAAGAGAATAGATCGAAGTCAGAACCTTCGGGAAAGAAGGGAATATTTGTGGGTTATAGTGAGCAATCAAAAGCTTACCATATCTACATCCCAGGATTCTTCCAAATTGAACTCAGTCGGGATTTTACATTTGATGAAGACACAACCTTCAAAAAATCCAAGAAGACTCATGAGGATGAAGAGGAGCATGAAGATCCTAGAGTTACAGAAACGAACAATGTACCAGAAAGAAATGTTGAAGAAGAACCTATTCCAGAATATCATGATATGGCAGAACCTTGGAGACCTGAGGAGACACCTCGTGTAGAAGACCCAAGAAAGAGAAGACCAGCTTGGGCACAAGAATTAATACAAGATGCAGGAAGGTATGGTTCTTCAGAAGGAACCAGTAGAGAAAGCAAAAGACCAAGGCCATATTCCAGTTATGTAGCCTTGATGTGTAACCTTGTTGAAGAGGAACCGACATGTTTTGAAGATGCAGTAAAGAAGAAGGAATGGTTGGATGCCATTAATGAAGAATATCGGTCCATCTTCAAGGATGATGTTTGGCATGTGGTACCAAGACCAAAGGACAAGTCAGTACTTTCATCAAAGTGGATCTTCAAAACAAAACACTCAGCAGATGGAAGCATTGCAAAGTACAAGGCAAGATTCGTAGCTCGGGGGTTCTCTCAGAAGGAAGGAATTGATTATGAGGAGGCCTTTGCTCCTGTGGCCAGATATACTTCAATGAGAACCATTCTTTCCTTGGAATCCAAGATGAAATGAAAGTTACATCAGATGGATGTAAAGACGTAATTCCCGAATGGGAAGATAGAAGAAGAAGTATATATCAAGCAACCATAAGGATTTGAAACAAAAGATAAAAAGCCACACGTATGCAAACTGAAGAAAGCATTGTACGGGTTGAAGCAAGCACCCAGAACATGGTATGGAAGAATTGGCAGCTTCCCGATGAGCTTGGGATTTACCAAGAGTAAAGTAGATTCTAATCTTTATTATAAGATTATGGATGATGAACCTATGATACTATTTTTGTATGTGGATGATTTGTTCCTTATAGGAGAAGACAAGCCCATCACTAAATGTAAGAAAAGGCTTGTAGTAGAATTTTAGATGAAAGAAATTGGTATGATACATTATTTTCTAGGTATTGAAGTATGGCAGTATCCAGATGAGATTTTCTTGAGTCAAGGAAAATACAAATTTGAGATCCTAAAGAGATTTGGGATGATGGATTGTAAGGCCATGACTACTCTGATGGTGACAAACTTGAAGCTCCTGTATGATGCTTCATCAGAGATAGTAGATGTCACCATGTACAGATAGATTATTGGGTGATTGATGTGCTTGACCAATACTAGACCATATATATGTTTTGATGTGAACACATTGAGCCAGTACATGGTGGAGCCCAAAACTGTTCACTTGATTGCAGCAAAACATGTGAAGGGTTACCTAAACGGTACGTTGGATAATGGACTCATATATGCTCCAGATAGTGAGTTTAGGATGTACGAGTACATAGGCTCGGATTGGGCTGTAAGTGTCGAAGATAGGAAAATCACTTCAAGATGTTGCTTTAGTTTGGGATCAGGCATGAACTCATGGCTGAGTAGAAAGCAATCTTGTGTTGCACTCAGTACAATAGAAGTTGAATATGTAGCAGCTTGTTCAGCTTGTAGCGAAGCAGTTTGGCTTCACAATATGTTGGAAGTATTGTTCGATTCAGAGATAGATGTGATGGACATACTCTGTGATAACTAGAGTTGCATCAAGATGACAGAGAATATTGTGTTCCATGATAGATCGAAACACATAGAGATCAAGTTCCACTATATCCAGGAGATGGTGTAAAAGGGAGTTGTGAAGCTCAAGTATGTTCCTAGAGAGGAACAAGTTGTTGATGTGTTGACTAAGCCTTTGTCTCGCATAAAGTTTGAGTACTTTCGAGACAAGCTTGGTGTGGTCCGAAAGGACCTAACTTGAAAGAGGGAGTGATGATGATGATGATGATTCCAGTCCTTAGGGACTGATGCCAATCTTGAGGTGATTGAAGATCAATACTTTCCGACTGATAGAGTTCTGCTCCTTAGGTGACTGATGTTGGTCAAGAGTTGACTGATGTTGGTCCAAGGGTGACTGAAGATCAGTACTTGCCGACTGATAGAGTTTTGTTCCTTAGGTGACTGATGTCGGTCCAAAGGTGACTGTTGTCGATCCAAGGGTGATTGAAGATCAATACTTTCTAACTGATAGAGTTCCGGTCCTTGGGTGATTGATGTCGGTCCAGAGGTGATTGATGCTGGTCCAAGGGTGATTGAAAATCAGTACTTTCTGACTGATAGAGTGTTGGTCCTTAGGTGACTGATGCCGGTACATAGGTGATTGATTCTATTCCAAGCGTAACTGAAGATCAATACTTCCCGACTGATAGAGTTCCAGTCCTTAGGTGATTGATGCTGGTCCAGGGGTGACTGAAGATAAGCACTTGTTGACTGATAGTGTTCCAGTATTTTTTTTTTGTTGAAGATTGATGTTGTTGTTCCAGTATTGTGTTTATTGATGATGTTCCAACAAAGGATGTTGTTGATGATGTTCCAGTAGATGATGTTGCTGATGATGTTCCAGCAAAGGATGTTGTTGATGATGTTCCAACAGATGATGTTGTTGATGATGATCCAGCAGAGGATGTTGCTGATGATGATCCAGTAGAGGATGTTGCTGATGATGTTGTTGATGATGATCCAGTAGAGGATGTTGCTGATGATGATCCAACAGAAGATGTTGCTGATGATGATCCAACAAAGGATGTTGCTGACGATGATGTTCCAGCAGAGGATGTTGTTGATGGTGATATTCCAACATATGATGATGATGATGATGTTGATGAGGATGTTCCAGCAGATGATACCCTATACATATGATGATCCAAAACTTCCTACGACATATAGAGATTCACAAGTCAGTTGTGCAACTATTTTTGTTACCCGCATAATACCTTCCTACTTAAGAGGGAGTGTTAAAGAAATGTAACTACGGAAGATATTCTATTTGTACTTGTCTATTGTATTATTGTATTCCTCCTTCGGGAGATGTCATTGATATAATTAATAATGTAAGATTCATTCAAAGCGTCAATGTAAACCCTAGGTCTTGTGTCGTCCTAGAAGAACCCATAAAATATTATTATATTATGTATTTGACAAGTTGTCCCAGTTAGTTTTGTGAAGTCGACCCAGTTGGGGAAAAATCACCCCGACGGAAGAATATAAATAGAGGATGAGTCTCTCATTTGTAATCACTCAACTCACTCACACAAGTTCACATAGGAGAGAGAGAGAAGCTCGCACAAGTGGAAGAGAAGCTTATTTGTCTTGAGGTTTATCTTTGTACTTTGTGAATTCTATATTGAGGAAGTTTTTCCAGGGTTTTCTCCCTTGTGGTTTCCTCGAGAGAAATATTATGTTCATTGTGTTTGTTGTGCTTGTATTTCTTCCAATGATAGATTGTTTAAGTTTATTATGCTAAATAAGTAGAAAAACTAACAAAACAGAACTTTGTCATCTTGACTGATAATTTATTGTCAAATCATATTTTGACTAGTGTTCCCATTGAACGTGTAGATTTTGAAGAAAATTCATTGGATAACAATGGGGAAAATTTCAGTGATTTATCTTTTGGGAACTTTTATTCCTTGTATTCCGATTTATTTACAAATCTTAACACTAAGAGAGAGTTTCAAAATATTCATGTCATAAATTTTGATTTTGATTCTTTTAAAGTAAAGAGTGGTGAAGGGGAAGATGCATACATTTATGTTGTTCAATTTAAGGATTACAAAGTGGAAAATAATCTTTTCATGAATGTTTTCAATGAAACTCGGATTAACATTGATATGGTTTATGATGTGGAACAGAAAGAGGTTATTTATTATAGTCCATTATGTCCTAATGATGATGACATGTTTGATAGTGAAAAGCTTCAAGTTCAAGAAGAGTACATTGATGAGCATGATGATACACTTCATTGTTCAATGATGGTTATGTCAGGTCCTCATATTATTACTTCACATTCTGTATCTGATGACAAGGTAATCCATATGATAATTGATTTTGGATTTTCATCTTATAGTCCTAATGAGGTACAGTACCCATCTTCAACACTTTCACAAGAGTCACGTACTTTCTCTTATGGCTTTCACACTATTGAGACTTGGTTGGAGATATCATTTTGTCAAAAGTTTCCACAATGCAACATGTACTTGATTTTACTAATATAAATAGATTTTGAACTAGTATAATTTTTTCAACCATGTATTGCACAATGCATCAACCCTACAAATGTAAGCATGACTATGATTTCTATGATTTCACTTAACTTGAGTGAACCAGTGTAGGTTAGGTTAGGTTAGGTGTAGTATAGGTTTTCTTTTCTTCTTTCTTTTAGAATAAGAATTTGACTCATGTAGTTTTCCTTATTGAATAAAGCCGCTAGATAGTCACTTAAGTTTTATTTTGATAGCTTAGCTTCCCTCCCATACTTTCATTATGTTCCTTTCAATATTTGCCAATTGGAGACGTATCTTTCTTTAATTCATTTTAAACATGGGTTTGGAATGTTTCATCTTCTAACAAGGTAAATTTTCAGCAGAACTTCATTATTCATGCACAATAATTAAAAATTGAGAACAATTGGATTTTATTTGAATAATTTTATTTATTTCTCTTATGTTGGAATTACTCTCATCTTGAATTTGTTTTGACAGGTATTCATTGGAAGGAGATGCAATGGTTGGTAAAAAAATAAGGAGATGTTTTAATCAGCATGATGAACACTCAGGGAAGTATTCAAAAACCTATTGTTTGGTATCCCAACCCTGATAGTATGCTTTTTCTTCACAGTTTCACATTTTTAGGTAATCTTGAAACAACACGAGCCTTAAGTTTTGCATAATCAATAAATTAGAACTATTCATGAAATAACTTGCAATTTAATCTCACAAATCATCATTGATTTCATGTGCCCATTCCTTGATTGAATCTTCTCTAAGTACTTTTCTCCAAAATTATCTTAGCCTGTCACATTTTTCATTCACCCTAGCAACTAATCCAACCCTAATCCCATTGGGTGAGCTTGATTTTCTTCCTCTTGAGATAGATTTGAGCCTGGTATCATCAAAATATTGAATTGGGAGGTGAGAGAAGCATGCTTGAGAAGTTTGGTGAACCAACCATATGTGAGGTGAGCACACGGAAAAGAGAAGAACGATGAGTAGCAATTTCTCTCGGCAAGATGATGAAATAGTAAATCAAATTGAGCAATGGAATGTCAGAGAGAGTAATGCTTTTAATTTGGCTTGGTGTACTTCTTGACCTTTATCCCTTGACATAATGCTTCTGCAATGTTTCATAATGTTTGGGGTTGGTTTTGATGATATGATATTTGAGCTTGCTTTCATTCCCTATGCTTGTAACTCTTGTTTGAAACTGAGTTGCTAGTTTATTATTAGTTTTCCCATCCATAGCAAGTTTTCAACTGTCTCCCTTTTGGTGTGGTTACTGGTTACTCTTGATGGATTGATTTAATTGTACATATCCCTCTCCTTGCCTCATTTTTTGTTCATTATTTGCTGCTCAAACTTGTAACTCAAACCTGTGGAATCAATTACCCTAAAAGGTCATTCAAAACCCATGAGCGATTTTGATTGGGGGTTTCAAAGTTAGGTCTACAAAGTGACACCATTAGGAAGAAATATACCATATTTGATTAATACCAAAGCTTTTAATCTAAGCATCCTTGCAAGTTATTCAAAAATTTATAGTAGTATCCTTGTCATGGTGGAATGCTGGTAGATTTGGAAGAGCTTACACGAGAACAATAGTTAATAGGAATCTAGATGTATTTCGGTTATTCTCTGGAAAGCTCCATCCACTTCACACACTTAATTGGCTAAATCCTATGATTTTTTTAAGTGGTCAACCCATGGGAAGAAATTGAGTCATGACAGTGCATAAAAAATCAAAATTTGACTCTAAACACCATCCCATGCCTTTAAGGGCCTTATTGAGTATGCCCCCCCATCTACTCATTGCAAAAGCATAAAAATATATAAGAGATCAAAGAAATATGTATACCAAAAATTAAAATGGGACGAGAGCATTCATACGTAAACAAATTTTAAGAGGAAACTTTGTCGAGGTTATAGACGCTCATGGGCAACAGAGAAATGCTCGTGGTATAAGAGATTGGGACCAAACTTTAGGCACTTTTATGGCTTATGATTCCTAACCTGTAGTGTTATGCCTAACTCAAAGCACATTTGGACTTAATCTTTATAAATGAAACCCATATTCTCACTCCTAGAGAATAGACACACGATTATATTAGGTTCACTATTATTGATTCATATCCTTTTGAAAATTTGAATATTTGTTTAAATGGTACCCATGAACAACAGAACTATTAGGCTCATCCTGAGAGATTATCTTTAACACTTGCATGAATGTAAGTCTGTAGGTGTTTTAGATAGAGATAACTAGTTCTTTCAATGGTTCGCCAATTGTTGTGGCCACAAATACCTCCCCTACTTTTCTTAATCTTGGAATAGAAAAGAAGGCCCCCCCCAAACTAAATGTTGGGTTTCTGACTATATTTTAGATTGATATGCAAATCATGAATAATATGAATGAATTTTGACTGCTTTAATGTCCATCAGTTCTTTCATGATAATATTTATTGATGCTACCATTTTTCTTGAATGAGTTATTGGGACTATGTTGACTTGGTGGTTTTCTTCTTCTTTGGCGATGTGCTTTGAAGCAACCAATGATAGGGCTATGATAGTTGATTGAATGCCGTAAGTTTCAATTTATGAACCACTCTATTTTTCCCATGAGTCTTTTATGCGTGTCCCCCAATCCTTGTCTTCAATCCTGATTTCTATTTGCCTTACCAAGTTTGAAAGTTGTTTAAAAAATTTCTTGATGTACTTTCCACCTTTGTGCATTGTCTTACAACCCTCAGTCTCTCCTTATAACTTAGTTAAATAGTTCATTTGAGACTTGATCCTTAAGGCATATTCAAGAAGAAATTTGAGGAGAGAAGAGAGGCATGTCAGAGAAGGCCCTTTTCCAAAAAATGGCTAAGTATGAAGTAGTTGTAGCAAGTTTGTAGAAAGCTACCGACATTGCGGCGAGTTTGTAAAAAGCGGCTGACATTGCGGCAAGTTTGTGAAAAGTCGTTGTTGTTGCAGCAAGTTTGGAGAAGGTCATCGTTGTTTCGGCGAGATTTTGAAAAGACGTCGACATTGTGGTGAAGATGGGGAAATGATCGTTGTTGCGGAAAGATTGGAGAAATTCATCCCAGGTTCGGTGAGAGGATGAAAATTTTATGTTGTTATGGCAAAGAAAATGAAATTCATCGCAATAGTAGTGATATGGAAAAAAAGCCACCGCAGTTGTAGCAAGATGGTAGAAAAAAAGCCGATGTTGTGGTGAGAAGTTTAAAATTCGTCGCAGTTATGATGAGAATATGGAAACTTGCTTCCATTGCAATGGAGAAACTCAATAGTCTTTGACATTGCGGTGGCAAACTCAATAAAAAACTCGTCGATGACATGACAAGGTTATGGATGGAAGCCAAGTCTTAAGGTTGTTTGAACATTTACAATTGAGAACTAAGGTTGGTGAACGAAATATGATGGAATGAGTGTTTCTGTTAAAATTTAATATGCTAAGACAGAAAATAGCAGCATTACATTCCATTTCACAATAATAGCATATACAGGATCACTGAAGAAACAACAAGCATAGCATAAACACAAGAGACACAAATTTATCCTGGGAAACCCTCATGGGGTAGAAAACCCAGTAAAGCTTCCTCAATATAGATGACCAGCAATATACAAAGATGTAAGCCAAAAACATGATCTCCTCCTCCACCATAGAATACCTCTCTTCCACAAGTGCGCATCTCTCTCAAGTGAGTGTGTGTGTCAAATGAGGAACACACCTCCTCTATTTATACACTACTCTGACATATCTTTTACACAAGTACATGTAGGCTCGTATTTAACCAATGGGTTAAATACCCCACTACAACTGACTGGGCCGACCCCTCTAGGGTGGTCTAATAACCCTTTGACCCACATGACACATACAGGGCCGACCCCCACTAGGGAAGTCTAATAACCCGAGTTACCACATTCCGACGGAGGAATAAACATCTCCGGATATACAATAAGATCTTCACGGAGGAATGAAACATCTCCGGAATAATAAAGTACAAATATAATATTCTTTGAAGTTACAATATCTCAACACTCCCCCTTAACGAGAAGGATATTATAACAGCATCTGCAAGAGCAAGGAGTCATCAACATCATACATGATACATCTATAAATCATTGGAAGCTTTCTCAACATCATCAATAACTCAAGCAGTTACTAGAACATCTTCAATACTGGAACATCAACATCTTCAGTACTGAGTCTTTATCTTCTGCAGCACTCGAACAACTACAGCAACATCAACATCTGGATCCTCACAATCATCAGCATCATCATCTCACGATCATCAGCATCGTCATCACATGATCATCAACATCGTCATCAACATCACGATCATCAGCATCGTCATCACACGATCATCAGCATCGTCATCACACGATCATCAGCATCGTCATCACATGATCATCAGCATCGTCATCACATGATCAACAGCATCGTCATCTAGATCATCACAATCAGCAGCATCGTCATCTAGATCATCACGATCAACAACATCGTCATCTAGATCATCACGATCAACAACATCGTCATCTAGATCATCACGATCAACAACATCATCAATACAAGTATAAATATCATTAATACAAGTATCCTCATCAATACAAGTATACACATCATCAATACAAGTATACACATCATCAATACAAGTATCCTCATCAATACAAGTATACACAATAGCAGCATACCCTGCAACACACAAGATCCAATTACGGGATGATCAATCCCTCTCACTTTAGGACATAGGTCCAAGGATGATACAATCCTGATCCGCTTACGGGATGATCAGTCCCTCTCAGTTTAAGACAACTCTCATGTCTATGGATGATGCAATCCAGATCAACTTACAGGATGATCAATCCTTATCAGTTTAAGACACCTCACCATGTCTAGGGACGGGGCAATCCCAATCTAATTACAGGATGATTAGTCCTTATCACTTTAAGACATCTCACCATGTCTAGGGACGAGGAAATCCCAATCTATTTACAGCATGATTAGTCCTTATCACTTTAAGACATCTCACCATGTCTAGGGACGAAGCAATCCCAATCTATTTACAGGATGATTAGTCCTTATCACTTTAAGACATCTCGCCGTGTCTAGGGACGAGGCAATCCCAATCTATTTACAGGATGATTAGTCCTTATCACTTTAAGACATCTCACCATGTCTAGGGACGAGGCAATCCCAATCTATTTACAGGATGATTAGTCCTTATCACTTTAAGACATCTCACCATGTCTAGGGATGAGGAAATCCCAATCTATTTACAGGATGATTAGTCCTTATCACTTTAAGACATCTCACCATGTCTAGGGACGAGGCAATCCCAATCTATTTAAAGGATGATTAGTCCACTCAATCTCATTTAGGACTATCCTTCCTTTCAAATTATTGGATTTACTGTCCAAGGATGATTTAATCCATTCAATTCATTTAGGACTATCCTTCCTTTCGGAATTACTGGATTTACTATCCAAGGATGATTTAATCCACTCAATTCATTTAGGACTATCCTTCCTTTCGGAATTACTGGATTTACTGTCCAAGGATGATTTAATCCACTCAATTCATTTAGGACTATCCTTCCTTTCGGAATTATTGGATTTACTGTCCAAGGATGATTTAATCCACTCAATTCATTTAGGACTATCCTTCCTTTCAGAATTACTGGTTTTACTGTCCAAGGATGATTTAATCCACTCAATTCATTTAGGACTATCCTTCCTTTCAGAATTACTGGATTTACTGTCCAAGGATGATTTAATCCACTCAATTCATTTAGGACTATCCTTCCTTTCGGAATTACTGGATTTACTGTCCAAGGATGATTTAATCCACTCAATTCATTTAGGACTATCCTTCCTTTCGGAATTACTAGATTTACTGTCCAAGGATGATTTAATCCACAACCGTACATTTAGGACCACGTCCAAGGATGACTCAATCCTCAACCGTACATTTAGGACCACGTCCAAGGATGACTCAATACTCAACCGTACATTTAGGACCACGTCCAAGGATGACTCAATCCTCAACCGTACATTTAGGACCACGTCCAAGGATGACTTCATCCTCAACCGTACATTTAGGACCATGTCCAAGGATGACTTAATCCTCCACCGTACATTTAGGACCACGTCCAAGGATGACTTAATCCTCAACCGTACATTTAGGACTACGTCCAAGGATGACTTAATCCTCAACCGTACATTTAGGACTACGTCTAAGGATGACTTAATCCTCAATCGTACATTTAGGACCACGTCCAAGGATGACTTAATCCTCCACCGTACATTTAGGACCACGTCCAAGGATGACTTAATCCTCCACCGTACATTTAGGACCACGTCCAAGGATGACTTAATCCTCAACCGTACATTTAGGACTACGTCCAAGGATGACTTAATCCTCAACCGTACATTTAGGACCACGTCCAAGGATGACTTAATCCTCCACCGTACATTTAGGACCACGTCCAAGGATGACTTAATCCTCAACCGTACATTTAGGACCACATCTAAGGATGACTTAATCCTCAACCGTACATTTAGGACCACGTCCAAGGATGACTTAATCCTCAACCGTACATTTAGGACTACGTCCAAGGATGACTTAATCCTCAACCGTCCACCAAGGACTTCATTCTCGAAGACATACGTCTACGGCTCTTCTTTCGGACTGAAGTCCAGGGATGATCCAATCCCCTCACATGTTCACCAAGAACTTCATTCTCGAAGACATACGTCTACGGTTCTTCTTTCGGACTGAAGTCCAGGGATGATCCAATCCCCTCACATGTTCACCAAGAACTTCATTCTCGAATACATACGTCTACAACTCTTCTTTCGGACTGAAGTCCAGGGATGATCCAATCCTCTCATGTCCACCAAGGACTTCATTTTCGAAGACATACATCTACGGCTCTCTTTAGAACAAGTGTTCAAGGATGATACAATCCCTCTTCTTTCTCGGAGACACTTGTCTACGGCTCACTTTAGAACTTGTGTTCAAGGATGATGCAATCCTCACATGTATTCTCATCAATTACTATCGATCCTGGGAACCCATACAGAACCTGATTCACACTTCTTCTTTAATTACACCATTAAGAGAATGGTCTTATCTAGCCACTTGGAGCAAACATCTCATCATGATTCTCTTCTTCTTTCTAAGAGAATCTTCTAGCCACAAGCCTTCTATAGTGTGTTTGAATTGAAAATCTTTTTTTTTTGTTTAACATCCATCGCTTGTTCAGTGTTCATCATTCATCATGATCTTTCCTACAAATAAAATTGAGTACATGATTAGTAATACTTCATAATCATCAAATCATATTGACATGATAACCTATTATACATATAGATATCATTTACATAGTTATGCAACTATTTTGACCAATACTTTGGCACAACACTTTCCCATATCCTGTATGCATACAGTGGCTATCTAGATGCCTTCCATCTCTACCAGAACATACTATCGAGAGTGTGCACAGCTCTCAGCATGTCAGCAAAGAGGTTTCATTCTAGACAATCAACAACGGAATGTTTGTCCAACTTACCAATCATATGCATATTAGTAGTATACTTTTCAATGCTCTATGAATGTTTACACTTAGCATGATATATTCTAGGAATACAAATATGCATGCAAGAAATATCATTTACTATTTCAAATAACAACTCAAATACATATCTTTTATGTTTGTGTGGTTGCCTCCCGCTTGATCTTCTATATGTATTTTGAACTTGTATTCATTATGTACCACTGTGCATGCTCAAGTGTGCACTAGTGTCATCCTCATGATCTCATACACAAACATACGTTCATTAGTATATTCTCCAAACATTCTAATTCTAAATAATCTTGAATATGTATAGTCATGATCATCAGTATTCAGGGTTTCAAGGAAGTCTTCTTTTACTCATGCATATTCTTGTTTGATCATAGTACTCTTCTGGTTAATTAAATCATCAAGACAAGAGACATAATATGCATAAACCCTTGATTACTAACTTTATGAATAAGCATAACCAATCATACCAAGTATACTTATATAAGGGATCCTAACACAAGGTAAGATTCTAACTTGACATAAGAAAACATATCTGGATTAGTTATGTACAACATACCTAAACAATCTCTTCAATGATTTATAGATCCTGAGCTAGAACCTGCATGTCTCATAGGTTAAGCATAATATAACAAAGTCATACATACCTCGTAAGTAGAACAAATATTATGGATGAGTCTTTGTATTCATGTTGTCATGGTCATGGAACTTGATTTGTCTTTTGTGATGTACCTGTATCTTGTTAGTAGACAACATCAACCTCACACAACACCATAATGCATTAGTACAATCATATAGCCCTAATCAATGAATGTCTTCGATCATTCACATGCATTCATACTGTTACTAGGGTGATAAAGACAATTCTAACAATAATCAAGATTGTACTAATAAATAATATGAAGACAAACACATTATGACCTTAATCAAGAATCATATTTCAAGACATACTTGAACCTCCTCAAGTCATACCTGTCGAGACTTCTTGTAGTCTTCTTATGTAAGGCCTTAGCCTCAACTCCCCCTGAAATTTGATTTGGAGCTTGATTACGGCTTGCTAGAGAAACCTTAAAAATTCAATCTTTGACTTTCATGCTTTTGAATGGATGGAAGGATGTGTCTTGCTGAGCTGATCAAACTAGCATACTTCACTTTTGAAATCTCCAAAATTTGACCCCTCAAAATTGCCTTCGAAACTTCTGGATCTTCTGGACAGGAACCCGAACTTGGGTTTGATGAAGCCCACTCTTCTGTCCAATAAAAAGGTTCGATCCAAGGCTCTAAACTCTTATTTTTCTGAGGAGCTTCCAGTCGTGGTTACAGACTTCAAAAATTCCAACTTTTGTTGAAGCCCTAATTTTCCATCTTTCTGATCAAAATCCCGAACTAGGGTTTGATCAAGCTCGGTCTTCTACCCAACCAAAAAATTTGATATTGGTCTCTAAATTTCGATTTTCCTGAGTAGCATTCAGCCGTGGACTCCGATTCCAAAAATTCTAACTTTCTCCGAAACCCTAAATTCCGGAAGCCATGAATAAAGGTGCTCCAAAAATAATTCTGTTTTGACAGAAATATGCACCTGATTGTTTCTACTATAACTCTGAAATTTTTGCTCCACAGGGTCTGAAATTTTTTTCTACCGTAGCCTGACCTATCATCTTTCCATCCTGACAGGTCTGACCTCAATTGGATTTTCTAAGAGAGATTTATGCCAAGTGTCGTAACGTGACCTGTTTATGGGCTAAAACAGGAGAGCGAACTTGTACGGCATGCCACATGTCACTGTTTGAACTTCGGCCTCTGAAAAATTTTCCTGAGATAGCTTGCCCTGTTATATTTCTATCCTGACAGGTCTGACCTCAATTGGACTCTCTGAGAGAGAGTTATGCCAAGTGTCGCAACATGACCTGTTTATGGGATAAAACAGGAGAGTGAACTTGTACGGTGTGCCACGTGTCACTGGTTCACCTTCGGCCTCTAAAAACGTTTCCTAAGATATTACATTCTATGTACTACCTGTCACTTTTTACGAAATTTCATTTGGAGCTTCCTAGCCCAAGTTATGACCTTTTTTCCAAGGTTACCTGATTTTGACTGAGATCTGGAAGAGGCAGAAACCCTAACTTGTACTGATCATAACTCATAAAGTACAACGAATATGAGGGTTCCCTTTGGACACAAGGTACCTGGGGATGTTATCTTCGACCTGTAAACTTTTCAGACCCTGAAACTTCGCAGAAATGGATTTATAGCGAAAGTTTCACGATGACTGGTTTTTCCTATGTAAAACCCTAACCTTCAAATTGTCATAAGTAAAGCAAGTGTCGTAAGTGCCATACCTTGCCTTCCTTCAGGTTAGCTCTGATACCATGTTAAAATTTAATATGCTAAGACAGAAAATAGCAGCATTACATTCCATTTCACAATAATAGCATATACAGGATCACTGAATAAACAACAAGCATAGCATAAACACAAGAGACACAAATTTATCCTGGGAAACCCTCATGGGGTAGAAAACCCAGTAAAGCTTCCTCAATATAGATGACCAGCAATATACAAAGATGCAAGCCAAAAACATGATCTCCTCCTCCACCATAGAAGACCTCTCTTCCACAAGTGCGCATCTCTCTCAAGTGAGTGTGTGTGTCAAATGAGGAACACACCTCCTCTATTTATACACTACTCTGACATATCTTTTACACAAGTACATGTAGGCTCGTATTTAACCAATGGGTTAAATACCCCAATACAACTGACTGGGCCGACCCCTCTAGGGTGGTCTAATAACCCTTTGACCCACATGACACATACAGGGCCGACCCCCACTAGGGAAGTCTAATAACCCGAGTTACCACATTCCGACGGAGGAATAAACATCTCCGGATATACAATAAGATCTTCACGGAGGAATGAAACATCTCCGGAATAATAAAGTACAAATATAATATTCTTTGAAGTTACAATATCTCAACAGTTTCTATCCTCTTTGATTCTTTATATTAGCTTTCCATTGTTTCAAATACTACCTAGATGGTTTGTGCCTTGCTTGACCATTTCTAAAGGCCTCTTTTTTGGCACTGATTCGAACTTTGACTTCGGTTGACCATGATTTTTTTATGCATATTGGAATGCATTTTAACATGATTTCAACACACCTCTATGTATTTCATGCCCCCCCTCACCTTGGTTTTGATTTCCATTGTTCAAATTTGACCTTGTACCCTCTTTGTGTTTTGCCAATTTCATGACCAGTGAGGGTGGAGGACCTTATGGGAAACGTGAATCAAGAATAAGATAAATTTTATGGGTAAAAAATGGTTGGATCATGTATATATATTCATAACCTTTCCAATGCATTAAACTGTCCATGTTTCCAATAAAATATGAGGGATTTATCAACTTTTCCGTCATGGGACCTAGTATCAGCATGACAATCTAAGGAGGCCTAATATTTGGCTAAATGAAGCTTATAGATGAAAAATATTTCGAGGGCTCACTTGGTATAAATTCTTATAATTTCAATAACCTCATCTAAGGAAGGATATTATCACTTACCAAAAGATAAGGGAACAAAGGGAAATACTAAATGATGGAATTCTCCTTGGAAGCCTAATTAGCTTATATAAGTAGAGGAATGAGAAAGAGGCTGCCCCACTAAGGTGATATGGAGTGTAATCATGATCCCTTGCACTTATCAATTACATGGAATTCCATTATACAACTAAGTAGGGCACCCTTCCTCCCATTGGCTCATTTTTGGATTAATTAACCACTTAATCATGAGATAACCTAATGTATCCCCAAGTGAGCCTAAACGCCCTCCAAGTGGAAGATCCCCTTATGACATGACAATATTGTAGGTCTGAATTTGCAGGTGGTTAATGATGGTCCATCATAACTCCTATTAGGAGCAGAAGAGGTGCCCATTGGCTCACACTATAGAATGTGAAGAGTTTGTCTCCCATCCCATGGGGTATGGATGAAGAAAACTCATTTATTTTAACATATGAGGCCATATTTCAAATTTGATGAGAGGGATGGGTGTATGAGACATAAAATTAACCATTTATTACTATGTATGAGTGAGGGAGCCAAAGCCATTGATGGAGGAAGAAGGTAAAGCTTCATTTCATGTCCATTCCAAGCATACCTTTTTGAGTTTTTTAATGGATTTGTGATGGGTTTTTTGTAGGCTATCTATTGGTGGTATTACTTGCAGGTATAAATGGAGATTCAAGGGGAAATCTTAAACTTACAGGCTCAACCCTACAATTTCTTCTCCTTTCTCTTTTTGGCATTTTCCCCTTTTGAAAAATTGTCATTTCTTCCTCTATTTGTATTCTAATGTGGATAAAATAAGGGGAGGTTATTTATGTAGATTCTTGGGACCTATAAAAGTTCATGGTAAAATTTTCAACCCAAGATGAGCATTATTTCCCTTGTTTTGCAATTATTTCCATTTATAGTAATAGGTTTTTTTTGGAAAGTGATGGGATTTTGGGATCTTTGGAAATTTTCGAAGGGTAACTATAATATTGGACATTTATCAGTACCTTTAACTTGCTCGATTCATGTGTTGAGTTCCTTGATTGTCAAACTTGAATATTTTTTGCTAAATTAAGCCAATTGGGGATAATTGCTATTTTTGTCATGAAAAAAAAAATTAAAGTTGTTGGATCACATAGAGGAATAAGAAATATCTTAGATAAGTAAATCCAGGATTAATCAATTTTTAAATGCATCATCCTATTTTGTAGGATTTTTATTAATTTTTCACTAAATAATTCCTAGAAAATAGGATTAAGCTCGAAAATCAATGTTGAAGCCAAAAATATGCTCTTAAGATTTAATACGACCAGTAAACTCAATTTTACAATTTATGGACTTTTTATTATTTTTTTATAATTTTCCGAAGTTTAATTGAAAAAATGGATAATTTATACTAAAGTCCGGAAAATTAATTATAGAAAACAAATGGAGTAGAGATCAAATGCCAAATTTCAGAGCTAATTTTAATAAAGACAAGCATCCTTAATAAAATTTACTAGCTCTAAAATGGACTTTGAAGACTCATCGAGACAATTAAGGAATTTGGCGAAATCACCAAATGCATGAAAGTTGAGGGAAAATTCAAAGGGAGACTAAGGTCATAATGATAATTAATGAATTCCAATCCAATGTTGATCATGATGGTTTTAAATTAAAATCAATCTCATATCAAAATTCTCAGTGGGGAAAAATATATAATATGTAACATTTGGAAACTTCGTTTAAATGTCACGTTTTCCAACACTTAGACAATTCTCACAGTTTAGCTAGTTTTCAGTTTTTGGAATGGTTAACTTGATTTACTACAATTTTCCTTATGATCAATATGTAATCTCTCATATATTTAATTTTTGTCATAGGTGCTTACAATGAAGATGAAGGCGGACCAAGATCATTATTTGAAAGTAAGCACAATAACCATGGACAATTGGAGGTCATGTTCGATCAAGCAATGTCAAGCCATCAAGTTCCGAAGACTCTAATGGGGAATCTCTCAATATTAAGAAGACAAAATTCATCATGTCACATGAGAACAAATTCCACTAGGTGACCAAAGGCCACTAAAGGACGAATTAATGAATGCCAAAGGTCATCCAAGGGTGAATTAAATCAATTTTGTAGTTAAATTATTCAAAGAATTCCAAAAGTCCCAAAGGAATATGGAAGTCCAAGGGTCACCTATCTTGACCTATTTATTGCAATCTCATTTGATTAGAAGGGGCTTTTGGCTCTCAAAATTTTCTAATGGACTATTGCTAGACTGTGAAGGAGGAGAAGCCTTGGATTAGCTTTTGCACATGAATAATTCTATATGACGTGGATGAATATCTTGAACCGTTTCATGCTCTTTCACGTGCAGATGTGAAGTAAGAATGTTTCAGATTTCTTAATGGACTTGTTATCACTAGAAGATGCACCTTGACTGCAAAAGGAGCATGGCTAGTTCATCTTAAACTCTAGGGTTGAATAAAATTCAAATAGGTTGGTAGGTTCCAAAGGAAATTCAGGAAATGACTCAATAAAATTATGATTAGTTAAGGAACGATTAACACATGTTAAAGGCAATCTAGTACATACAAGCTGAGTTTGAGTTGTACACAGAAATGGCTGAATGAACATGAATAATATCAATTATAATTGAGGATGAAGGAAACTTTAGCAAAAACTCTTCATAGAAGATGAAGCAATTGAGCAAAAACTCTTCATAGAAGATGAAGCAAAGCTGACAAAAGCTCCTCAATACATAGTATCTTTATGCATAAAATCATAAGAGGAAATGGATATGAAATAAATAGAAGAAATCACATAAGCTTACAATATACTGTCATGAGTCTTCAAGAGCGTTGTCTCATTGTAATAACTGATCAACAAACTAAATCTACATATTGTATAGGAATAAGAGTCAGAAACTATCCTCTCACGAGTCCCTGGATGGAACCCCCTGCCCCCTCTTTCTTACATCTCAAAAATCGTTTTTATAGAGTGTAATGTCCCCTCCTATCATACCAGCATGATAGAGAGGACGTGACACTGAATCCGGGCATCCAGCCCCATGAACTTATTAAAATAAGCATTCACATAATATAAAAGAACATATGGAAATGTATAATTATAAGAAAACACAGCGGAATTAATTTCAATTACATATCCATCATACATTCAAGATGTTCATCAAATAAAATAATTGCAAGGTTAACACAAGAGAATACTTATCTTAACAAAGTAGTCCCAAGCAACTGGCTATGCAACTGCAACGTTCCACCCAACCATAGGCCAGTTGTGCTTATCAACCTCTTGATGCAACTGCCACCCCCGAGTTGGGCATGATTTCTACAAGGAACCAAGGAACAACAGACTCACACATAGCCAAGCATACACCAAGATGAGCCAAGCCAATCTACAATTGGGTTTATCAGGGCTCTAGGAAATGGAAAGGAAGAGTGGCTAAGCTAGTGAGCTCAATCACAGAGCCAGGGGTAACCTTACAAGATCTATCTAGCTTGGCACCCACAATACCTACACACCCAGCACAGGGAAGTATTCTTTTCACTGCTATACAGTCCCTCAAGCCATACCTTCCCCATCTAGTGCTCTCAGGATGTGTATAGAAGAGTAGCCAAAGCCCTCTTGATCTTATTGAGAAGTTATCTCCCCCCCCACTAGGTTTATCAAGCCAATTCTGTCCACTACCACTCCAAATCTCTTGCTCACAGATTCAAACCAAAACAGGGATGCACATAACAGCAAAATTATAAGTGTTGGGCATGAAGAAATGTTTTTACAGTGAGGTGCCCAAAGATGGGGTTTTCATTAGCTTCATAAAAACGTGAGAAACCCAAAAACGAAACTAGAAGATGGGGAACAACCCTGGAAAGCCAAATCCATTTTTAGAAAAACGTCCATGGACATTCTGGGGCAAAAACGGCCTCCATAATAGTCCCAAATCGTGGTCCTCCTCTCCCAGCCACTATTTAACACAAAAACGAGCTCCCAACCATGGAAAAAATGAAGGAAAATGATGAAAAACGTGAGGGGGAAAGCCCAGCTAGCTCAGACTGCGTGAGAGGGCAAAGGCCATGGGTTCAAAATGGCTTTTGGGCACCATTTCGTGGGTGTTTTCTTGCCCAAGGAGACAAAATACGATTTCCCAGGTTGATGGCTTGCCCATGCACGAAATTGGCTGCCATACCTCTTCATTCCCAAGGCATTAACTACCTCAACCAATTTCTGGAAGAATTAAATGATTGGGTCCATAACCCAAAATGGGTAGTTGGTTCTTTATGGGTTTTCTCATTAACACATGGATTAACACCATTGGCTCAAGGGTTTGAATCATTTCCCTCCCTATTCCTTGTAAAAATCATGCCCCCGTCTCTTTGTTGCATTGCATAGCTAGTTGTGGGTATTTCATTAAAATTCGTATTTACATGATGTCTTAATTTACATTGTGCCTATCTAGCACAAGAACCATAGGCATCTATTTCTTTAATTGCCGATACATAAAACGCTAAATCAATGGTGGGGCCTTGGCCTTGAGCTCCTCACCATGATTAATAACAATATTTACATCATTTACGATTTAAATGCAAAGGGGGTCAAAATGGGGACATTACATAGAGAAAATCCCCCTACAGGATCTAACAATAAACTAAAAATAAAAGATGTTTTCGGAACATTTGCTAAAGATCTGTGTATGTTAGAGTCAAAATGCCCTCAAATCTGGAGTTAGTCTTAGATTGATAATCTTCTTTGAATGCTGGAACTGAAAAAGTGAGATCGATAGCTGATTTGCCTCCTCAAATCTCAAATTGTGCTTTGTAACTCTGCCACTAGCCATCAAATGCTCAAATGATGCCCAAAAATACTCATTAAATCACTAAAAATCTGGAGTTGATCCCTGATGCTAATTTTGTGCCTTTTAAACTGTTAATTTGCATAAATTGCTTTGCCACCTCACAAATGATGCTTGAAGAAACTGATAAAATCCCTCAAATCTATATATGATAAATATTTCCTTCAAATTGATCGGATCATTCTACCAAATATAAATGTGAAGATAAAATTTGAACAGAGAATTACCATTGATCTCTGGAGATATAACAATTCTGCATAATCAGAATCTTCATGATCCCTGTCCAAAGTCAAGTCTGCTGCCAAACGTAGATATCAGTTGTTGATAGGTCTATGCCTGTCGTGCTTTTGAAAACTCCTCCCTAAACACTTTTAGTTCTTCTCTACTTGTACCAAAGAACTCCATAATTCTGGTCTCAAATTCCTTCTTGTGTAATTTTGGATTGAACAGTCTTCGAAATGATAACCTTCGACTGAGAAATTTTTTCCTACAATTGCTAATGAAGTCCCTGCACATTTAAATGACGCCCTGCCAAATTTACAAAGACCCTCCATATTGTAGATGGCAACGTTAGAAGAGCACTCATTTTCAACATGAAAACCATGAGCTTGAGTGTTCTCCCTTGCTTGTTCCAGCTCCATTCCATTGATTTTATTGATGACATTTGCGCACAAGGAATCCATATCTTGATTATATTGCTTAGCCACTCGTTACAACAACATATCCAAAGGATGATGTTAACCCAATTCACAAAGTTTTTTTCTCCAGTCGGCACCACCGCCTATCATCTAGCAACAAATTCTTTTTTTATGCCCAGAAAACTGGTTCATTGATGCCAAATTCTTATTCAAGCATCTGCGTCTGATAGAGAAAGAGGTCTTTAGGTCAAATTTTTGTGACATCTAAAGCATCAAAATCATGTTTATCTTATCTTCATAAATATAATCCTTCCTGTACCCGAAGAAAGGAATTGTTAACCCAAGATTTTTGGTAACTTTCGAGGAGGATTCCACAAATCTTCATGACGAGCAAGAATAATCTTACTTTATTACAACTCTCCACCATATTATATTTGCGCAGAGGAAAAATAGCATTGATATGAAGCCATGGCTAGCTCTGTCTCCTTGGCTCTTATACTTGACACTGCGTTGATGACTAATAGAGCTTTGGTTATGACCTGATTTTAGAACTTGAAAGTTGGGCTCAATGACCCAAATATCTTTTGCAAAGCCAAGCAAAACTAGCTGTGATTAGAGCTCTCGAATGGTCTTGACACTTATGATTGGTAATGCTTGGTGCATCTTCAATTTGGTATCTGAATGTTCTGCCATGGCTCTCCATGTGGATGCTTCCTTAACTCCTGTGTTTGATATTTGACATAAGGTTGATGTTGGCGATGAAGTCTCTTTAGACTTGTGATGTTTAAGAGATCCATCACACATATCATGTTGACACTAGAACAATCATGAACTTTTCTAGTTTTGAGAGATGGAGTCCTTCACTACATACATGCTGCCAGAATCCGAAATTTTGTGGGATAGATCTGGTACCAAAATCTGGCTTCGACTGGGGATGGCATGCTCCCTGCGAGCTGCCAAGAACTAGCAGACCAAGTGCCTTATATCCATTGGGATGGAGTCTTTCATATATCAAACTTATTCAAAAACTGCTACTTACATTCTGTTCTTGATGTATTGAGAGCAACTCTGCTTATTATTGAGAACTGCAAGCCAATTTAAAACTAAAAACAAATGCTCAGATCCTGAGCTTACACTGATAAACCTGCTGTGAACTAACTTCATACTGTAAATTTGATCACACTGTGCAAACCTAAAGAAAGTAAATGCTCAAGAAGCAAGCTTATTTCTTATGCTACACTACCTCTAACCAGATCCATAACTTACTCAAGTAAAATCATGCTTCCAGTGAAGCCATACAAGTATCTGAATAACTGATGAAACTCTTGATCTTTGTATTAGCAAGATGAAGACTAGAATAAAAATCAACACCTGTTTGTAAGTTTGATTTTCAGACTTATCATAAAAGGAGTACTGAAACCTTGAATCGATGAATTCCTCCATATAGTCGACTACTGGATCATAAAAAGCATAATTACCCTCAAGATATTCTAGCATCTGATTATTATGATTGAACAATCCGTGCGTGCAATTTTTTCCATACCACTGTTTCAGTTTTGAATCATCAAACTTGTCTTTATTCTCAGAACACTTTTCAATCTTGATATCAAAAGACAGCTGAAATGGGTTTTGGAAAGACCGGCTCTGTATTTTGACCTTTAAAGCTTCAGTCTCTTTATCAATAAACTTGGAAAATTATTCTAAAAATATGACTTTAGATCCTGAGTTACATGAGCTTGACTTCAAATAAGAAGACAAAAGGGAAGAAAAATTCTCATCTACTTCTTCATCGTTGCACATATTATTCCATTCTCTGAAATTTTGAATGGAAGGAGAGTCTTCCCTAAACTCTGTCTTCTCCATCCATGTCTTTAAAAAGACAATCCAAAAATATGTTATTGATCTAATTGATCTAACCGACAAATCTTCAACCCAACTTTTACACTTTCCTTGTAATGAATCATAAAATAGTCTACTGAAGACATCTTCATGTTTAACTCTAAGTAGCTCCGTAAATTCAAGTATATCAGATATATGTTTCACAGTTAAACTCAGATCTTCTCCATTGAATTTAGGACCATTTCTCAACAAATATTCATCTGTAGGAATAAGATTCGGAAAACCATGAAGTTCTGCAAAATCTAGACATGCATACCTTGAAACAATAGAAGCAACATCTGAAGTCCTCATTAGTCCAATGAAATCATCAGTGAAGCTTTGAAATCTGGATTCGCAGAATTTGGAGTCGCCAGGTGAATAATTTGCAGCCAATATTCATATGCCTATTACTTGTTCACCTTCAAGCAATAGATCTCTTCATTGTTGTTTTCCCCAGGGAAGATATCTTCACTCCTTCGTCCCCGACAACAACGCCAGAAGATGTTATCACTAGAAGATGCACCTTGACTGCAGAAGGAGCATGGCTAGTTCATCGTAAACTCTAGGGTTGAATAAAATTTGAATAGGTTGGTAGGTTCCAAAGGAAATTCAGGAAATGACTCAATAAAAATTATGATCAGTTAAGGAACGATTAACACATGTTAAAGACAATCTAGTACATACAAGATGAGTTTGAGTTGTACACAGAAATGGCTGAATGAACATTAATAATATCAATTATAATTGAGGATGAAGGAAAATTTAGCAAAAACTCTTCATAGAAGATGAATCAATTGAGAAAAAACTCTTCATAGAAGATGAAGCAAAGCTGACAAAAGCTCCTCAATACATAATATCTTTATGCATAAAATCATAAGAGGAAATGGATATGAAATAAACAGAAGAAATCACATAAGCTTACAAGATACTGTCATGAGTCTTCAAGAGCGTTGTCTCATTGTATTAACTGATCAACAAAATAAATTTGCATATTGTACAGGAATAAGAGTCAGAAATTGTCCTCTCACGAGTCCCTAGCTGGAACCCCCTTCCCCCTCTTTCTTACATCTCAAAAATCATTTTTATAGAGAAAATCCCCCTATAGGATCTAACAATAAACTAAAAATAAAAGATGTTTTGGGAACATTTGCTAAAGATCTGTGTATGTTAGAGTCAAAATGCCCTCGAATCTAGAGTTAGTCTTAGATTGGTAATCTTCTTTGAATGTTGGAACTGAAAAAGTGAGATCGATAGCTGATCTGCCTCCTCAAATCTCAAATTGTGCTTTGTAACTCTGCCACTAGCCATCAAATGCTCAAATGATGCCCACAAATACTCATTAAATCACTAAAAATCTGGAGTTGATCGCTGATGCTAATTTTGTTCCTTTTAAACTGTTAATTTGCACAAATTGCTCTGCCACCTGACAAATGCTGCCTAAAGAAACTAATAAAATCCCTCAAATCTGGATATGATAAATATTGCCTTCAAATTGATCGGATCATTCTACCAAATATAAATGTGAAGATAAAATTTGAACGGAGAATTACCATAGATCTCTGGAGATATAACAGTTCTGCATAATTAGAATCTTCATGATCCCTATCCAAAGTCAAGTCTGCTGCCAAACGTAGATATGAGTTGTCGATAGGTCTATGCCTGTCGTGCTTTCGAAAAACTCCTCCCTAAACACTTTTAGTTCTTCTCTACTTGTACTAAAGAACTCCATAATTCTGGTCTCAAATTCCTTCTTGTATAATTTTGGATTGAACCGTCTTCGAAATGATAACCTTCGACTGAGAACTTTTTTCCTACAATTGTTGATGAAGTCCCTACACATTTAAATGACGCCCTGCCAAATTTACAAAGACCCTCCATATTGTAGATGGCAACGTTAGAAGAGAACTCATTTTCAACATGAAAACCATGAGCTTGAGTATTCTCCCTTGCTTGTTCTAGCTCCATTCCATTGATTTTATTGATGACATTTGCGCACAAGGAATCCATAACTTGATTATATTGCTTAGCCACTCGTTACAACAACATAGCCAAAGGATGATGTTACACCCAATTCACAAAATTTTCATCTCCATTCGGCACCACCGCCTATAATCTAGCAACAAATTATTTTTTATGCCCAAAAATCTGGTTCATTGATGCCAAATTCTTATTCAATCATCTGCGTCTGATAGAGAAAGAGGTCTTCAGGTCAAATTTTGGTGACATCTAAAGCATCAAAATCATGTTTATCTTATCTTCATAAATATAATCCATCCTGTACCCGAAGAAAAGAATTGTTAGCCCAATCGTTTTGCTAACTTTCGAGGAGGATTCCACAAATCTTCATGACGAGCAAGAACAATCTTGCTTTATCACCACTCTCCACCATATTATATTTGCGCAGAGGACAAATAGCATTGATATGCAGCCATGGCGAGCTTTGTCTCCTTGGCTCTTATACTTGACACTGTGTTGATGACTAATAGAGCTTTGGTTATGACCTGATTTGAGAACTTGAAAGTTGGGCTCAACGACACAAATATCTTTTGCAAAGCCAAGCAAAACTAGGTGTGATTAGAGCTCTCGAATGGTCTTGACACTTATGATTGGTAATGCTTGGTGCATCTTCAATTTGGTATCTAAATGTTCTTCCATGGCTCTCCATGTGGATGCTACCTTAACTCCTGTGTTTGATATTTGACATAAGTTTGATGTTTGCAATGAAGTCTCTTTAGACTTGTGATGTTTAAGAGATCCATCACACATATCATGTTGACACTGGAACAATCATGAAATTTTCTAGTTTCGAGAGATGGAGTCCTTCTCTACATACACGCTGCCAGAATCCGAAATTTTGTGGGACAGATCTGGTACCAACAGGACTATTCCTACAACTCTCTATTTCTTATTTCATTGTTATTTTTGTTCCTTTGCTTCTTGTGGGTAGTGGAATCAGAATGACATAAATACCAAGACTGTTATAATATTATGCATTCATTCTATTGATTTTTTTATTTTCATCTTAAATTAACTATCTGAATTATGAATGTGGATGGTCGGTTGTTATTTCACTGCTCACCCTTTTACTCTCACTCCCGGTTGGGCTAGGCCCAACTAGGATATGATAGTTTTGTTAGGAATTTCATCTAGGTTAGATTAGCTTGCATTTCATCCCTTAATTACAAAAACATAAACAATGGACTAGACCGCAACTGGTGAAACCCAATAAAGAATGAATTTTCGGGCCAGAATCTGGATGGGTTCCCTACTCCAAACAATTTGAGGTCTAACTGGAACTTCTTATTGAGGAGAACCCCTACCATTGACCTCAGGTCATTTTGACCTGTCAACACTAGTACATTGTCTATATTATTGAAAAAAAGTGCCATCGTTTATGGCTTTAGACTATGTGTAAAAGTCTGGAAACAACTTAAAAGGCCTTCTATAATGTTAATATACAGGATGCACACGAAAACTTAAAAGCCTTCTATTACATTAATATTCAGAAACATCATAGAAATATCCATGGACGCAAGCAAAATGGGATTAGAGAAAATCCCGAGCATTTTTAAAGGTAGATCCAACCTTCATCCAATCTCCAAAGCATCACCTGAACACGAAACACTCCACTTTCACTCACTGTCAAATCCATCTCATAGACCTCTCTCCTCTTAACTCCACTACTCCACCAAACCCCACCATCTTAGTTTCTCTTGTCACTCAAATTCACACAACTTACAGGGACTAGGGATTCTTCCAAGTCATCAACCATGGCATCTCCCTCCACCTCCTCCAAGGATAAGTCAACTTGCAAGAGGCATATATTTCATCTACAAACTTTGATTGAGGTGGTTTTCACACCATTAGAAATGTATTGATATGTAGAACAATGTTAAAGGTTGGGAACTTTGTTTAGAAGGTATTGACCCCAAAAATGACCATTTAAGGCCTCTAACAAGCTTTGGAAGTTTCTAGATCCCAAATCACCAAAATGAGCCTGCCCTTAAAATTGGCCCTATAATCTAATAAGTAGATGAAAAATTATATAATGATCTCCAACCTATCCAACTCTCTACCAATGTAATGTGTCAAGTTTTGTGGTTTGTGCAAGTAGTTTTTGCAAATTTTTAAGTGTAGTTTGATGCTCACTAGCAAGTTTATTTGTCACAGCCTTCTTGCTTTTTTAATCCTATACATCAATAGTGGGTTTGACTCTACACCAACTCGGGCAAGGACTTGAAGGAATGCATCCTCATATATGTTGTGGACAATATGATGAATATACTATAAGTGCTTCAACTTGTGGAATGCATATTTATATTGTTAGAGTTTGGATCAAATAATTTATCTAGTGCCTTAATGGTGTAGTGTGACCCAATGTTGTCTTTGACACATAGACCAATCAAAGTGCGACACAATTTTCTCCTCAAGTTAACAATGATATCAGGGGAGGTTGGGCACACATAGCGCACAAGAATAATTGGAGCAACAATTTAGCCACTTCTCTGATAGTACAAAAGGGCACTATGTTAGGAGGGTTGAGCTTTGAGTACTTGTACTCGATTATGGGCAAGGACGTTATGCACCCTCTCAAGCTTTATAGTCTTTCAAAGAAGGTAGAGGGTCATGTTTCCCTCCTCACTTCTCTATCCTTGAAGAAATGGATTACTAGAATATTCTCATAGGAATTTGAAATTTAGGACCCAAACAATAGTTGCGTGTTTTGTTAGAACCCCCAATGGTCTCAAATCCTTATGAAATCCATGGAGGAGTGAGCTAACTATTAGAGATTGATTGTTAGTGAGTTTTTAGAGGCCCCATGATTGGGTGGTTGTGACTTCCATAATGATAGAAAAGGCGTAGTACTTGTGTAAATACCAAATGAAAAGAATGATGCATGGAATGTCCTAAAGGCTACAACTAAATACCAAATGAAAAGAGTGACGCATGGAATGTTTATGTGTCTATTCTATGTCCCAATAAATTCAAATGTGGTGATTTGGTGAAGTTTTGTTCACGTAGACCAATGTATCTATCAAAATGAGTATTTAAAAGATTGGATTGCATTATGATTTCTATATATAACGTTTGGGTGTGTGCAAGAAGATGAGGGTCACTTTAGATGCAATCCTACTTTTTCAAAACTTGTTTCTGATACATAAAAACATAATGCGTTTCTAATACTTAGAACTTGGTATGGTAAAACCCGAGCCTGACATGTCACTAGACATGTAGGATAGGTAACCACAACATGTACGCATTATGTAGTTACAAAACGCGTACGCGTTATGCAAATCTAAAATCAATTTAAAAACACAGTCCTGACCACCCGCAGCGCTCTTCACGCATCATAAACGCGAATTAGAGGTTGGACGAGGACGGTTTGTGTGCCCCAGAGTATCGGTGGATCTCGATTTAGTTGGAGGGGAGGCAAATTCACCGGTGGATTGCCATCTAATCAGGTAATTCATTCACCCATACCATTTTTTTGTCATTTCTTAACCTAAATTACCATTTTTTATTGTTTAAAACAACCTAGTTTTGTAATATTTATAAAATTGGGAATAACCCAATCTCTAATTAAATTCATATGTCCCTCAACCAAGATGAGTGAATAATTAAAATGAATCCCTTTTCAAAAACTCAAAAATTCCTAATCTAACCAAAAATTGAAAAAATAGAACTCCTCCCTTTCTACAATGTATCCATCCACATGAAACCCAAATTTCTAACCCTCAAAGGCCATTTCCCATGATACTAATTAAATAATTTTCCTTGGAAATGGCCATAACAAGATGAAATGCATGCACAAGCGTGAATAGAAAAAATGCATAAAAAATTAGTAACTTGGTTTCTCAAAATTTCATCACAATCATTTGTCCATGAACATAATCAAAATTTCATCAGAAGTGTATGTATCTATACATTGCCTCTTAGTTAAGCACCCTTGACTAAATGCCAAAACACATTAACAAAGTGCCTCTCGAACCTGCCCTATCCACACCCTCGATCAATCTACTCAACGCTCAGGAACCGTCGATTCAACTCAAAGACTTCATATAGAAAATCTCTATGTTTTTTATTTAATTTTCTAAACTTGCCATACAATGTAGAGATCGATTTTGTAGAGAGAAATTGTCTTTGTTTTGAGAAGTTGACATTGTTGTTATTGTCATTCTAGTCACAATCTCTAGTTGATTATTCAACATCTTAATCATTGATAGTCATCTCAAGTACATATGTAATCATATTGGCAAGACAAACTCATACATATCCATTTCAATCCATGCCACTTTGTCCTCCCCTCCAACCACAAGGCGTAATATGTTGAAATCAATAAATTTAATGTTAGCTTATGAAGTTGATGGAAATATTGTTTTCTACAAGGGACGTAAAGGCCAAAACATGTCGAAATAACACTCCTAAATTCTAAGAAGTTTAAACCCAAGTTTGCATGGAAAATTCACCAATGAGAGTTAAGAAGTGCCTTAACTTCTAGAAAGAAGTTGAACGAAACTTACTTTTTAATTGTTAAATGTTTAATTTTAAGTTTTAAATGTACGTAAGTGAATGCCGTTAAATTGCTTACTTGAGTTTGATTTAATACATTTTCAATTTTGAAGAGACGTCATTATATACCATGTATATGTTTCTAATGATTTTCGTATTGATGTTTTTATTGCAGTTGCGGCTATGGACACAAATGCTGAGATATTGATTGAGCTTTCCCACTTGAGGGGCATTAGTGCAGCTTTTAGTGGTGGTGACAGGATTCGCTGCTTGCTTGCATCAACCTTGGATGCAATTGTTGACACCATTTCAGAGTCTAGCAATGTACTATATGATATTACATCATATAGAGAAAGAAAAAGACAACAATATGCTGATGGGCTAGACTACAATGCAATAAAAAAGTTGAAAATATCCAAAGAGCTCATATTTGCATTGTTTAGGGACCCTCAGACGAGGGAAATCCCAAATGCAAACAGGCCTCATATCTCCATTGAGTGGTGCACGTTTCAACCATTTGTTGATAACTGGATGGACATATGGTACATGGTTTTTGATATGCCACCACATAACAACAGGAAAATTCCCTTGTATTTCCTTTGAAAGATGTACACAAAGTTCGTGTTACATAAACACGTAAACTATTTTGACATCTTGCAATTTCAAGGGATCGGTGGGGGGATGCCCCAAAACCGACCCAATGTGAGGCTTCGAGACCAGGATCGCCCTATCCCTGCACCTCGCAGGTAGTTGCCTGGGCCAGATGTCCCACCTGCACATCATATTATTCCATAGACACGTGATGCATTTTTGAGTTTGGCACGGGCGGTTGTTCGCCATGGCACTATGGTTTAGCATATGGGTGAGGAACTGACATCTGTCCCTGGTGTGATACATACACCAGGTCGTCACCATGTAGGACCATCCACTAGTGCATGACCATCCACTAGTGCAGGACCATCGACATATCCCCATCCTAGTACTGATCCTCACGAGTGCAGATCATGTGGTCATCCCTGCTATGGTCTTGCCTTAGATGTTGCCTTCAGTGGGTTTTTGAGAGAGGTATGTAGATGGTTAATTGTAATAAATTCTTCATTTATTTTCGTCTTTGTACACATATATATAGTTTGAGCTAATATATTAATTTTGTGAACTTGCAGTTGATGCTTTATGCTAGCAGCAACGCCCCAAAGTCAGATGTTCCAGACTCTACAGGGGGGCATGATGCTACCCATTTGGCAGGCCCATCTTATATAGCACCTATTGCCATATCTCACACCGAGGTAAAAATTTTAAAATTTCAGTTTTTTAATACTTGTTAATTTGTTAATTTCCACATACTTTACATTTTAGTTCACTAATGCTATCTACGGTCTAATATTTACAATTATTAAACTTGCAGATGGCAGATCCTTCACTGGGGCAAGGTAATGTGGAGGTAGCACCCATGGTCGTACCATCCGATGAAACATCTGGGCTCCAGGTAAACAATTAAAAATGACATTTTTTAAATACATGTTTGTTTGTTGAATCATACATGTCTAACTACATGAACACTTGCTGACTGTAGGCACCATCTGAGACATCTGGACCATTGCCTGGATTTGTATCTCCCGCTAGGCCATTCGTGAACAAGGGTCGTGTGTATGTGAGGCATTCTACTCCTAGAAAGACTCCAGCTACCCATGACCATGGGCTTACTTATACCATGGTAATGTATATCCTTCGATGATATTTGTTGTTTAACTGGAAATCCAGTGCATAAATCATTTTTGTTAATGTTTGAATTGCATGTTTACTGCATCAAGAACCCAAGTTGTCTACTCAAAACCTCGTATCGATGGTTTATGCAGCAGTCAGTGCTACATCTGCAATGGCAACTGATCACACACAGGTATGTAACTATTTCAACATTATCTTTACATAGTTTATTATTGTTGTCTATTGTTTATTCATGCATTTCTAACTATTTCAAAAAAAATTCATTGTAGCCACCACCACCAGGAGCAGTTTCTGGCCCCCCTGGTTCGACCATCCTGGATGTTCAACCAACGGCTCCATCTGTTACACAAGCAACACAATCCCCTTTGTCAGTTGAGGTGAGATCTCATTCAGTGACCAAGTGTTTCATGCACTTTCCATGCACAAGTTGATAATTGTTGAGCTAATGTATTAGTACAAAGTTAATTTAATTTAACAATTGATATTTAATTTGCAGGATCCAGAGACGCACACTGATCCTAGAGATGTGCCTAGAGGATCAACGTCGGGAAAGAACAAGAGGAAGCTTGAGTTTTGATGTGTCTTATGGGATATATGTACATTTGGATACATGTACATGTGGCTTGGATAGTTTTGGACACATGTGCTTTTGGATACTTTTGGATATATATGTACTTTTCGATACATTTACTTTTGGAGGCATGTACATTGACTTCATTGTGCATGTACTTTTGGAGACATGTACATTGACTTCATTGGATACATGTACTTTTGGATATATATGTACTTTTGGATACATGTACTTTTGGAGACATGTACTTTAACATTTCACTTATAAATGAATTATACATTTCACTTTGTATTTGTTCTTCGATTTCCACATGTTTTTGTGTCAATCTATTGTGTTGATTTGTGTGGATTATTTATTACTCATGAATGCGCTATGTCAAAAGAAAAAACTATTATATTTAAAGGTTTCAACGAACTCACTACATGCGTGCACTAATTGGTATCTAATTAAAAATTGTGATTTTGGATGATCATTACAAGTTAAGTCAAATTTCTTGCTCATGTAATTTAATCAAATTAAGTGCAATACAATGTTTTTCAAGGTTTCAACGAACTCACTCATGCACACTAATTGGATATAGGTCTAATTAAAATTTGTGAGTTTGGATGATTAAATTACAAGTTAAGTCAATGTTCAAGTGTAATTTAATAAAACTAAGTGCAATACATGCTACACATTTCATCAATGCCCAATATTTGATTGTACAATTAAATTCAACACTACACATGAGTAAATACACACAAGTACTCAAAGCAACATTGGTGTAAGGAACAAACGTTACCTCGGGATTCGAGAAATAAAGTGTCACCTACCCAAAATTATGAAAATTATTATTTTATTTGCAAAATACTTTATGTTAAATTTAATTACAAAATTTTGTAATTATGATCAATTTTGATTAAGGATGAATGTAATTACTGATTATTATTATTTAAATAAATTATTTAGGAGACAAACACCCAGGGGGACTGTTAAATGAGTGTTCACTGACCCACTAGGAGGAATGGAAGCTGTTGGAAGGTATGGAACAGATGACAGCAATTGCACCACACCACTAGCTGTTGGTTATGGGACAACTACCCCTAAAAATGTGGCATTATCCCCCAAGTGGTGGGAGTGGGCAGGCAGCTCATTTAATGACCCAGTAACAACTGAAAAGGCCTAGGCAGCCTACTTAAGGAAAATTCGAATTGAGCAGGCAACTCTTACACAATATTTTTGCAGAAATATTTCCTCATGTGCATCAGGTGATCACTGAGAGATTCGAATAGGGAGGCTAGCTATGAGTGCAATCATAAGTCTGCAAACTATTGGTGAAGGAGAACTAGAGGTGTTGGAGTGGGTCCCTTGGACTGCTAGCTATTGAAGATTCAGAAGTTATTTGCTACTGCAAGAAGAGATCCTAAATTCCTAAGTTTCTTCCTCCCAGTGGTTCAGTGAACAGGCTCGGGGGTCCTAAGGCAAGTAACTTGGTTGTCTTCAGGAATTGGTTAGGTGGAACATGCTCCTTGGGCTGTTTGTTCCCTACAAATTAACCAGGTTTTACAGTTTCCTATTTTGTTACAGTTTAAATATTTCTGTTTAGTGAAATCATCAAACTTTGTTTTGTAAATGTATTTATTTCTGATCTGTGTTTAAGTTTGAATGATAAAGCTTTGTTAAAGATCTTATTAGATAACCATCCCTATATTTTTCCACATGTTGTTATTTGCATCGTACTCTAGTACAGAGATGTAAATTAAGGAAGATGATTGATAGACAGGATGCCTTTGATTGGAAAGTTAAATACAGTGATGTTTTTGTTATAATTCTGCCATGTACTTAAATACAGTAAACATTGCAGTATAGTTTAAATAGTTGCATAACATTCATTTTATTCTTAAACAAAATACATTTGTTTTATGTACAGACCCATATAATTCTTTTTAACTCTATCTAGTTCAGATAGGAAATCATATGCATTCCAATTTCATAATTTTCTTTCCATGCCTCTTAATTATTACTATTCTGACAAATATAGCAGCTGCAAAAACTATGTTCTTTACAAAATTGTCATAAGTGCACACACAACATTTCTTCACCGTTTATTACTTCTGATTATTAATTACAATACTTGCACTATAGCATCAAACCCTATGATTTTGATGTTCCATTTATTTATATTTTATAAACTTCTCCTCAAGCCATTCACAACTAACTCTAGACATGTATTTCTGAGGATTGTTTTTTTTTTTAAAACCCTAACTAACTTTTTATTTACCATACCATCTTTGAAACATAATGGATCTACTAACAATACTTTAAACACGCTTTAGAATTTATATCAGCAATAGTTCTTAACCCTAGCATGAAAACATACACTGATTGGAAAGCTTCAGACAGGGTCCTTTCGTGAAACTTTTAGAACACTATAGAATAGTCATTCCAAAACCGTAAACCTCAACAACGATAACGATGCACAGGAGTTTACCGTCATTAGAGTTTCAAACATTTTACTTTCTAAACAAAACATTCTTCACAAAATGAGCCATTGTTTCAGAGGTAAACGAGCCTCGGCTCTTGGTTCCATACTCAACAAAACAACCAAAAGCTCGATAGAGTTTACTTGACGAACAATTCTAAGGTTTCAACATCGTACAGGAGCCTTTTCTTTTAAAAAAAAAAATCAAAAACGAGGTCAAGACCTCACAACAAAGCAGGGTTTTTACCCTTAACATTTGGCAGGATAAACAAGAAATTTGAAGTTTCTTTTCAACAAATTACCAAGCAGAGCCGAATGGCATCTAAAAAATAACTGGAGGTTTTCCTCTGTGCAGCCATTATCGAAATAAGACAGTAAAATTTCACTCTCGACCATCACCGAAACAAGGTCAAGTAGTTCGAACTCTCGACACACAGTATTCACCATCAAAACCATGCCCAAAGGCACCTACGAGGGTTTTGAGAACCATCGGAGCTTACCAGGAATTGGATGCATGCATCTCCATTCCAAACCTTTGCTAACAACCTCCTACGAAGCCGGTGCCTGCCAAAAATATAGTTGAAGAGTTTAAAAACAAGAAACCACAAGTACAAAAGCTTTTAGCACAGTATTATATTCTTTTGTGAAGTACTTACCCTCAGAACTGAAGCTTTGAACAATGGCAAACCACACCAGCAACATTGACGAAGTCGGATGACCTTTGACAGAGGCTACGAACTAAACATCGAAGACCAGCTTATATTTTGGAAAATCGAACTATGATTTCAACCACTGACGGAGGATAAACCACACACGACCATTGGCGGTATTGTGGTGCTATGGTACCAGAAGGGCAAGTCTGCAACCATCAAAACTATCCCTCGCAGGTTCCAGGTTCGAAACCACTCTTCTCAGCATTTCTAAAACCCTATAATGCAGCAGCCGGTCGGCTCAACGACCTCCCACCAAAAACGCAACATTAATTTCCAGCAAAACCTTTTGTCACTACTTACCAATACGAGGATAGGATTTCACTCTCAACCCCATATTGTGTAGAGATCAACGATGGATAGCTGCCCGTTAGGGCACAATTCATATTCGAGCACAATTGCAATCAATATTGCATTAATTACTCCATCCACTATTTGTCTAGTAAACGGACCGAAAGCTTGTGCATGGCACAGCTCAACATTTTTTGTTGCACGTTACAAACCTAAACCACGTGAAGACCTTGCCACTGGACTTCCACATCACTCAACCGTGGATAGATGTTAGTGCTAAGCGTGTCAACGCCAGCATGGAAGGCTTGAAAAGCACATACTTTATTACCCTGTCAAAATAGAAATCATTACGGTGTTAGTTTCAATGTATACATTTTGTATTGTTTCGAAGCTTGTATTCATGCATCATAACATTAGAGTCTATGCCTTGTGTTGGAATGAACACGTAGTCATTTTATAACGTTTATATTGTATTTATTTGGTGTGTATAAGTCATATAGAGTAAGGCTTATACATTCGTATATTAGCCAACTTTTGTCAATCCTTTGATAATTGGAGATTATAGTAGTTAGGATTTTTATTTATTTATACGAATTTTAATGTTAGTAATATATTCTTTATAAATTTCATATATTGTTTTAAATGGTAATCATTTGGAAATAGTAGGATTTTGTGTTTAGTTTTCAAAGCAATTAAAACACTAATTATTAGCTTAAATACTATACTCATTATATATTTCAAATAATAGTTTTGTGTTGCAAAATTGATTGCCAGTTAATAATACAAACACTATTTCTATAAAACATCACTTGTTTAATGACGATAGTCATAGGACAATAAACATAGCATTATAAGAATTAAATAGATGACACTCTTTCATAACAATGAGGAGTTTTAAAGTCAGCACTTGAGCTAGTTTTAGAACCAAACCAAGAATCCACACCTCCAGTAACTTGTTTCACAAGAAAGTACTTAGCATTTTATTATCACATCGACGTTGAATTGAAAGACACACGTACTTTTAAATCATGTAATCGCAGAACTTCTTACCTTCTAGCTGCACATAGAAACATTTCAAATGCCTTAGCTTTTGCAGCTAAGTAAACTCCAGGGTACCTCGTAGGACACCCTTGTACATCAAGAAAACAAACCATCAGTGTCTTGTCAAAAAGAAAACTGTTCGCATCATATTTTCAACTTTTCAGTTAACTTGAGTAATTATTATCATAAGCAGGTTTTTCAGAAGTATGATGTGTTGTTGTTATTCAAAATGTTCCTGACTCCGTAATTAAGTTATGTTTAGTATCAATGACTTCTTTAATCATTGTCGTCTTGTCAAGCATTTATTACTTCCGCAACTGTAATTATTACATTTAATGCTGTTTTTTTTTAAGTTTTAATTTTTTATGAAAATTCGGGATGTTACATGTGGTATCAGAGCTCATGTTCGAACTCTAGGCCTGAAAGAGGTCCAAGAACACGCAGCAAAAATTTTATACAGCAGAAAATTTTTACTAATTTGATTTTTAATTATGATGTTATCCATAAATTATTTTAATCTACAGGTATGGAGAATTCAGTCGATCATATAAATGACATATTTTAGCCAAACAGACACAGTTCGGGACAACACTATGCAAAAGAAGGTCACGGTGAACTAAATAACAGTTCGTCAGAATCATTACGTGCTTTTCATGAATTAAAGGCAGAAATCAGATCTGTGAAACAAGACAATGAAAGAATTCTGCAAGCACAAGAACAATTAAACCAAGTGTTGTTTGAACAGTTCCCAACTGAGGAGCAAGAGAGAGATAATGAAGATATCTCCAAAGTTGAGGATCTGCCTCATGCTAATAAAAATAAGAAAATAAAAATCAGTGAGGTGAACAACAATTCAACCTCATCAGGAGATGCTATTGAAGTGCGCAAATAGAAACGTAACTACACCAGTGATAGTAGTGAAGGAGATTTCAAACCCAGAAGGAAAAATCATAAGGAGTATGAGCAAATTTCTGGGGAGTTCAAAAAGATTGGACCTCCAACTTTCAATGGAGAAACTGAGAAGGGCGAGACAGTTGAAGCTTGGATGTCCAGTATGAATAAATACTTCCATATCTATAACTATTCAGAGTTCTTGAAGGAAAAAATGGCTATATATAACTTGACCAAAAAAGCGGATATTTGGTGACAGGACATCAAAAGAGTAAAGGACATTAAAGATAAAGATGTAAGCTGAAGTACTTTTAAACGATATTTTAAAAAGAAGTATTTATCTGAACAGTACTATGAAGAAAAATCCAAAGAGTTCTATGATTTGAAGTTGGGAGGTATGAACATGAAGGAAATGAACAGTAAATTTCTGAACTTACTGAGATATGTGCCATACCTCATAGAAGAAAAACCAAAAAGTCAAAGATACTTGAGCTGCCTACATTTCAATATTAAGGACATAATCGAGTACGACAGTCCTAAAACCTTGGAAGAGGCTATGAGAAAGGCAGTTTTCTGTTATGACACCAATCGAAAAAGAGAAGGAATGTCAAACTGGAAGAGTCATAAGCCCAGCAACTTTGAGCAAAAAAAGAAAAAATTTAGGTTCAGTGGAAATTCTGGGTTTGAAAAGAAAAATTTTCAAAATCAAAATTATCAAGGGAACAATTCCATAAACAATTCACAGCAAAATTCTACAGCACCCAGAAATGCACCTAATAATACCAGAACTAATGAGCCAAAGGTACCTATCAAATGTTTTGAATGTCAAGGTCCCCATTATGCATTAGAATGTCCCTTAAGGAAGCGAAAAGCTAACAACATCAACTCTATTCAGACTGAACCTACTGTTGGAGACGTGGCGAGGGAGATGCCCAGAATTAATGCAGCACTTGACAACAGGCAAGCATATCATCAAATCTCCATGGAAGAGATTGAAGGTATGATACAAAATCATCTTGTTACTATTTTAATTGACCCAGGTGCTAGTTTAAGTTATATATCACCAGATATTGTGGAAATTCTTAAATTGAAAACAGAAAAGTTTAGTAAATCTTAGTTAGTTAGACTAGCAACTGGAACAAAGAGGAAAGTAACAGATTTTATAGAAAGTTGTGCTTTATCCATGAATCATTTACAAACACAAATCAAGTTGAATATTCTACCTTTAGGATCTTATGATATTATAGTTGGGATGGACTGGTTAGAAGCCCATCATGTCATTCTGGACTGTTACGGAAAAAGTTTTACATGTTTAAATGACGAAGGAAAAACTGTAGAAGTAAAATGTATCCCAAGAAAGGTGACCCTTAGACAGATTTCAGCCATGCAAGTTAAGAGGGCAGTTAGGAAAGGATGTCAGTTGTTTGCAGTAAATGTAGTAAACGATGAGTTTATCTGTAAAGAGGACAAACTGAAATTAAAAGACATACCTGTCCTACAAGATTTTAAGGATGTATTTCCTGAGGAGATTCCAAGATTACCTCCTAAAATAGATTTATATTTTACCATCGAGTTAATACCAGGAGCAGTACCAAATTCTAAAGCTCCATACATAATGAATATACTAGAATTAAACGAATTGAAATCACAGTTGAAGGAACTGATTGATAAGAATTGTATAAGACCCACGTGTCTCCTTGGGGTGCACCTGTCATCTTTGTTAAAAAGAAAGATGGAACCTTAACACTGTGCATAGATTATCGCCAGCTTAATAACATGATAATCAAGAATCGGTATCCGTTGCCCCGCATAGACGATCTATTTGATCAGCTGCGTGGAGCAACGATATTTTCAAAGATTGATCTAAGGTCAGGATACCATCAAGTACGAGTTAAGGATGAAGATATTTTCAAGACAGCTTTCAAAACTCGGTATGGACATTACGAATTCGTAGTCATGTCATTTGGCTTGACTAATGCCCCGGCTGTATTTATGTGTTTGATGAATAATATTCTGCACAAATACTTAGACAAGTTTGTTGTTGTGTTTATAGATGACATTTTAGTGTATTCCAAAATTAAAGAAGAGCATGATGAACATTTACGGATTATCTTACAAGTTATGAGAGATCATCAACTATATGTTAAGTTTAGTAAGTGTGACTTCCACAAAGACAAAATTCAATATCTAGGACACATAATTTCGAAATAAGGAATCTCAGTTGACCCCGAAAAGATAAGGGCCATTAATGACTGGCCGGTTCCTAAGGATGTGTCGGATGTAAGATCATTTATGGGCATTACTAGATATTACAGAAAGTTTATAGAAGGTTTTTCGAGGATTTCCAACCCCATAACTTCCTTGCAGAAGAAAGGGAAGAAATTTGTTTGGGATCAGAAATGTTCTGACAGTTTCAAGAAATTAAAGGAATTATTGACTACAGCACCTATCTTGAGGATAGCAGATCCTAACAAGGATTTTATAGTTTGTATAGATGCATGCAATGATGGACTCGGTGGAGTCCTGACACAGGAAGGGCATTCGGTGGCATATGAATCAAGAAAGTTGAAAATACACGAGAAGAACTACTCTACTTATGATTTAGAGTTATTGGCAGTAATTCATGCCTTAAAAATGTGGCGTCATCACCTTAGTGGTAGAAAATTTATGTTATTAACAGATAACATGGGTCTGAAATATTTATTAGACCAGACAAATCTGAACGCTAGACAAGCTAGATGGTTGACTTTCTTAAGTGAGTATGATTTCGAAATTCAGCATATTAAAGGAAAGGAGAACAAAGTTGCAGATGCCTTGAGTCGTAAGGCAAAACTGAATTTTATTTCAGCCATCAATACTTATTCAACTGATTTGGAAAATTAGATTCTTGAAAAGAGTGAAACAGATGAAGAATACAGAAAGATGAAGGAAAAGACAGCAAACAACAGTTCCGAAAATTTTATGGCAGATTACAGCATGAAGGAAAATGGGTTATTACTGTATAAAAACAGATTGTATGTACCAGACGTACCAGAAATAAAATTTCTGATATTAAATTAGATGCATAAAAGTCATTATTCTGGTCATCCAGGTTATCAAAAGACCATTACTATGCTAAGAAAAGAATACTATTGGCCTAGAATGAAGGATGAAGTAGCAGAGTACATAGCTAAATGTTTGGATTGTCAAAAAGTGAAGGTTGAACACCAACATCTTGCTAGATTGTTGCAACCGTTATCGATACCAAGTTGGAAATGGGAAGTGATTAGCATAGACTTTATTACTGGATTACCTAAAAATCAGAAACAACATGATTCTATCATGGTGGTAGTGGACAAACTCAGCAAAGCAGCACATTTCATACCTGTGAAGACTACTCATAAGGCTCCAGACATTGCATAAATCTTTATGAAACAGATTTTTCGACTACATGGGATACCGAAAGTAATAATTTCAGATCGTGACTCTAAGTTTACCGAAAACTTCTTGAGGTCACTGTTTAAGGGGTTGAATATAACCTTAAATTTCAGTACATCATTTCATCCACAAACGGATGGACAGACAGAAAGGGTAAATCAAGTTTTAGAAGATTTATTAAGAATGTATGTTAAGGATCAGCCTGGTAAGTGGGAAGATTACTTGCACTTAGCAGAATTTGCTTATAATAATCATTATCATGCATCAGCCAGACTTAGTCCATTTGAAATTCTTTATGGTAGGAAATGTGATACACCTGTTTCGTGGAATGATCCAATAAATAGAGTTGTTTTAGGACCTGAATTATTGCAGGAGTTAGAACTAATTGTGAAACAAGTACAAGGAAATTTAAAAGCTGCCCAAGATAAGCAGAAAAGTCAAGCAGATTTAAAAAGGACTCATAAAGAGTTACAGGTTGATGAACATGTATTCCTTGAGGTAAGACCGAAAAAGAGTTCATTGAAATTGGGAAGCTGTGCCAAGTTGGCACCCAGGTATTGTGGTCCTTTTGAAATATTGTCCAAAGTTGGACCAGTGGCATACCAACTGGCTTTGCCACCAAACTTAAAAATACATAATGTTTTTCATATATCGTTTTTAAAGAAGTATGTACACAATGCTACTAATGTTGTAAACTGGAATGATGTACAGGTGGGACAAGACGGAGTTTTCAGGTGGAACCGGACTGTATCCTCGGAAGGAGGGAAACTATTCTCCGGAATCGCACCATTGGGCAAGTGAAGGTGCAATGGAAGCACCTTAGCCCATAAGAGGCAACCTGGAAGTTGGAGAGTAGCATGCAGGCAACATAACCAACTCTGTTTCAATAACACTCAAGGAGTGATTAACCAACATCGAAGACGATGTTGAGACTTAAGGGGGGGTGTATGTCACCTACCCAAATTTCTGACAATTATTATTTTATTTGCAAAATACTTTATGTTAAATTTAATTACAATTTTTTGTAATTATGATCAATTTTGATCAAGGATGAATTTAATTACTGATTATTATTATTTAAATAGATTAATTAGGAGACAAACACCCAAGGGGACTGTTAAATGAGTGTTCACTGACCCACTAGGAGGAATGGAAGCTGTTGGAAGGTATGGGATAGATGGCAGCAATTGCACCACACCACTAGCTGTTGGTTATGGGACAACTACCCCTAAAAATGTGGCATTATCCCCCAAGTGGTGGGAGTGGGAAGGCAGCTCATTTATTGACCCAGTAACAACTGAAAAGGCCTAGGTAGCCTACTTAAGGCAAATTCAAATTGAGCAGGCAACTCTTACACAATATTTCTGCAGAAATATTTCCTCATGTGAATCAGGTGATCATTGAGAGATTCGAATAGGGAGGCTAGTTGTGAGTGCAATCATAAGTCTGCAAACTATTGGTGAAGGAGAACCAGAGGTGCTGGAGCAGGTCCCTTGGACTGCTAGCTATTGAAGATTCAGAATTTATTTGCTACTGCAAGAAGAGATCCTAAATTCCTAAGTTTCTTCCTCCTGGTGGTTCAGTGAACAGGCTCGGGGGTCCTAAGGCAAGTAACTTGGCTGTCTTCAGGAATTGGTTTGGTGGAACAAGCTCCTTGGGCTGCTTGTTCCCTACAGATTAACCAGGTTTTACAGTTTCCTATTTTGTTACAGTTTAAATATTTCTGTTTAGTGAAATCATCAAACTCTATTTTGTAAATGTATTTATTTCTGATCTTTGTTTAAGTTTGAATGATAAAGCTTTGTTAAAGATCTGATTAGATAACCATCTCTATATTTTTCCACATGTTGTTATTTGCATCGTACTCCAGTACAGAGATGTAAATTAAGGAAGATGATTGATAGACAGGATTCCTTTGATTGGAAAGTTAAATACAGTGATGTTTTTGTTATAATTCTGCCATGCACTTAAATACAGTAAACATTGCAGTATAGTTTAAATAGCTGCATAACATTCATTTTATTCTTAAACAAAATACATTTGTTTTCTGTACAGACCCATATAATTCTTTTTAACTCTATCTAGTTCAGATAGGAAATCACATGCATTCCAATTTCATAATTTTCTTTCCATGTCTCTTAAGTATTACTATTATGAGAAATATAGCAGCTGCAAAAACTATGTTCTTTACAGAATTGTCATAAGTGCACACACAACATTTCTTCACCGTTTATTATTTCTGATTATTAATTACAATACTTGCACTATAGCATCAAACCCTATGATTTTGATGTTCCATTTATTTATAGTTTATAAACTTCTCCTCAAGCCATTCACAACTAACTCTAGACATGTATTTCTGAGGATTGTTTTTTTTTTAAACCCTAACTAAATTTTTCTTTACCATAACATCTTTGAAACATAACGGATCTACTAACAATACTTTAAAAACGCTTTATAATTTATATCAGCAATAGTTCTTAACCCTAGCATGAAAACATACACTGATTCGAAAGCTTCAGACAGGGTCCTTTCGTGAAACTTCCAAAACCGTAAACCTCAACAACGATAACGATGCACGGGAGTTTACTGTCATTAGAGTTTCAAACATTTTACTTTCTAAACAAAACATTCTTCACAAAACAAGCCACTGTTTCAGAGGTAAACGATCCTTGGCTCTTGGTTCCATACTCAACAAAACAACCAAAAGCTCAACAAAGTTTACTTGACGAAAACTTCTAAGGTTTCAACATCGTACAGGAGCATTTTCCTTTTAAAAAAAATATCAAAAACGAGGTCAAGACCTCACAACAACGCAGGGTTTTTACGCTTAACATTTGGCAGGATAAACAAGAAATCCGAAGTTTCTTTTCAACAAGTTACCAAGCAGAGCCGAATGGCATCTCAAAAATAACTGGAGGTTTTCCTCTGTGCAGCCATTATCGAAACAAGACAGTAAAATTTCACTCTCGACCATCACCGGAACAAGGTCAAGTAGTTCCAACTTTCGACACAAAGTATTCACCATCAAAACCATGCCCAAAGTCACCTACGAGGGTTTTGAGAACCATCGAAGCTTACCTAGAATTGGATGCATGCATCTCCATTCCAAACCTTTGCTAACAACCTGCTACGAAGTCGGTGCCTACCAAAAATACAGTTGAAGAGTTTAAAAACAAGAAACCGCAAGTACAAAAGCGTTTAGCACAGTATTATATTCTTTTGTGAAGTACTTACCCTCAGAACTAAAGCTTTGAACAATGGCACACCACACCAGCAACATTGACGAAGTCAGATGACCTTTGACAAAGGCTGCGAGCTAAACACCGAAGACTAGGTTATATTTTGGAAAATTGAACTATGATTTCAACCACTGACGGAGGATAAACCACACACGACCATTGGTGGTATTGTGGTGCTATGGTACCAGAAGGGCAAGTCTGCAACCATCAAAACTATCCCTCGCAGGTTCCAGGTTCGAAACCACTCTTCTCAGCATTTCTAAAACCCTACAATGCAGCAGCCGGTCGGCTCAACGACCTCCCACCAAAAACACAACATTAATTTCCAGCAAAACCTTTTGCCACTACTTACCAACGCGAGGATAGGGTTTCACTCTCAGCCCTAGATCGTGTAGAGATCGACGATGGATAGCTTCCCGTTAGGGCACGATTGATATTCGAGCACAATTGCAATCAATATTGCATTAATTACTCCATCCACTATTTGTCTAGTAAGCGGACCGAAAGCTTGTGCATGGCACAGCTCAACATTCTTTGTTGCACGTTACAAACCTAAACCACGTGAAGACCTTGCCATTGGACTTCCACATCACTGAACCATGGATAGATGTTAGTGCTAGGCCTGTCAACGCCAGCATGGAAGGCTTGAAAAGCACATACTTTATTACCCTGTCAAAATAGAAATCATTACGGTGTTAGTTTCAATGTATACATTTTGTATAGTTTCGAAGCTTATATTCATGCATCATAACATTAGAGTTTATGCCTTGTGTTGGAATGAACACATAGTCATTTTATAACGTTTATATTGTTTTTCTTTGGTCTGTATAAGTCATATAGAGTAAGGCTTATACATTCGTATATTAGCCAACTTTTTTCAATCCTTTGATAATTGGAGATTATAGTAGTTAGGATTTTTATTTATTTATACAAATTTTAATGTTAGTAATATATTCTTTATAAATTTCATATATTGTTTTAAATGGTAATCATTTGGAAACAGTAGGATTTTGTGTTTAGTTTTCAAAGCAATTAAATCGCTAATTATTAGCTTAAATACTATACTCATTATATATTTCAAATAATAGTTTTGTGTTGCAAAATTTAGTGCTAATTAATAATACAAACACTATTTCTATAAAACATCGCTTGTTTAATGACAATAGTCATAGGACAATAAACATAGCATTATAAGAATTAAATAGACGATGCTTTTTCATAACAATGAGGAGTTTTTAAGTCAGCACTTGAGCTAGTTTTAGAACCAAGAATCCATACCTCCAGTAACTTGTTTCGCAAGAAAGTACTTAGCATTTTATTATCACATCGACGTTGAATTGAAAGACACGCGTTCTTTTAAATCATGTGATCGTAGAACTTCTTACCTTCTAGCTGCACATAGAAACATTTCAAATGCCTTAGCTTTTGCAGCTAAGTAAACTCCAGGGTACCTCGCAGGACACCCTTGTACATCAAGAAAACAAACCGTCAGTGTCTTGTCAAAAAGAAAACTGTTCGCATAATATTTTCAACTTTTCAGTTAACTTGAGTAATTATTATCATAAGCAGGTTTTTCAGAAGTATGATGTGTTGCTATTATTCAAAATGTTCTTGACTCTGTAATTAAGTTATGTTTAGTATTAATGACTTCTTTAATCATTGTCGTCTTATCAAGCATTTATTACTTCCGCAACTGTAATTATTACATTTAATGCTGTTTTTTTTAAGTTTTAAATTTTTATGAAAATTCGGGATGTTACATAAAGTGCCTTCTATTGTTGGTTGGGAAGGATATGCTTGGATATCCTTATGGCTTGGAGGTCATCTTCATGTAGATAAGTACTCTTGTTGTCATGTGTCATTAAGGTTTTTTCATGTGGTAAAACCCTTCAGGGTTAGGGTTTGTTCATGTGTTTTCATTGTACTTGTTTTCTAAACATATAATTATTCTAAGAAAGGTTGCTAGGTTTTCTTCCCCATGAGGGTTTCCAGGGATAAAATGTTGTGCCTCTTGTGCCTTGTTATTCTTAACTAGATCCTACATGTTAAATTCTTTATGTAAATGTTTTATGGAAATTTATGCATTGAACTAATGGTTATGATTGGTATAAAGCATTTATCTAGATCAAGTATCAAAAATTTAACATGGTATAAGAGGTGAGCTGTCAAGAAGGAAATTATACAATCATTAACCCTAGGAGGACTAAAAGTCTCCAAGTGTCCCAGATGGAAAGTCACCAAGTGTCCCTGAATGACATTTTCATGCGACTTGCAACTCGTCATAGCTCGGAAACCGGAGGTCAGATCGACGAACCGTCGACTCTGTTGGTCTCTTGGTGTGCGATTACCTCTAGGGGGGCCTCTCCCCCGTCTTCTCATGGCCCAGTGTCTTCATTGTGCATTCATTTCGTAAACTAGGGTTTTGCTCAGTTTCATTGCATGCGATCTCGCATTGGTGGGTCAACTCTGCAACCCCCCCCCCCCCCCCCCGAGCCAGTGTTGGCAGTGTTCCCACGTCAAAATTGCCCATACACAATTGCAAGAGCCAACGGCACGCAATCTTGCTGCTCTGTTTGCTTTTTGGGGCTCCTGGACGGAAAGTCACCAAGTGTCCCTGAACGACATTTTCATGCAACTTGCAACTCCTCATAGCTCGAAAACCAAAGGTCGGATCGATGAACCATCGACTTCGTTAGTCTCCTGGCATACGATTACCTCTAGGGGGGCCTCTCCCTCGTATTCTCATGGCCCAGTGCCTTCATTGTGCATTCATTTCATAAACTAGGGTTTTGCTCAGTTTCTTTGCGTGCAATCTCGCATTGGTGGGTCAACTCTGCAAAACCCCCCCGAGCCAGTGTTGGCAGTGTTCCCACGTCGGCATTGCCCATACACACTTGCAGGAGCCAACGACACGCAATCTTGCTCCACCGTTTGCTTTTTGGCTCCCGGACGGAAAGTCACCAAGTGTCCCTAAACGACATTTTCATGCGACGTGCAACTCCTCATAGCTCGAAAAACGGAGGTCGGATCGACAAACCGTCGACTCCGTTGGTCTCCTGGCGTGCGATTACCTCTAGGGGGGCCTCGCCCTCATCTTCTCATGGCCCAGTGCCTTCATTTCGTAAACTACGGTTTTGCTTAGTTTCATTGCATGCAATCTCGCATTGGTGGGTCAACTCTGCAAACCCCCCCCCGAGCCAGTGTTGGCAGTGTTCCCACGTTGGCATTTCCCATACACACTTGCAGGAGCCAACGGCACGCAATCTTGCTGCTCCATTTGCTTTTTGGCTCCCGGACGGAAAGTCACCAAGTGTCCCCGAATGACATTTTCATGCAACTTGCAACTCCTCATATCTCGGAAATCGGAGGTCAAATCGACGAACCGTCGACTCCGTTGGTCTCCTGGCGTGCAATTACCTCTAGGGGGCCCTCTCCCTCGTCTTCTCATGGCCCAGTGCCTTCATTCATTTTGTAGATCTGTGCTGGCCATTGTTGATAGGGAGTTATCCCACTCAATTCCGTGGCCATTTTCCGTTAGATTGTGTGGAAAAATACAGCATTTATTGTCCTCAACCTAGTTCATTTTACCTCTTCCTAGTTCAAAGGCGCTCATGCTCCTCCACTCAACCCGCTTAAATGAATTTGAGAAATAATACCCCTATGACTCTATTGGGCTAGTTTCGACAGTTAAAAATTTCAGGTGGGTAGGCCATAAAAGGTTGATCATGTTTTAAAACCATGCACCAGTTCTGAAACCAAAGTAAGCAGTTTAGGTATAACTCTTACCTGCACCAGATTATCCAGTGACCATAATTCATGTCAAACTAAGTGGCAGGTGCAGACTGAGAGAACCTAACATAAAATCCAAGAGAAAAAGGTGAGGAGGGGGAACTCGTTCGTATTTGCATAACAAAATGCTAATGGAACACAATGAAGGATTCCCTGGTTCCACTTGTTCAAGAAAATGATACTTTCTCTTGACGAAACCAGTAAAACATCTGCTGTATTGCCAATGGAAATCCTGCTACAATTTGTGTCGGAAGAAAAGCATAGATACCTACATCTACCATATTTCCTTCTGTAAGTCGCTCGCCCATCGGAAAAGATAATGCAATAGCCCATAGCCCATAAATTCTATTAAGATCGATATGTTCCAGCTCACGAACTGAAAGCTTATTTATCTTAGACATAAACAAAAGAGCTTCATGATGAATACTAGAATTCAACACACAACGAATGTATAAAAATGTTTCATAGTAATATTCATATTCTACATGGTATCTACAACAACAAGTGTTACGAAGAGTATTTATTCTAACATACCATGGCTTACATTTCTCAAAAGATCTTTGCCCCAAGTTCAATTGTCTATGTTCATTCCTAAATTTCTCATATAGTTCTGTTTGTGTTATATCAAGAAGATGCTTAGTATGTGGTTCACGATCCTTTGAACCCCTTCTCAGTTTTAGTACATCCTTTCGGTTTGAAGAAGGCCTTGTGTGATCATGCCAAAAACTCTGCACTAGTCCCTTTACTGCATCAACTAGCTTCATGTCACGACGTGGCAACCGACCAATAAAGGCCCAAAAATTTGTCTGATTGGTTGTGTCAAGATGTTCTCTTCTAATAGAATACCTACGGAGGGTTTTTACATTCAAATTAACTAGTTGGGATGTAGGCATGAAAATACGAAGGACCCCGATGTTCTTATTTGCAATTGCTTGTGACAACACACGACGAGCCGCATTGCGGTCCTTTGAACGTGTGTTCTTACCAATTTTACCAAATGCATCTACTAAGCTTTTAACTATATGAGAACTTGGTTCAGAATTCTTTATCATCTTTATCCCTAACTTTTTCCTAACATTCATGCTCCTAGATTTTAACAATGATAAAAATAAAGTACATTTATCTCCATCACATTTAGAAACAAAATATTTATCAAGTATCTATTGAGTTTGATAAGCAATACTATGTTTAGATAGCGTACCTTCAATGGAATTGAGGAGACTTTCATCAAATTGTATACGCTTCGGAGTTCTTCGACGTGTGCTTGCTAGTGGAGGTAAGGGGGTTGGAATTCTATCATGTAGCGCATCACCAAGGCGCTCTGGCATTTTAGTAGTAGCTTGGTGTCCTTCATTCTCTTCCTGGTAGTTGGATGGTGGAAGTCCAACATCCTCATCGATGGTATGTGGAAGTCCAACATCCTCTTGTGGAAGTCCAATATCCTCATCGATGGTCCGAATAACATTTTCTTCTTCAATAGTAGGCAACATGTCCAACGCCTCTATGATTTCATCACTTGTATAACCACATCTGGATAACAAATTTTGTGTTTCTCCATTAGCTTCATCTTGAGATGGTAACTTATCACTTTGACTTGAAGTGGGAATTGAAACATCCCCTAATGAGCACCTACGTTTTGCTTCTTGATTGCTTCCATGGGGTGCTTGTTCAACAACTATTGTGGAAATTGAAGGTCCCTCTTGTCGTGGATTAATAGGATGAACCGTGGTATCCTCTACAATTGGATTTGAATTAGTTTCCAAA